>VDFB02271358.1:129166630-129206404 GCA_007258455.2 Sequoia sempervirens
ATTTTTAGAAACTAGATTCCATTCTACAAATTTAAAAAAATAAAAATTAAAAAAAATCTATTACTTTCCAAAATTTGTAGGGGGAGCACGACCAAAATTCTACTTTTTAGGAAGTGCCCACTTAGAAAATTAGTAAAAAATCAAATATTCATTAAAAAATTATCAGAAAAATTATGCACCAACTAGATACTATTAGCTAACTTCTGACTATAGTGATTTTAAAAATACTAAAAAAAAGGTCACCATGCTCAGGTCATATAAGAGTTGCTATGTTATGTTTTTCTGACAAAAAAAACACCAATTTGTGTACATCTCTTTGTTGAACCCCTTAATCTCAACCATTTTCAAAATAAATTAGTAGTTTAGAAAGTAGACTCAGAGCACTTTGATCCTTGTTTTTGTTCCATCTCAAAATTTTGAGTGTAACTATCCTTAATTTCACATCCAAGGTCAACATTTCCTAATTTCAAAAAAACATGGCCACTTAAGCCCCCTTTTTGGGAACCATCTTGGTGCACTTACCCTATATAAAGGGGGGAGATCCAAAGTTGTACCCCAATCCAACCATGTCGTAATTAGCGAAGCATCAAGATGATGTGATGAGTTGGTCTAAGCCTTCAATATCTCACTAAGGTTCCCGACTCATGCTTGTGATGGATTGGTGTTCACAGTTTGGGCCTCCTGTACTAGGTGTATATTGAGGACTCCCTAACAACCTTGTTTATCCTAGAATAGAGGACTTTGTTGGCCATACCCATTCTACTAATCTTAGGATCGTGTTGTTTGAATTGTTTTCTTTGTACAAATCCAGTGATTTTATGTTCAATCAAGTCAACCTTATCCTATGATTGTTGTTTGTTGTGTTTTAGGTCCTTTTCCATAGTCATTTTTTTCAAAAATCAAGTTTAGACTTGTCTAGGGGCAGACTTCCTTACAGAGGGGTGGACTTGCCCTCTATCTCAGTCCCATTTTAGCCTATTTCTATCAGATTTGACCAACTTTTAGTCAAACAGGTGTACCTTCCCTCTAGGGGCGCACCCGCCCTCCAGGGGTGGACATGCCCTCTAGGGGTGGACCTATCCCTTGAACAATCATTTTTATCACCCGTTTCATCATTTCAAACACCTATTTCATTGTTCTAAGCACCTGATTGACTTGCCCTTGGATAGGCTTCCTAAACCCTAAAATGAGTGTTTTTACTTGCTTTGTTGATCATTTTGTTAGTCATTTTTCATTGTTTTTGGTCATTCTCACCCATTCTTCTTAGGAGGGGCAAACCTACCCTAGTAGGGGTGAACCTAACCTTGGAGGGGTGGACCTACCCTTGGATAGGATTCCAAGACCCTAAAATGAGCGTTTTTACTTGCTTTTTAAGTCGTTCTCACCTTTTCTCCTTAGGAGGGGTGGACTTTCCCTAGTAGGGGCATACTTTCCCTCGGATAGGCTTCCTGAACCCTAAAGCGAGTGTTTTTACTTGCTTTTTCAATCGTTCTATTAGTCATTTTTTATCGTTTTCAGTCATTCTCACCCTTTTTTCTTAGGAGGAGTGGGCCTACCTTAGTAGGGGCAAACCTAACCTTGGAGGGGCACACCTTCCCTTGCATAGGCTTCTTGAACCCTAAAACAAGCATTTTTACTTGCTTTTTTGGTCATTTTGTCAGTTGTTCTCGCTTATTCTTCTTAGGAGGGGTGGACCTACCCTAGTAGGGGTGGACCTAAACTTGGAGGGGTAGACCTGCCCTTGGATAGGCTTCCTAGACCCTAAAATAGGCATTTTTACTTGCCTTTTCCATCATATTGTTAGTCTTTCTTCATCATTTTCGGTTGTTCTCACCTGTTCTCTATAGGAGGGGAAAACTTTCCCTAGTAGGGGTGGACCTGACCTTGGGGGGGACTTTCCCTCGGATAGGCTTCCTAGACCCTAAAACAGGTCATTTTACTGGCATTTTCAGTCATTTGGTTAGTCATTTTTTGTCGTTCTCACCCATTCTTCTTAGGTGGGGTGGACCTGCCCTAGAAGGGGTGGACCTACCCTTGGATAGGCTTCCTAGACCCTAAAACAGGCATTTTTACTTGATTTTCAGTTGCTCTCAGTCATTCTCACCTATTACCACCTTTTTGAGTGAGTCCCCTATCAATTTGAATGAATTTACTTCTTACATAGCCAATCTTGTCTCCCAATCCGAGCCTCCGTTCATCCATTCCGATCAATTGTTTACTCATTTCAAGCTTTCATTCATCCCTTCTGAACAATTATTTCCTTTTTCCAACCAATTGCTCATATATTATGAATCTCCTCTCATTTTGAGTGGTTGTTCACGCATTTTGATCAATCGTTTACTCATTCTGAGTTATCTTTCATCCATTCCAAACTTTTTTTTCCACATTACGAGAGTTGTTCATCCAATCCAATCAATTGTTTATTCATTTTTAGTATTCATTCATCCATCCCTATCATTTGTTTCCCCAATTAGATCATATTCCCCATCCAAATCCCCTGAAATTTGTTTTAGGTTATTATTTGAATTGATGTAAGTGTCTGAACTAATCATCACCATCAACATCTCCTTAGGATTGTCATTCATCTTGAGTCAGTTAATCATCATCTTCGGCCCAATCAATACACTTTTAATCTCAATGTGGATTCAGTGTTGCAATCATCCATTTATCCTTTAATCTGATCAATCAGTATCCTAAGTCACCTAGGGTAATCTCTGAATGGGGTTTACAGTCCCTTTTGTCATCCTATCTAATTCTTTAGTCAATCTTATCAATCATTGATCAATCTTATCCAATCTAATCTAGTCACATCCCTATCTAATCACCTTTGACCCATTCAATCTGCTTCCATCTCGAGGTAGATTTGGTGTCGTAGTCATCCTTTGATAATAAAATCAAAATCAATCCCATTGCATCATCCAATCATCGTAATCTAATCTTTAATCCAATCCTAATTTGAGCTTGATCTAAATCCCAACTTAAGGTTTAGTCCATTTCCATATAAAATATTTGATCCATCCTCTTTATCCTTTCATCATCCTAAACCCTTATCCTCCATCAATAGTAGTCAAGGGAAACCCTAATTACATCGACAACAATAACAAAAGTATTGTCGATCAAGAGGTATATGACATAGATCCCTTGACGCTATCATCACTAGTAAATTTTCTCCACTCGTTTTCCAAAATCTAATCACTCCTTCAAGCTATCCCATTATGTCTTCATCCATGCCTAATCATGCTCCTTATGCTACCTTTGACAAGGGATATTCACTATCTTCCCCGTATGCATATCCATCATATTCTTCATCTACACTTTCTTCTTATCTAACACTCGCATCTACCTATTCTAATCCATTGTCCCAATAATCCTATTACAATCCCCCATCCATGTCCCCCTATCCTAATCATCCTTACCAATCAACCTATCCTAATCCAACATCCACATCTTCTTATCCTAATCCATCATCCATGTCTCCCTAACTCAATCTTCCTATCCTAATCCTCCATCCCACTACCCTTATTACAATCCACCAGTTGTATCCTCTTGTCCTAATCCTCCATCCCAATATCTCTATCTTAGTTCCCCATCTACTTCCTCTAGCATTGATCGACCTTCCACATCCTCCTATCCTAATTCACCATCCCAATATCCCTACATTAACCCTCCACCTATTCTTAGTCTCCCATCCAATCCCATTCCTCCATCTAACCCTAGTCCACCAATCCATAATCCTAGTCTTCCATCAATCCCTAATCCTTCATCTATTCCTATCACACCATCTCATCCTAGACTATGCAAGTTTCTCACTCTATAGGTTCTCCAAGGACTTATGACAAAGAAGACATCCCCAACTCCATAGCTTGAAGTTGAACCATTCCATCCCAATCCATCATCCACGGTCACTAGTGATGAGACCCTTCTCCATCTCACACCTATCATTGATGTCACCACCCCCAGCACCACTCAAATTGTTGAAATCCCCACAATCACTGAATCCATTGAACCCCCATCTCCTACTTTGGGAGCCACCAAACCTATCAAAGATAACCAAACCCCCTCAGCATCTTCTACTCCTAGATCCACCCAATCCATCAAAGACACCCAAATCCAATCCACTTCTCATACCCCTAGTATCACTTAAATACATTTGGATTAATTCTTTGAATCCTCCATCCTTCCATCTTCCCCACTTGAAGAGTCCCTCCAAGACTCCATCATCATACCTCCCATACATGATGAAGCTTGCTAAGAGCTTGATCTAAAGCATGCCAGCATATCCCCTTCTCCATCTCAAGATCCTACTAACTCATCCATTCCACCTCATGCACCCCTTGTCACTATAGGTCCACTCCCTCCATCTCATGATCCCTTATCACCCTCTAATCCACCTCAAGATCATGATCCCCTTGTTACTCAAGATCTGACCACTCCATCACATGAGCCCTTATCTTATACTACCACAAATCCAAATCCTATCATATTCCCTAATCCCTCTCCTGATACCACCCATCCAAGTGCTACTATCCCATCATCTCTATCTCATGATCCTCCATCATCGCCTAAACCTACTATCCCCACACCACTTGTATATCCCCTTGGTACTCTCACATCTTCCATGGTGGTCTCCTTGTAGAAGAAAAACAAAGCATATATACCACCCATCATCCTCTGCCTAATAATGGACTCACATCATTCTTCCAAAATACCAAAAATCCTATCATGGATCAAATCCTCAAGAACATAAACTATCAAGGAAAAGGTTTAGTCCTTCATGAGCAAGGTATTTTAGAGCCCATCCAAGTCAAAGAATAACTCTATATGCAAGGTCTTGGACCTAGTTCCCAAGACTCACAATCTACAAATGTTGGTACAACCTCCAAATGTCCTCAATGTGCCTCTTCCAAAAGAAATATAGGCTCTTCCCATCACTCCACCAGATCATATGCTACCATCCCTCCTCCTCCATTGAATCACCTCAAAACAACCATCCATATTCCTCCTTCATCTGCTCCATCCATTTTGGGTTATTACATCCCTCCATCCACCATCTATCATCCTTCATCTACTCCATCCATCTTGGGTCCTTATGTCCCTCCACCCACTACATTTTTTTGGGCCCTTATATCCCAAAATCACCTCCTCCATCTTGTCCTATTCATCCTTTCATCCATTCATCACCTATCCATGTCATCCATCATAAACATCCCACTCGTATGTCCCCTAATTAGGATCAACAAAGGCATGTACCCACAGATCCTCCATCTACACATAATCCCCATACTCCTACCTCCATCACTCCACATCATCCATCTCCTCGTACCCATCCCATTGCTACTAAAAGAACTTTGGATGCTAAAATAAAAATGCATAAATCTAACTATCCACATGAATATGAAGCTCCTCATGTCCCCTTGAAACAACATGTTGAAGAAAAGAAAAATAAAATAAAAAATCAAAATCATACCCATTGGCCACAAAGGCCCACCAAAGCAAAGATCAAAACCATGTGGATCCCAAAGAAGAAAAATGCAATTCCTTCAAATAAAAAATTTGTAATAACATCCAAAGTTTCTAATCATACACCCCTTTTATCTCCTAAATCTGTTTTGGGTCCTTATGTCCAAAAATTCACTATCCCATCTACTCCATTATTCCCACATTCTCCATCTATTAATCCTCCTATCCTTTCACATCCACCACCATATGTGTCGGTGTTGGTCCTGAACACTTCTCCTCATCACACATCCACCCCATCATTCCATCCACACACTTTCCAATATCCCACATATCTTTCCCATCAAATCCCTCTAATTCATCCTCTTGCATAATCCATTTATCCTAATAAGGTTGTACCAACATCAAATAGTCACTTCACACATGGGATCTTAATACCTCATATGAAACTTGATGCTTGAGTCCTTCATCCATATCCTTATCACGTATCCACTTATCCATATCCCTTATCCTTGTCCATCTCCATCCACCTATCCAAAAATCCAGAAAAAAAATAGAAAATTCAAAACAAAAAAAAAAGAGTAAAGAGAAATAATTCATCTAATGGTGAAAACTTGGCAAACAAGAATCATGCTTAAATCCCCCTCCATCCTTTTCCACACTTGGGGGTAGCTTCCTAATATGCATTCCCCCCATCTGCTATGTGTCTTGATATGCATTCCCTCCATCCGCTATGCTTCCTCCTATGCTTCCTACTAAACATCGTCCTCATTCGTCCCCTCCATCCCACCTATCTTCTGCATCCTATCATCATATCCCATCCCTCCATCCTTCTTGCAATCTTGATCAAAATAGGGGCGTCCTATCTATGCATGCTTTGGACATCTCTCAGTATACATTCCCTTCATCCATGTTTTATCCTAATCCTTATCCACATCCTCTACCTTCTTTCTCCACTCACCATGCTACCACTAGTCCCCCTTCCTTATCCTAGTCTCCTATGTTCATCCATCAAACTCCCTCAGTCACCCTATCCTCCTCTAGTTATCTCCTTTATTTTCCCATCCACTCATCTTTCATCCCTCCTGCCTCATGACACACGGCATATCTAGAATGGGGGCATATATCTTCTTTTGTGACATAGTCCTTGGAGACATCATTCATCCATCACCCCATCCTTCTCTTCCTATCCATCTAAATAATCCCTTGCAATCTTCCCATCCTTATCCCTCCATCCATCCATCTTCCAAATCCTTACCTTTCCATCTATCCATCTAGTAACCTTTTTCCCATCCAAATCTGTATCCCTTTATCCATTCATCCTAGCATCTTTCCATCTCCTTATCTATCCACCCCTTCATCCATCTCATAATCCCTTGTCATTGGTGTCTACCTATAGGCTTCAATCCATGCAATCCAATGCCATCTATCTCATCATCCTCACTCCTATTTCTTTTGAAAATCTTTCAAATCTCCTATCACTTTTCATCATTCATATCTCCATCATATCATCCTCCCAATTCATTTTGATGATTTGGATAACTATCCCCTCTCTGAGCTTCATTTGATCACCATTATCCTATCCAATCCAATAGGTCTATTTGGTCTCATTGTATCGTTCCCATCTTTATATCCACTTATCCTAGTCATCTCATCATCCCTTGTCCATTGTTAGTCAAACTATGTTACCCCTACACTTTCACATAGGCAAGGTCGATCTTTTGATTTTCCCCTAGGGCTCCTTTTTTCTGTCTAGTCTTTGTCCTCCATCATCACCTCCATCAATTTTTTGTTCTTTTATCCATGGTCTTTTATTGAACTACAAGGGATCTGCGCTTTCACATAGGAAAGGCTAATCTCTGATCGGCCCCCGAGCCCCTAGGTCTTTAGGGCATGTCAATCTTGTGTCTTTTTTCTCTTGTGTCATGTCATCAAGTATTCCTTATCTAGTTGGTTCTTCACAAATGAGATCCACTCATATCATTAGATCCAATCAGTTTTGAATATCCAACATCATATCAATCTTTCAGTTTAGTATCCATCTTCGCTATCAACATGATGCATCCTTCCTAATAGACCTCATCAACCCCATCCATCCCCTTGATCCTATGGCAAAGGGCGTTTGAACTTGATTGTGATATTTTGATGCTTTTGGATTTTCTTTATCATTTGATCTCCCTATCATCACTTGTCAGGGCCACCATGATCCATCATATAATGGTGTGTTTTGACTAGTCAACATAGGGGCATATCTTAATCTTCTTTGTTGTTTTCTTCTTGGTTGTCCCGCATAGTACCCACCAAGACTCTTGCAGTCTTCTATTACAGTGGGGCATCCTTTTATGTTTATGGTTATCCCAATACCTGGCCTGACCAAGGTCTTCACAACTTTTGGGTATTGGGATAGCTTTCTTGTTTTTTGTGTTTGTCTTATGCATTAGACACGAATCATCCTTGGTTCTCCATACCCTAGCATCTTGTGTCTTATGATATAGAAAAAATCAGTGCTCTAAAGATGGAAAATTGCATTAGGATTGCATTTCATCTCCCATTCCCTCCTCCCATCCATTCATTCTTCATCACTCTCCCTCTCATATCCATTGAATCTCTTATCATCATTCCTTCAATCTTCTTAGAATAATATAGATTGGTTATTCTAAGCATCTTATCCCCCATCATTTTTATTCCTTTCATCCATCTTGCATCTCAATCTAATCCTCATATGTTCACTCTAGCACAAATCATCTAATCACATCCGTGATCTTGTCCCCAGCCTTATTACAAGCCTCAATCAAACCATCCTCCTCATTGTCATCCTCATCATCATAATCATCGAGATGTATCCTTCCCTATCCTTTTGGTGTTGTTTGGGATGTATCCTTCCCTCATCAACAACACTCATCGGGATGAACCCTTCCCTATCCTATTGTTGCATTGGGATGTATCCTTCCCTTATCAACAACACTTTCATCATCATCATCATCAACCCATTTTGGCTTGTATCTTGACTGGGGAAACATCATTTGTTCTTCTCATCATCTCCCATTTCTATCATTCTCTCTTCTCCATCACTTTGCATCATCTTCCTCATCTCCCCTTTCATCATCTCATCCATTTTGAGAGCACACCCATGTTCTATTGAACCCACGTGTCCTCTCAAGGGGGCATCCTCAATCCCTAACCTTCATCTTCACCACCATTATCTTTCTTCCTAGACACTATTTTGAATGACTAGGGTATCTTTTTTAATCTAACCATCTTCTTTTGGGTTCTATGTTTTAATATTCTTTGAAATGATTGTACTTCATAACACCATCTCAAAGACCTGGGTAAAATGTAGACACCTAAATTTGGACACTTAATTTATGCAAATTTATCCCCTTTCATCTAAATATCATTTTATTAGCATTAATTAAGTAATATTGTTATTATTTAATTAATACCCTTAAATCATCTAAACCCCTAAGGTATTCAGTTAATAATTAAATGCCTTATCCCTTTCATCAAATGAATTAAATAAATATGAAATTTATTTAATTCCTCACATGTTACCTCCCTTCCTTAATCTTAATCAACCTCTCCTAATTCCATCATTAGGAATGTGCACATGCCTAATCCTTGATTAGGATGTGTCACATCCTCCAAATTTTGCAAGTTGGCCCCTAATTTCTCTTAGCCACTTGACCCTCTTCTAATCCTTCATTAACTAGCCTAATCAACCACCCAAGGAATTTTTAATTCCTTTTATCGTTCCAAGGAATATTAAATTCCTTTTTCTCTTCCCCATGTAATCTTTGACTTGTCACATCAAGTCACATGTGGACAAGTGCTTCTCTTTTTAGAACCTTGTCTTGTCCATGGGATTCTTCCAAGCATGTCAATTTTTAATTTACATTTATTTTCCCAACTACTTTCCATTTTCCCATGGAGATTTTTGTGGAATTCTAAAATTCATCAAAAGTCACTTTCATTCCCACTTGGAGACAAGAAGCTCTTTTTTGAGGAAATATTCTCATCCCCCAAGGTGCTTGCAAGGTACTTGTCCTTCCTCCACATCATGTACTTTCCTTCCACCTCACCTACACCTCATCACATCCTTGGCCACTTCACATTCCACATGTCAAGATATGATGGCTTATGAGTCCTCAACTCACCATAGCCCTTCATCTTGGCCTTGTTAGATAAATATCAACCATTGAATTCTTTAGAGAATTCAAATTCCTTATAAATAGCCCCTCTTTTCTCTCATTTAGGGGTTTCATGATTTTGCTACCAAATTCTTGTCAATTTGACATTTGAGCCATTCTTAGCCAATTTTCACACTTTTCCTTCACCATAGCACTTGCATCCCATATTCATCTACTTTCAACCATATTTGCATCCCATCTCGCATCTTTTTCCATCAAGAGGAGCATACAAAACATCAAAGATCAAAGGGCCAACTAAGGAGAAACTTAGCAAGGTATAATCATTTCATCTACATTTGTTAAGTTAACATTTTTTCCCAATCTTGAGGTTTTAGGTGTTTATTTTGTTTCTTGCATTTCTTTTGTTGATACTCATTTCTGGAACAATATTTTCACCTAATCACACATATCATTAAAAAAATAAAAATCTGCATTTGCATCCTTAGATTGCATCAGAAAAGTACTAAAATCATATTAAATTTTATGAAAAATACAAAAAAAATCTCATCCTAGACTCATTCGCCACCTTGGAAAAATTAGTCCACTTGCTTTTTCTGAATCTACATTTCTGGAATTTGCATAGTATTTCCTACATTCCTATTTGTCGTTACTGCTTTCTTGTTTCAGTTTACATAATTTATGTTCTTAGCATTTTCTTGTTCTTAGTTGGCATTTGCCTTCATCCCATATTTTGTGGTACTTGTATGAGTTTTTGGTGTTGCATTGATAATAATTTAGTGGGATGAAGTTCTAGATTCATGGCTTCCCACTATAGTACTTTTTTTGTGGACCTTGGGATCTCAAGAGCTCCTACTCCTAGTATAGACAATGGTGCATTAGGCATGGATACTACAACTAATAACCCTTTTCCTTCACATAACATACATGTTGACACAATCAAATTCCATCTGGAAAGAAAAATTCAATATTATTCATGAGGATTTTGCACATTTGCAACAATATTTAAGTCTTGAAAACATTTCCACCAATGTTATACCTTCCATAGAAAACCTTCATCACTTGATTGAAAGTGATGGTGGCTTATAAGTTATGAAAATAATAGTTAAGAGATACAACAAACATGTTCCTTCCATATCCCAATCAACAAAAATTGTTGTGAACCAAGGAGGACCTCACATTCCTCCTCCTTCAACCATAACATCCATACCTACCTACACTATTCCTCAAGTTACAACAACTATGCAACAGGTTAGTCAGGTGAATCCTCCCTCTGTTCTTCCAACTAGCACTCTTAGTTCTTTTGTGGCCTCCAACATTCCCTCTTCCACCACCTTTACCCCCTTAGTTTCCCTTTCACTTGTCCCACTACTACATTCACTCCATGACCTTTCTCTCTTCCACCTCATACCACTTATACCGATCCCCTTATCACCCAAAATTTTCACATAGTGTCCTCCATGCAACAACAAATTATTACCATCAACCAAAGCCAAAATGCAACCCCTACTTACTATGTCTGTGGAAGTCCATTATCCTTAGAAATCTTGAGAACTCTGATGCCACAAGGAATTGAATTTCCTAGGTTTGAGAATTACGGTGGTAAAGGATACCCTACTAATCACGTTAATGCCTGTATAGCTCTATGTAGTGACTTTGTTCTAGATGATAAACTTTTAGCCAATTTTTTTCCTAGGACCCTAAAGGATACTACTTTAGAGTGGTTCTCCTCTCTACCCAATCATTCCATCCACTCATTCAATGAAATTTTAGATGTCTTTATAAGTCACTTTCAATTCCATATGACTCCTAAAAAGACAATGGCTGATTTAATGAGATGTACACAAGATGTGAATGAAAATATAACTAATTTCATTTCTCGTTATTAGTCATTGTATGCTCAAGTTGATGTCCAAGTTCTTGATTCGCATCTTCAAAAGATGTTTATTGAGAACTTAAAATCCAACATCCAAGACAAATTAACTATGATTAAACTCCCTTCTTTCATGCATTTATGTACAACCTTGTGTGATTATCATAACTCAATTACTAGTCGTGATACAAAATCCACTTCTAATTGAGTCGAGAAGTCTGAACAAAATAACCAAAACAACTCACAAAATTTTCACAAACAAAATAGAGTATTTTTACAATTCAACCCTCCACCTCCACAACCAACTCCACCTATTAATAACCAGGTGGAAACCACTAAAGTGGCCATACCCTTTACCTATGGGGACCCGAAGAGACAGTTCATCCCTTTGCCCGATACCTTGCACAATACAATGAATCAATTGCTACAACAACAAATGACTACTTTTCCTACCATTAAACCACTTGATCTAAGAAAACCTTTACCTCCTTCCTTCAAAAATAATGATTATTTTCATTTTCATTATCAAAATGAACATGATACCAAACATTGTAAGCATCTGAAGCATTTAGTTTAGGGGCTGATGCAAGAAGTTGGGTACACAAAAAGCTCAAAAAGTGGAAGTGTTTTTGTTATTTTTCAGAATTTGTCACACTTGGACTAAAAATTCGAGGCACTTACACAATGAATCTTTAAAAAATTTAGTAATATGAAATTTATAATTTTGAATCTAGTTTTCAAATATGTAAATTATTCAAATACCCAAATTCTAGAAATTAAATTTTGATAGGGATCTATAAAAACCACTTTTTTAAAGTCCATTTTTTTACAATACCAAGCACGTGTACGGACAACACTTTTTGTCCCAAATAAAAGTATTTTACAAATTCCTTTTGGGAAAAGAGAGCTAACAACATGAAGTTTGATCTGGAATTTTTTTTGTAATTTTTAGTTGAATATTATTTTTTTATTAAATTTTTATTGGCCTTAATTGTTGTTTATAAAAATCAATGTGTACGGACAGCATAATTGAACCTAAACTAAACATTTTTTGAATCTTTATTTTTCATTGTGTAGAGAATTGTCTGAAATTTGATTCCATATAATTTTTTTTACAAGGAACTTAACCAAAAAAAAGTTATTAAAAGACAAAAAAAGCCTGATATTTCAAGTTTAAGGACTAGTTTGCTTAGAAATTAATTAAAAAATAGCAAACATAATCCAATATTAATAAAAATTATATATTTGGAAATTAGACATCGTGTTCTTTAATGGGTTTTAATTTTATAGATTGATTCAGAAAAAAGTCCATCAGCCATATTGCCAAAGTTGGACATTCTTCTTCAATTTGCCTTAGTTTTTTAGTTGCAGGTCAAAGGCTAAGGCTCAGATTGCCAAGCCTTTCCCAAGCCTAAAACTAAGGCAGCATGTGGGTTGGGAATTTTTAATTTTAAAAACGCATACGTGTTTTTAAAAAATGTGTACACGTTCCAAAAAGCATGTGTTCTTTATTTTCTTGATTATTTTAAAAAAAAAATTAAGAAACGGGTACCCATTTTAAAACGCGTACCCGTTTTGTGTTAAAAAATAGGTACACATTTCAAAACAGGTACCCATTTCTAAAAAGTATTTATTTTTTTAAATAATCAATTTTTACATGTTATAAAACATGTATGCATTATATAAAGCATACGCGTTACAACGAGTACGCTTTTTTTAGTGCATACATGTTTTTTAGGCTCAGGGACCCGAAGCATAACGCATACACATTTTTTTAATAATGCGTACACATTTTCTGCGAGAAACTTTTTTTGGCCGAAACTTCCCCTCTTCGTGTACCCAACTTCTTTCTTTTACCCTTAGGATCTCATTGATTCTAGTCGCTTGTCCATTGTGAATGTTAATGATCAAGGTAATAAGTTTGTGGTTCCTTGTAATAAAAATTTACAAATCTTTACCAATCCTACTCCTAAACATGATCTTTCATTTGTCAAAGCCAGTGAACCTTCACACACTAATGTGATGAATGTTGACACTAATGATGAACAACATGATAGCACTCTGATGTTACCCATATTCCTCCTATGACTGCAATGGTGGGAACAATAGACATTGTCCCTCATAAGGGCCCAACCACTAAATATCTTGATATTACTTTTTCTCCTCAGGATATACTAAAGAAACTTCCTGATGGTCCTCTCTACATAGCTGAAAAAATCTATGATAAACCCACCAATGGGATATTAATAGATCCTACTTGTGGTGAGAATGTGATCACAAAAGAATTTTTAGTATTACATAATCTATATCAAGATGATTATGACAAAGAAACTACATGGATTAAAACACATAATATTTTTGTGTGCCCTATGATTGGATCGATCGTGCTCCCATTACAGATAGGACCAAAGACATTGGATGTGACATTTTCTAGTATTCCACAATTAGATCAATTTCATCTATGGCTGTGTCATCCTTGGCTCCGCTTGATGAAAGTTGTTCCCTCCATTGTTCATAAGTGTTTGAAGTTTTCATTTGAGAATGAGATATATACCATACACCATAGTGGCTTTAATCCCTTTGTCCTCTAAAGGAATTTTTTCCTTGGAAGCTTTCTGGCCTGAAACTATGGAACCCATTACCCCTCATAAGGATTTCTTTTTCATCGCATATCAAAAGTTCAAAGACAAAAAGATAGTCGAATTGTCTCTTCGTGATCCATCCTTGTCCACCCCTGATATTCCTATTTTAGATGAGACAATGCTCCAACCTGAATCTAAACTTGAACAACCATTAAAACCTCCCCCAAAACTAAACACTTCTCCCTTTTCATATAAATGACCAAGAGATCTTGAACCCAACCCTATCATGCCACCACACATTAAACTAGTGTATAAAGCTAAAGAGAAAGTGATTGATCCATCTCCTTTTGAAGCAAAGGATCCTATAGTAGATCAATCCACTCTTACACCTAAACAAATTCAAAAGAGGATTAAAAAAAACCATGGTGCTAAAGAGTGTTAGTGTCATTTTTTCCTTGCTCGTCAAATGCAAAATGAGAACAATAAAGAAAACCAACCTTTACCTTTGATAGAAATAATGCCTGATAACCCTCCTAACCCACCACAAGATAGTCCATCATCACCCTCACAACAAAATGATCAAATATAACAACCTCAATTACTGATACATCCTTCATTGGAGATTACCCTTCGCTCTCCCATCATGATTAATTTGGGTGATGATGATGACGAGGAGATTGCTAAATAGATGAAGAGGTGCACAATAATTTGAATTCTTTATTCTCTACTTCTATGAGCTTAGATGATAAATCTCTCATGCCAAGTGCAAAAATTGGTACTTCCCTTAGTTTGGTGCTTGCAATTCCCCCATTGGACAATCAACCTCCCTCATAATATGATGACCATGATTGGGAGGTGGATGACCTGTTAGATGGTTGATTTGGATATGCCTTGCTAGTATTTTACACAATTTCTTTATTTTCTTTTTCTTGTGTGTGTGTATCATGTTCCCCTATAATGTGTGTTTGATGTTCTCTCTCTTTGTGCACTTCTTCTATTTGTACCTCCATTCTTCTATATGTCGTACATTGCTTTTTGCCTTGTTCACTTTTTTTCACTTTTTGTTTCATTTTTTCCTTTTGGGGATGATGCAAAGTGTTGAGACACCCTATGTCTCTTCCATGTTGACCCAAAAGGTCCATTTTTTCCTTTTTCCTTTCTTTTATTTTTTCTTCCTCTTCGAGATGATGTAAAGCATTGAGACCAAAATGTCTCCTTCATGTTGACCCAAAAGTCTCTTTTTTTCATTTTTCCTTTCGCTTTTGCTTTTTTTTTTTGCTTTTGTCTTTTTCCTTTTGGTGATGTTTCAAAGTGTTGAGATTGCAACGTCTCTTCCATGTTGATCCAAAACAGATCTTTTCTTGTTTTCGCTCTCTATGTGTCATTCTTCTCGTTCTATGTATTCGAGGAATGGTGACAGTTCTGAGCTCTTTTAAAAATCATTGTAGAAATGAACATACTGACCCCAAATCCATAGATCCCTTATATGTTTGGTGTTTTTCCTTTGGGGGCAACCCCTCTTCCTTTCTTTTTCCTTTACATGATGTAGCCTATTCGAAAACATATGACTTGGCATATGGGCTTTTCAACTTGGCTCTCATGTCTTCTTTTTGCTTGAATTTTTCCCTTTACTACTTTAAAGAAATTGCTCATAGAACGGTGTGTAGAAATTCCTTTAAAGTGGGGGCATACACTGGCACTATTAATTTTTATTTTTCTTGATTCTTAGTGTAGCCTTGTTACTTCTTTTGCAAGGTGTGACCCTTGGTCTTCCTTGCAGCACTAATGCTTGGGTTTGTGACATGGTCTAACTACCTCCTATGGTTCTTAACCAAAGCTTGTATCAGACATTGAGAGGATGATATTTTGGTGCAACGACAAGTCCAACAATTGGTATCAAAGTTGGTCACAGGTTCAAACACCATGCGTGTGCTAGGGGGATTATTGCAAGGTGTGAACCTTGGTCTTCCTTGCAGTACTAACGCTTGGGTTTGTGACATGGTCTAACTGCCTCCTGTGGTTCTTAACTAAAGCTTGTATCAGGCATTGACAGGTTGATCTTTTGGTGCAACGGTAAGTCCAACAACATCATGTGATGTGTTTGTTACTTTTTGGGTGACATTGGGTGTAGTGTCCTTCATAAGTGTGATCTATATTAGTTTACTACATTCCTCTTAGTGGCTTGATGCGACACACTACATCCTCTAAGATGAAAATCTATTATTCTTTGATTGGTCCTCTCTTGGAGACATTAGACACAATGTTCCCTAAGTGATAGACCTTGCATGATCTTAACAAGACTCCTTTGAACATTTTCATATTTCCTTTTTTGCATTTTTACATGTTCACCTTTTTATCACCTTGCATAACACAACTTGCATGTCTGCAGTACCATCTTTTCCAAACCTTTTCCTTTGTGGTTCCTTATTAAAGTTATCAAGATGTATAACTTTGGTATGGTTGAGCGGGAAGCCCATTCCAAGGAATGAATTTCTCCATATCCACCTGTGTGTTGTGAGTGCATACAAACTAGCGGCTTCCCATTCCAAGGCATGACTTTCTCCATATCCACCTGTGTGTTGTGAGTGCATACCAACTAGCGTATGTTTCTCTCTTTTTAGATTTCTCACCTAGTATACAACCATGAGTTCCATCACCCTAGAGTGAGTATGCATTTTTATTTTTCAGAAAAACAACCTAGATTTGATCTACAACTAGCTAGACAAATGATTGAAGTTTGATCTGCCTTTTCCTTTTCTTAATTCTCTCCTTCTCTTGCATTCTTTTGTTCTTATGTTTAGTTGTCCATGGGATCTTCATCCTAGGGGTTTGATCATCCCTCTTGATCATCGTTATTCCATCTCACTAGCATAAGTGCATTTGGAATCCATCTTGATATGCATGGTTACTTTAGTGTGAGTCTGAATCAATTTCATCCTCTAACTAATGCGGGGATTAAATGTACCATAGAAAAATGGATCATTGACATTTTCATGGTCATTTAGGTCTTGCTTCCTTAGTATTTGATCTATTTTGCTTGATTTAATGAAGCAATATGACTTAAATATTCACATTAAATTTTAAATATTCAAATTATGATGTCTTGTGAAGGTGTTGTGAAGTGTTGTAAAAAAATTTCTACACTTTTCTAGAATCTTCTCATCATAATTCATCTAAAAATCACTTTTTTTTTCCTCATCAAGTCCTATTTTAAAGTGTTGTAAAGTCTTGTAACAAGATTTCACACTTTTCTAGGCTTATTTTCAAGTGATATTTACACCTTCCTTATGTATTTTATGACCCCTTTATACACTTATAGGTCACATTTAAGTGTATTTTTGAATGTAAACCCAAAAAAAAATATTAAATGCATTTTAAATCCCGACACCCACTTACAAGCCTAGGGTGGGACCCATTCGCCATGGGTGGTGAATGAGTCCCCCTTGGCTCCAAATTCAAAATAATTTAAATTTTCTTTTGGGTTTTTATTTAAAAATACCTTATGTCAACCTGTGATGAGGTATTATCAAGAAATTAGGGAATGTGTATAAATATGTTTTTTTCTCTCATTATTCACCCCCATTCATATTAATTCATTCAAGCACTCAAGCATTTTATCTCTCTAAGCATTTTACATTTTTTCATCAAGCAATAATCAAGTACTTTGGAGCTGCCATTGTTATATCTTCAGATTTCTTCAACAAGGGTTTGGTAAGTGATAGCATTTGCATGAACTATTTTTTTATCATTCTCTTCTTATTTCATTTTATTATCTAGGGTTTGACTACCAAAGTGGAGTTTGACCAATGCAAACCCCTATATCCTAACCCTCAACCATTTTTCCCCTCTTGCATGTGTGTCTGCAGACCTTTGTATGTAGATTTATCAAGCAAAAAGATGTTAAAAGGTGGTCAATAAGTCAATAAAGTGTTTCAAGTCAACATCAACTTATTTCAAGCTTAGAGAAGATCAACAGTCTATTTTCTGCAGATTTGACTCCAACAACCCGGCAGGAAGATAAGTGCAGATCTAGGCCCACAATCCTAATTCTTGAATCTATAGAATCTTGGGAGAGGACTAATTCACCATCTATGATGAATGAGTCCCACCTTAGGGCTAAAAAGTTGATTTTACCAAATTCTAGTTCCTAACTGTCAAAAAGCAGTTTCCAGGTGTTTCTGTCAGTAGTAGGATTGATTCTCCATCAATGGCGAATGAGTCCCACTATTGATTTTTCTTGATCTCAGTCAGATTTTAGAATATTCTAGATTCTCCTAGGTGCACTCTATTTATCTTTGTTCAGCTTTATTCAATTTTGTCTACATTTTTTGCATATCTCATTGTGTTTTCAAACATTGCATTTTACATTAATTTTGCATTCATAGTTAGTCAATTTCATCACTTAGTTGCATTTACAACATTGCATTTAGCTTTAATAACATCATAAATTTTCTATTTGAGTGAACCACCTTCAATTTTTATAAGGGATTTTGGCCTTAGGGGATTCGATCTCTCTCCTTTTAGGTGAAAGATCCTAAGAGTGTCAGATAAGGACATAGAACCTTCCCCTCCCCCTTCATAAAAATTGTTGGTTTAGTGAGAAGACATTTTTTGTAGAATTTTTCAACAAAATTTAAACCCATTATAGATGAGATAGTGTAGATTTTAATATGTAATTTTTTATTTTTTATTTAATTTCTAATGAAATAGGTCAATAAACTTGAATTATCAAGGTTTTTAGTATTTTAATAACTTTTTATTAATATAATTTTTTGATGAATAGATTGCATGAAAGTGTACTTCAGACAATTCTTTTCAATTTAAAAAAAAATAAAAAAATGATAAGTTTAGGTCATCTTATGTGGGACGTAGATGACAATTTTTCAAAACACCAAATATGACCAATAAAAAATTACAAAAAAATGTGGAAAGAATGCTTTAGTGAGTTACCAATCTTTTCCCAAAAGGATTTAGAAAATATGATTATTTAGGTCAAAATATGGATGACATACACATGCATGGTATGGTAAAAAAAAGTGACTTTTAAACAGTGGTTTTTAGAAACACCTATTGAAAATCAATTTGTATCATCTAGGTATTGAAATAAATTACATAGTTGGAAACTAGACTCCAAGTACTACATTTTATGATCAGTGACCTTTTTCAAGATTCCATCTCTAAGTGCTTTGATTTTTAAGGTCAAATGTATCAAATTCTAAAATTAGGGAAAACACTTCCACTCAATGGCCAAAAAGTGGACTCAACTTCTTGCCAACACCCAAGGACTACTTCTGTCATGCAAGTACAATAGATGTCCCCTCGATAGGAGAGAGAAAAAGAGGATATGTATCCCACCTATAATGAAAGAGCTATTGTATGTACACATGAAGACAAAATAAGATCCACCACTTGCAAACAACATTTCTCCCCTTAGAAAGAAACAGATGCATTACTAATTAGAGAAGCCAATCCAAAAGAATGGGTGATTCTGGAATCCAAATCCAGATGATGTGTGCCTTTGAAAACTGCTCACGTGTCCACATGTTGGAAAGCAATGATGTTGATCCATAATCTTGTGAAAATTTATTTAAAACAAGTTGCAAAGGAGATGAAGATGGTAGGCCAACAACAGTGATGTGGTTGTCAACAAAAGGAGATGAATGTCCTCAAAGTAATCATCCAAGTCAGCAAGATAGGAATCCACAAACAATGATGATATTTCTATGAGATGTGAATCCCAAGTAGCTATGTTTGGAAGATGAATGATGTCCTACTACACTTAATCAATAGGGGCAATGGATGTGGTGATGTACTGTTGATTAGGAACAACAAGAGATGATGATGTAGTCTCAATTTGAAGAGTGGGAACATAAAGACAAGTCTTTGAACCATCAAAACATGCAAGACTTGTGATATAATCAAGCTCCTCTAAAGTATCATCATCAAAGGGTATGGAATCTACATCTACAAAAGGGATGAGACAATCTACAGTAGGATCCATTAGGTATGGAGAGATACGAGGGTCTCCAAGGATATCCCAAAGTCATGTCCAAAGTATGTGGGGACATTCAAAGTTTGATACAACATACATAGTGTCAAGATCAACACTAGAACATATAACCCCTACAATATGATCTTTGATGACGCCCCATGATGAAAAAATCCCTAGTGTGTCTAGCATAGGTAATGAGGCCATACAAATAAGTTTGTATGGAAAAATGTCAAGCCACGTAAGATGTGTCAGGATCCCATTTTTCCAAGACTCGCCATTATCCTTATCCATGTTGATCACATAAGGATGAATAGAAAAACCCATGATACTCACTCAAATGAAAAAATCAGAGACTAATGATCTCAGTAATGATAAAACAGATCAAATTATGTCATCCTATGCAAACAGATTCTTTCTAGGTGCCAAGATGTCCAACTAATTGAAAGAATTGTGAAAACACAAAAAGCTGAATAAAATGTAAATGGGGTAGATTCTAGAAAAAGTGCATGAATAGATTTGAAAAGCTCTAAAATACCTTTCCAACGCATGCTTGAATTGTGAAAATCAAAGATATAGGCGAAAAGTTATGAGCTTGGAAGCACAAAATGAAGATCTAACTTTGACTAAGAATTTATAGGAACCAATAGTAAAATATGATGATGAGACCTACACCATTGGAAAGTTCAAGGAACTAGCTTTCTGACGATATCTTGTTTGTTTGATTTCAACTCTATATGCCCAAGTTATGCCAAAAAGAAAAAAAGCCTCCTTTATGGAAAATCAGGAATAAGAGGGGACAAGAGTGTCCGTCTATACAGTGACATCAACGTGACATCATGATGACATCAACAAACCATTGGCTTAAATTTGATGAACATTCGGCCGTCAACGGGAAAAAATGTCCTCATCAAAAAATTTGACAACCATCGAGAATAAAGAATATTCTTTAGGCCGAAAAATTCTGCAGAGGGAATATTCCCTCAGTACTATCACCACCAGTTTGATTTTGGGCATCGGTATTTTCTTTTGCTCGCCAATTTTTCTAATTTTTCTAGCCGCTATGAAGATTTAAGCACTACTAGTATTCTTAAGAGCATCAACCAATAGGTAGGAGCCGCCAAGCAGTTGATGTAACCGCCGGTAGTCCTTTGAAAAGACTGTAGTAGCAGTAGGTCTATGCAAGGGTACGACCCCTGCTAGGCATTGCAAATATTTTTTAAAACTTTTTTTCTGTTTTCAAAAAACCTTGTTTTTCTCCAAAAATTTATTTATGACTTTTTTTCAACAATTTTTTTTTAAATAAAAAACTAAAAACCAATTTTATTCTATCGTACTTGGCACAAAATTTTATGTAGGAGGGTGTACGGATCTATACGACTGGATGGATTTCCATATGGTAACCCTTGCTGCTAATTTTTTTTCTTCTTTTTCAACTACACCAAAATTGATGAAACAACAAACAATCTTTAGGTTTTCATCCCATTTGGACACAATGGTGACATCCGTTTTGCTCCAAGATGCACCAAAAAATTGCTCAAGGTCTTGGGTCCCTCTAGAAATTGAATAGGGGGGCGTAGATTTGGGCTCTAATACCATGTTGGAATTCATTGATTCAATCCACAGCTCCCATGAAACACTTGCATGCAATTATCTATCAAATACAGAAGATCAACCAGTGAGATTGTGCTCAATAACCTGAGAATTATTATTAAAACAACAATGTAAGAAGAAGTATAAATAAAAAAGAAATAACTAGCAATTGCACCTTGGTGTGTAATGGGTACGCCGAAGAGGTGTGGAACAATTAGGTGAAATTTAGGTCTAATATTTGGAGGGATAGATAGAGGGGGAAGAGAGAGAGAATGGGGGGTAAGGAGATAGAGATGGATGTGGAGAAGGAAAGAGATATGGAGAGGAGAGGGAGAGATAAAAAGAGATAGGAGAGAGGGAAAGATAGATAAATGGAAAGATAAAGAGAGAGAGGTAGAGAGAGGGAGACTATATTTTTTCATTATTTATTTAATGAAAGAAATATTTTAATAATGTATTTTAAGATTAAAAGAAGACTTTTTACTAACTATTATAATTCGAGGTCTTATTAATTTTGATTAAGAAATTCTAAAATTTTAATAATTTTGTTGCATAATATTGATAAAAATATGAATTTTATAATGAACATTTAGAAAGAAAATAAATAAAATAAATTGTATTATTTAATATTTAAATTTCAAAATAATAAAAAATAATGTTTCATCTCATTTAAAAGTACATTGAAATTAAATTAATCAAAATAACTATTAGTTTTACCTAATAATATCAAATAATCTATCTCAACTATATTTTGAGAGGGCCACTTGGGCAAGCTTAAAAGATTTTTGCAACCTAATAGAGGCTTTGCTTAGTTTGAAGGAAAACAAGCTGGATGAGACCTTTTTGATTTGAGAACTATGAATTTGATTTACATATTTCTCTGTTTATTTACATGAAGAGGGAGATAAAACCCACTATTATACCACTACCTATTATTTTTTAGCACAATTTGAATGCGTGAGAATTTCCATGAGGTTCAAATTAGAGACCCCACTCCGATGGCCCAATCCTCATTGTACTTGGAGACCCCACTCTCATAGACCATCCAATATATAGTCATTGCAGTTAGGCCAATAAAATAAATCAATCATCAAGCCAACCCAATGTAGATTGTGCTTCCACAATTTCAACTCTAGCTCGAAACAAATAGTGCCCTATCTTCTCATCACAGATGATATTTTTTAATGAGCCCAGTCCACAAACACTTCTAGGAAATGGGTATGTTGAAGAGAGGTGGAAGGTAAATATGGGAAAATTTTGGTCTTTATTCTGTATATATTTGTGTAGTACATGAGGTCAATTGGTAGGAAGGTCTAAATGGAGAAGGGACAGCTTCAAAGAAACTATGCATCCTTTTACATGGATCTAGACACAATTGAAAAAAACCTTTGAATCAAGAATATATATAACCATGAATATTCAACTATAGTGTAATATAAATATTCAACTATAATGTAATACAAATTATGATTTTATTTTTAAATATGTAAATTTTTTTCTTTCCTCTCTAACAACAATTAATAAACCTCATTATGTGAGTTTGTCAAATGACATGTGTATGTGCCATTTACAACATAAATTATAAGAGTTTATTTCTTATAATTAGATTTAAATTATAAATTTTAAGAGTTTATTTCTAATTAAAACTAGATAGATTGAAATCAAATTAGATTTAAATTATTTTTGAATTCACAAATCCATTAGCTATCTTACCAAACAAAGGGATGTGAAGCAACATTAGAAATATCTAATTATAAATGAGACAAAATCTACATGCACTTCTATAAAATTATATACTTTGGATCTATAATGTATTTGGAATATGTAATTAATCACAAATGGTTGACCCAACATTAGGAAGAGATAATACAACTAATCTAGTCAAACATATTTTCATTTACTTTAATGTTCCTCACCTTTATCTTTATATAGGATTAAGAAGGGTTGGTTAACATTTTCGCATTAAATGCTAGGATTTTAAATTGTCAAGATGGATAACAATTTTGTGTAGCTATGATCTTTGAAAATCAATAGACCCATCTATTTTATGCCATGTCTGCCTGATAGGGATTGCCAAAGGATCCAAGTATTTTTTTGATGTAGTTCTTATATTTAATAACTATGAATAGGGTTTATGAATGAGGTGGATTTAGGGTTAAAGTTTTTGTAATTTTCAACATTGCTTATATTATCATATAAGAATATTATGAAACATGCATATTAACATAAAAAAGTCTGTATATAAGTAGTGATCTACATTACAATTTATGCATTTAATTTTATGAAGTCAATAGAATTGTCTAGATTCCCAAATACTTAAAATAAAAATAAAAATAAAATTTTAGAAACTGAAAAAAAAAAAACCTTATTCCTATTTTATTATCGAAGGTCTGACATTGTGTACATTATTATAGTGCAAGTGCATTTTTTATATTGTTTCATTTAACATCACCAATAATCTCCACAAGAACAATATCCTCGTTTAAAATGATGGAAATGATTTGCATCTCTAACAATAATTTATGTTGCAACTATCTTGGAGATAGATTTTGTTGTAGTGTGGTAATCAATGCATACTCGAAGGTTCTTAACAACTCTAATAATTTTTCTAGGGTGTTTCCAACAAACCAAATGTAATTGCCAAATTTTCACTATGGTGGTAGAGAAATAATTATTTTCCTCCTCTTCTACAATATTAAGTAAATGCCTTGAATTTGGAGAATACCATGTTATCGTCATCTCCCAAGTCCAATTTCTCCAACTTTGCATAGATCTACTATGTTTGTGGATGTGATGTCTCCTACACGAAAAACATGTACCATTTTATGGCCTTCTATCCAACTGCATCCAAGGATCTTTTTAATTCTTCGATCTTTCATCAATTTCCTTGCAATTTGAACCTCACCCCTCCTACCCACTTCTACATAGATGTTTGAGAGAAGAACACGTGTCACAACATTTTAAGGATCAAAATAAAAAAGCATTGTTGTTGTAAATACTCCTAAGCCTATATTCATATGCAATCTATAGGTACCCAGAAAACACATCCACACAACCACAATAGGTTTAACTGGCATCTCCACACAACAGCCATAGGTTTACCTAGCATATTAATGATTAAGTGTAAAGTGTCTTCAAGATATTCAACTCAGAAAAGAAGGTTAACCATGCAAACATAATGATAAATTGTAGATGTAATGCAATAAGGGTTACTCATAAGATTTAAGTATGTAAAACCCTCATCAACGAAACCTACATGGTTGCATGCATATAGAACACAAGCAAAGCTTACAATGTCAAGATATGTTCCAAAGTGCTTGATTAATTCAAAGATTTTGAGAGCATCCTTGCAAAACCCATCATGTGCATATCCCACAATAATTTTCTTCCATGAGATGGCATCTCTTTGGGGCGTTTTGTCAAACTGTTCACATGCTTTTTCTATGCTTCTACATTTTGCATACATGTCCACCAAAGCAGTTGCAATTGCAACATCTAATAAAATCCCTCTCTTCTTTATGCTTCGATGGATGTACATATCTTGCTCCAGTGCTCCTATTTTGGAGGACACATGAAGAAAGTTGGAAAAAGTTGTGGAGTCTAGCTTTACCCCTGCCAATTGCATTTTCTTGAAAGTTTCTAAATCTTTTTAAAAAAATCTATGTTGTGCATATCCTGCAATCATTGCATTCCATGAAATAACCTCTTAAAGGAAATTTTTCAAACAGTTCATGTGCCTTTCCTATGCTTCCACATTTTACATATCTTGCAATCATTGCATTCCATGAGATAACTTCTCTTTAAGACATTTTGTCAAACAATTCACGTGCATTTTCTATGCTTCCACATTTTGCATACATGTCTAGCATAGCATTTCCAACTATAATATATGAAAAAAACCTCCTTCCATGATGCTTTGATGGATGTCCATACACTATTCCAATGCTCCCATTTTGGCATAGGCAGGTAGGATACTGGCAAAGGTTGTGGAGTTTGGCTTTACACCTGCCAATTGCATTTTCTTGAAAGTTTATAAAGCCTTTTCAACAAACCCATTTTGTGCATATCCTACAATCATTACAATCCATGAGATAGACATTTTTTTCATCTATTCTATCAAACATTTCACGTGCCTTGTTAATGCTTCCACTTTTTTGGATGCATGTTTATTAGGGAAGTTCCGACCATAATATGTGACAAAGTTTGTCTATCCTTTATGCTTCGATGGATGTCCATACCCTATTCCAAAGCTCCCATTTTGGCATGGGAAGGGACGATGCTAGCAAAGGCTGCGGAATTTGGCTTTAAACCTAACAATTGCATTTGATTGGAAATTTCTAAAGCCCTTTCAACAAATCCATTTTTTTTTCATATCTTGCAATCATTGCAGTCTACGAGACCACATCTATTGGAGGAATCTTGTCAAACACTTCACGTGCCTTGTATATGCTTCCATATTTTTCATACATGTCTACTAGGTTAGTTGTAACTACAACATCTGACAAAATTCCTCTATCCTTTATGCTTTGATATGGATGTCCATACCCTGGGATTTAACACTCATGTTAAACTCTTTTAGTTTCTTGAGTTGTCATATTTCCTTTTGAAGCTCTTTCAAGACCTCACACAATGAAATGTCTAGAAACTCCAACTACCCAAGTTTCGGGCAATTAATGTCAGAAGCTCTTTCAAGCCTATTAATTTTGATAATCTTAGCATTCTTAAAGAGCTCAATTTTTTGAGATCATATGGTAACTTTTCAACCATATGGCAATTCGTAACATACCATATCTTAGCAGAGGACATATGAAAGATGGCAGGGGGAAACTTCTCCAAGTCACTGTAGTGCTCCAGATTAAATCCTTGTAGGTTGGTATCATTCAATGTGGAAATACTTTGAAACCCTTCGCTTAAGCTTAAAGATTGTTTATCTAAATTTTGCATTACTTTGCTTTCCTTTGGAATAGTGAGTGCAACCAACCTACAATGCATGAATAGGGAGTGAACACTTCGGAGTTGAGTGCGTGAAGATAATGCACCTAGACCTTTCATTATGGCCCTTTTTGAACTCAAATTACATATTATTTAACATTTCAGTTTTTTCATGGTTCTCAGAAATGGAAGAAGAAAGAATTTGCTTGCAGAAAAGAGTAACACCAAAACCTCTGTCTCTAGAAAATTATTCTCATACCACTGGTTCTTGGCCACAAAACCTGCATCTAATAAGAGAAATAATATATGCAATTGAATTAGAACATTTTATAGTGGCCCAGATTAATAGTTCATGTAACATTTTGATATGAAAAGTATTGTTGTTTCAATCCTATATCACTATGCGTGAGGGAAAAACCACAAAAGCTGAAAAAGTTCATATTTAAAATAGCTTGTAGAGTTACCCACTAAACATGTTGGAATATTTTTGGGGCAATACCCTACCTATCAAACTACGTGAACAAAGACAACGGTCTATCTTTAAGCAACTCCCATTTCCCCGGTAAGCTCTACTCCTTCTTAGGCATGAGTAGCCTCTTACAAGCACCATGTCAGCTCAATATTAGAAAGTACAACTCAAAGGTATTTACATAAGATATTGTTGCTTGACTTTTGATAATTACAAGCACCATGTCAGCTCAATATTAGAAAGTATTGATAGAAAAAAAAATTAACCTATACAAGGAACTGCATTTACCTTGGATTGCTGATTAAATTCAAGGTATTTTTATTCGCAAGTTCTAGAAGAATGAGAAAGGAATCGTACCACTGCAACTTGTGAACATTAACCCAAATGTCAAGCAATGCATCAACAAACATTTTTTGTCCTTTGGAAATGAGGCTAAATATAAGAAACATTCCCTCTCATAAAAATCACCAAAACAAAGGCACGCCACAGGTGAGGTTTGCAACAGTTGGCCATTATAAGTCAAAATTCAGAGCTTTACAACCCAAAAAACACACAACACACATAAATTACAACACATTCTTCTCAAATTAGCAAAAGCAACGTAAAAAAACTACATATCACCAAAATCAATAAAACAAAATTAACATTTGAGTTGTTCCAAAACAAATCCAACCCCAACATACACAATTTGTAGCTTTGTGCATAACAACATTTTAAAAAGAAAAAATACAAAATTATTCAGATCCAGATCATTGGAAAAAAATTTAGCACTGAAAAACCCTAAAACAAAACTTAAATTTTCCATCGCTAACCATAAATTAAAATTTCAAATTTTCAATACCCAAATAGAAGTTTTTTAAAATGACCTTAGTTCAGCAACCCTAAGTTTTCACTAACCACTAAAATCCTCAAATTTTCAACACAACTGAAATGTTAAATAAAATTTCAAATCTAGGGTTTGCAAAATTCAAAATTTATAATAAAATTATTACAAACAAGGATACAATGGATTCATACCTTCTAAACCTAAATATATTTGGAAATGAAAGGCCACTGTTCACCTCAAATTTTGAAGGAAGTTTTGATCTAACAAAATACTACAACTTCGCTGAAATAGGGCATGGCAGCAGAGAAGCACCATTTTTTCTCCAGTTGCTCCCAACATCCAGTCTGTCTTTTGGGATATATTTTTGGAAAGGTGAGGAGATGATGGTGACGTCTATGCTCAACCTACAATCCTATTTCCCTCTGTCAGAAAACCAACAATTGTAGCTAAGGTACAACGTAAACGATGTACTTTCCTCCACATTAAATATGCACCAAACTACACGCACAGTCAACTTACTTAAATGTGAATGGGTGTAAAAACTGACTACGACCGATCATGATTAAAACAATCATCTCCCACTCCTCTGTAGTAATGTGTGCCATTGGATTTATTATATATGTTAAGACACTTCAAATTGGATACACCTTCGGCCTAAAAAATCAACTTCAATTATCATTAATAAAAGACATCCTATAATTGAATTTTGTTCAATAAAAATAAAATAAAATAAAACAACAAATATAATTTTAAACTGTAAAAATTAATTAACTTTGCACAAAACAAAACAATTTAAACACTAAAACATTAGGTAATAATGAAATGACCTAAAGTAAATGTAGAGAAAGAATTTGAGGACAAAGATAGGATTTCTTTCCAAGTAAATTCTATTTTCTATAAGGCTTTGACTGTTGAGTACATAGTGTAAAGGAAATTGGAATATAAGAACATTATTAGTCAAATGATTATTGGGTTTGTATTTTCATATGTTGGTCCAATGGACATAGTGTTGCCAACTTTCTTAAGTAGTATTTGATTATCCTTAAAACAAGCTTATATATATACTATTGTATGTCTTTTAAAGATATCTATTGACCCCTAAAGTATAAGAACCTCAATATTGAATGTGATATTAGTTTCAAATGGAAATACTTCAATATGGATTCAAAGGTGGTGTAGTCTAAACTAGCCCATCAAAGTAATGATATTTTCATGGTACATTCATAGAGTATCATGTGGTGAATAGATATTGAGTATTGATACCCTTATTGTTAGCATATTTATGCTAATTATGAAATTTATTCTATCGGGTTATCCTCACACATGAATGCTAATATGGTTTCTCATTAATATGATGTAGTCATTCAAGATATCAAGAACCAATACACTTGTGATATCTAACATCACCAAATCATGTTTTGAGCCAAAATAGAACCCTATGTTATAAACTATGGTGTATCACCATCAAGGTACCAAATATGACACAATATCCTTGATAGGAAATTGTAAGGGGTTTGAGGATGCTCACACTGAATTCAGAATAATAACTATGATGATGTTTAATTGAGATCAACACATACACAGATGGAAGTGTCATGGTATAGCTTTACTAAATTGGGAGTGGTGTCAAAATTCCCTACTTGTCATTATTCACTATTAACTATGGGAATCATTTAAAGGAACCTTATTGGAATAAGACATAATGATTAATGAAACTTTGGTTATGGGGACTTGTGTGTAGGTGTCCTTTGAGAGACTTTGCAAGGAGAACTACATGTGACTTTGATTTGTTTGGAAGTGAGTACATAGGCGGTCCTTGGGCGAAGTACTGTGTGGATCAGATAGTAGGTTAATGCATGAAATAGGTTGCATCCATTTCCATTTTACCTATTTTTCCTTATGTGAACATGTGATGTACTGTGTGGATTGTCACATTGGATATATGTGATGTTATTCTCAAGTTAGTCACTATTGTGATGTGATGTACATATGAGCCTGTCACTAATGTACTTGTGATGTGTATGAGTCAATCCTTGTTGTACTTGTAATGTGTATAAGCTAGTCACCTTATATATGTGATGTATGCTTGAGACAGTCATTGTGTATATGTGACATATGTTAAAGCTAGTCACTAGGTATTTATGATGTATGATGGAGCTAGTCATTATGTATATGTGTGGCATATGCTAGAGTTAGTCATTGTGTAGATGTGATGTTTGTTGGAGCTATTCTCAATGTAAATGTGATGTGTATGAGTTGGTCACCTTGTGTATATGTGATGTATGCTCAAGTTACTCACTAGGGGAATTGGGGAATTATGGAATAATATAACCTTGTTTATTTGTGTTTATTTGTACACTATGGATTGGTAGTGTTTGGTGGGAACATTTGATGGTAAATAGTATTGTTATATTACGATTGGGCTAAGTTTTCTAAATAGTCATGGTTTAAAGAGATATTTGAGATTTCATACAAGAGGATAAAATGAACTCCCTCTAACCTTGTTTGGTGAACTATGAAGCCTTTGATTTCCTGTGAAGGGATGCATAGGCATGGTCATCAAGTATAAACCCTTGAGGCTTAGGTCTAGGTCTAGGAATTACCTTAACCTTGGGAGCTTACCACTCCTATTTGTAAGAAAATACTTGGCAATGTCGAGATTAACATCAGCATGGTAATGAAGAAGCTTTGAAGTTAGCCCTTCTAAGTTGCATGAAAGATGCTTGGTTGATTAAGTTGGGTATTTGTTTTGAATTGAGTTGGTAAAAGTGTTGATTTAAGAAAAAAATTAGTAGCAACTAAGGGGCAGTTGTTATCAAAACAACCAAGTTCAAACACTGGACCTATGAATCTCACTTACATTGTCTTGCACTACTAATCGACCATAACTAAGTTGGTATCTTGGTATGAGAGTAGTTGCCTTGAACTTTTTTAATGGACTTTTAAGCTCATTAGATGTATGACTAGTCCTAATGAAGAAAACATAAATGTGTGAAAAATGGAAGTTGGATATATGAATCGTAAATGGAAAATTAGATTGCACAATGAGAGATTATGTCATTTGATGATTTCTATTTCTCCCAAACCACTTTTTGGATTTGATTTTTACCCCTTGTTATGTGGAAATTTTCATCTCATATTTGAAGGTATTAAAATCCTTCTTATGGTAGGAACAAGAATTGATGAGAACATAAACTACAAATAACTAAGGGTGTATGTCTTATTGGGTTAGTATGTGTTAAAGACAACAATAATACCCTCAATGGGAAATTTTTAATTACCTTAATACTTGATGAGATAGTCACAAGTTGGGAATGAGCATATATAGTAATTAGCTTGGTATGAAGTGATGTAAATAGTAACAAGTTCAATGAACACAAAGATCTTGTTTGTATTAAATATACTTGTAGCCTAAATTAATTTTTTTAATAATATTGGTTTAGTTCGACGCTATGATATGTGTTGTCAACCCTTGAAGCAAGTAACTTGATTATATCCATAGAAATTATGTGAAAATGATTAAATTAATTAAACATATATGGTGTACTGAACTATGAAGAATGGTCATTGATGCATGGTACCTTGATACCTAATAAGTGTTACTAGGTAAATATGTGTAGTTGATGGTATAACATTTGACCCTCTTAAGAAAAATCAACCCACAAGATCAAAATTTAGGGTTGGATTGAGCAAAAATGCCTACTCGAGGGTATATTTTTAGTGTCCACCATCTTAAATATTTTATAAATTTATTCCAAACTTATCAAATTAAGGAAAATGAAACCCTTCAGAGGTAATGATAATATGTTCATAGCATATAGATTGGGTAATAACCCAAAATTTGGAAGAAAGTGACATATAAATTCCCTAAATTGATGACGTAAGATATCTAGATAGGATAAGAGGAGAGCATTGAATGATTGGAGTATAGCTAAAGCAAGAAATGAACAAATAAAACTTCCATGTAAGACGAGATGGCTTATTCCGAAGGGGGAAGGATTTCACATCCCCATAAAAGAAGACCCTATCACGTGGACATTGTGTGGATGATAAAATAAATAAATAAAGTAAACCTACTATTCAAAGGCATTGAGAGACAAATTTGGACAAAGGCATGGGCATCAGGTGAGCAACTCAAGTCAAAAGGGACCTCTAAATAAATGAGAGGAATGGGGCAGGCATGGAAAGGATGGTAACAGGGTTGGAACCCCTGCCCATGAATGAAAAAATTCTACAGATGGTATGGAAAAAAATAGGCACTTGCATTGCCTTAAAAAATATCATGACCCCTCCATTGGGGATGTCTATGTACAGTTTTAGAAAAAATGTGAGGTTTGAAGGAGTATGGAAAAAAAGGAGAGGACATGATCTAGAGGAGTAGCAGAGGTCGACGAGGGAAGAAGGGAGAGTATGGTGCAAGGAAAAAGAGAAGTGCAAGTTGTGTGAAAGGAGGAAGACCAAGGGAATGTGTGGAAGATGTTTGGGGCTGTGATTGCAAAGAAAAATGTGAAGGGAGAAAGAGCGAAGGTGGGACAAGATCTTACTGAAGAAATGTATTCGCATGGAATACAATGATCATAGGATATGCACATAATTGATTTATTGAAAATGTGACATAAATTTTAGGCAAATGCAGTTGGCAAGTGAGGAGATAAATTCTTTAATTGTTGTAATTACCCTCCTTGCACGTGTGGAAAAGGGAATGTAAAGTATGGCACAAGGGAAAGAATATAGAAAATTTGAAGGAAAAAGGGAATTTACAAGCAAAGGAATATGTAGAGATGAGGCTGAAGCTGATAATAGTAAAAAATCCCTCAAGAGGCATTGTTTAATCAAACACAATAGTAGCAAATATGCGCAAAATGGATTCAATGTATAGGCCTTGGAAACTTATGTAAATATAATTAGTAGTTGTGAATCCACATTTCTTGCCCTTTCCCACATCCTCCTTGGCTTGCACCTAATTAAGAAGAAAGGATATTAGGGAAGAGGAGTATAGATAGAGCCAAGGTAGAGGAAGAAGGGTGTTTGTAGAGAATAAATCATGGTATGAGTGCATGGATGTGATCCCAAAGGCTCAAAATGTGAAAAATGCCTTTTATCACTTTGAATTTGACAACACTTCTCATTTTGCATGGAGAGGTTTTGTCCAAGGATGGTACTAGTGATGTGGAACATTCTAACAGTTGTTATGATTTACCTTGGTTACCAACCCATCTCCTAGCTCTACCGAGTTCTTCAAGATGTTGTACTGGTAAGTTTCTTTTAGTGTCTTCCTCCATGTATAATATAACAACATTAATTTTGGAGCTTTAGAGTTATTCTATAAGACACAATAATTTGTGAAAAACCTCAAAGATAAGGACTGGGTGTTTATGTTATACTAGGATTGTGAACTTATGTGAATTTGTTGCTTTTCCATGTACACTAAATCTTGTTATCACTCAAACTGTCACTTCAACTTTTAAAAGGATTTAGAAGAACCAAAATCAAATCTAAATGGAGACCTTACAAACAACTTCAAGGATATTTAAAGGAAATTGAATTTCTACAGATTTTTGAATCAAATTTATCTTTATAGGGAAAATATTTCTATGATCCTTCAAATTTAGATTGACACTAAAGAGTTTATGTGAGTTCTTCAATTAATATTGATAAACTATCTTTTTAAAGAAAGGTTACACATTGAATATTTTATGAAGGTTTGTCCATATAAATAAATCTTCCATGGAAATTTCCTAACTTTGTATATAAGGTCCAACATGCATCATAATCTACTTAAAAAGGGAATATGGTATTATTTTGGTACTATATTATATGAAGAATCTCATGTTGACATTATAATCATGGGCTAAAAATGAATTAGACACCATAGCTTGGTAGGAATATAAAATATTACAATTTGATACTATTGGTAATTCCACTTTAGATTTGAGGGTAAAGGTTCAATAGGATTACACGATGTCCAACCTCTTAAATATTATAACATTGATATCAAAACTATTATATGACTGGAGGATATTAGAACTATAATATGATTGCATCCTAAGAGGAAGACACATATTGTTTAATTTGATAATATTTTTGAGAATCAGTTAAGAGATAAACCCTATGTAACCATGAATTGCAACATCTCATGATACCTTATCATTGATCATTGAGGTCTTATTTAATAAATGAAAAGTATGAATAAGTTATCCAATCTATGAACTAAACTAATATAAGAATATGTGGTTGCACCATAGGGTAAAGAAAATTGGAATATTAAAAGTATTATTAGTAAAATGATTATTGGGCTTGTGTTTTCATATGTTGGTCCAATGTACATAGTGTTTCCAAATTTCTTAAGTAGTATTCAAGCATTGACTATCCTTAAAACAAGCATATATATATATATATATATATATATATATATATATATATATATATATATATACTATTGTATGTCCTTTAAAGATATCTATTGACCCCTAAAGCATAAGAACCTCAATATTGAACATGGTATAGTAATTTCAAATGGAAATGCTTCAATATGGATTCAGAGGTGGTGTAGTCTAAACTAGCCCATCAAAGTAAGGATATGGTCATGGTACATTCATAAAATATCATATGGTGAATAGATCTTGAGTATTGATAACCTTAGTTTTAGAAAATTTATCCTAATTGTGAAATTTATTCTATCAGGTTATCCTGATACATGAATTATAATAGGGTTTCTCATTAATATGATGTAGTCATTCAAGATATCAAAAACCAATGCACTTGTGATATCTAAGATCGCCAAATCATGTTTTGAGCCAAAATAGAACCCTATGTTAGAAACTATGGTGTATCATTATCAATGTACCAAATATGGCACAATATTGTTGATAGGAAATTGTAAGGGGTTTGAGGATGCTCACATTGAATTCAGAATAATTATGGTGATGTTTAATTGAGATCTTGAAATACATGGATGAAAGTGTCACCAAATCATGTTTTGAGCCAAAATAGAACCCTATGTTAGAAACTATGGTGTATCATCATCAACGTACCAAATATGTGACAATATTGTTGATAGGAAATATTAAGGGGTTTGAGGATGCTCACATTGAATTCAGAATAATTATTGTGATGTTTAATTGAGATCTTGACATGTACATGGATGAAAGTGTCATGGTATAGGTTTACTAAATTGGGAGTAGTGTTGAAATTCCCTACTTATCGTTATTCACTATTCAACTATTGGGAATCATTTAAAGGAATCTTGTTGGAATAAGATATAATAATTAATGAAACTTTGGTTATGGGAACTTGTGTGTAGGTGTCATTTTCAAGAGATTTTACAAGGAGAACTACATTTGATTTTGATCCGTTTGAAAGCAGATACATAAGCGGTTCTTGGGTGAAGGATGTCTCTGTGACCTCAAGTTCATAGGGGGAGGGTCTAGGAGGGGTAACTCCCAGATTTTTGGGTTTTTTCCAATTGGTTTGACCTTATCTTTTTAGGAGGCTTTAGATGAGGCTTTAATGGGTACTAGATGGTTATGAAAGAGTGAAGAAAATAGGCAATAACTTGTATTTAATACATATGTGTTTTTTGAATAGTAAACTAAATGAAGGGAATGCATTTGACAACTTGGTAGTGCGTACATGTTGAGTTGATCTCATCTCACATTAGTTCTAAGTGATTTATTTTATGTGTTGTAAAAATTAATCTAAGACTTATATGACTAGGTGTAGGCTCTTAAATCAATTGATTGTGATTTACTTATTCCTAATTAGGAATCTCTCTTCTAGTTATAGTGCTAAGTTGGGTACAAGTGCTAATTTTTACAACAACGTATGGATTAGGACCCTACAAGGGCATAGGTTGAGGTGGTGATCCTTTGACACGTAGGTTATTCCTATCCATCCTAGGTGATCACCAATGGAAAATCCTATGACCTACTTAAAGATAAGCTTATCCATGATCGAGATTGACAAGAGTCAAGGAGAATACTATGTCGGCAGACTGTTAGCCATACCACTTGGATAGCGGGATATATTTTGGTAGGAGCATGTGGGCCTTGGTGTCAATGACATGCTGACAATGCATACCTTGTGTTACTATAGAGGCCTGAACAAATTTCACCATGAGCATGTGGCCCTTGGGGCCAACGACATGCCAATGATGGATGTCCAGTGTACGCTAGATGGTTGGATGGTTTTCCACTAGTAATATGCAGGTGATGGACCACCTTGTTTGCTTAGTCATCCAATGGACAACTATAGGGAAGAGAGTTTCTAATGAATAATAGGTAGGTAACAATTGAACCTGTCTCATATTATAGTGGTCTATTTTGATGTGGAAAATGGTATCTTGGATTACTAGAGGTAGGTAACCTTTGGGATCATGAATTGATATGGACCTATGTGTAATTGAGTGTGTTTATACACTAATACCTCCCTAAGTACTTGTGTAAATGGCCTAGGGTTATGCTCATTGTTATATTAGTTCCCTTGCTAGCAATGACATCGAGTGGTATGGGATTCTTGATTGTTGTCATAGCATGCTTATGTGAGTGTGAATCAAGTATTAGGTCGATGCACGCAATAGGTTGCATCCATTTCCACTTTACCTATTGTTCCTTATGTGAACATGTGATGTATTGTGTGGATTGTCACATTGGATATATGTGATGTATTCTCAAGTTGGTCACTATTGTGATGTGATGTACATATAATCCCATCACTAATGTACTTATGATGTTTATGAGCCAATCCTTGTACTTGTGATGGGTATGAGCTAGTCACCTTATATATGTGATGTATTCTTGAGACAATCATTGTGCATATGTGACATATGTTGAAGCTAGTCACTTGTTATGTATGATGTATGATGGAGCTAGTCATTGTGTATATGTGTGACATATGCTAGAGCTATTCATTGTGTATATGTGACATTTTTTGGAGCTAGTCTCTATGTATATGTGATGTGAATGAGTTGGTCACCTTATGTATATGTGATGTATGCTCAAGTCACTCACTAGGGGAATTGGGGAATTATGGAATAATATAACCCTATGTGTTTGTGTTTATTTTTACACTATAGATTGGTAATGTTTGGTGGGACCAACATTTGATGGTAAATAGTATCATTTTATTATGATTGGACTAAGCTTTCTAATAGTCATGGTTTAATTGACTAAGTTTTCTAAATAGTCATGGTTTAATTTAAATAGATCAGAGATCTCATACACGAGTAGAGAATGAACTCCCTTTAACCTTGTTGGGTGAACTATGAAGCCTTTGATTTCCTATGAAGGTATACGTAGGTAGGGTCATCAAGAATGAACCCTCGAGGCTTAGGTCTAGGTCTAGGAATGACCTTAACCTTGGGAGCTTACCACTCTTATGTGTAAGAAAATATTTGGCGATGTTGAGATTGACATTGCAATGGTAAATGAAGAAGTTTTGAAGTTAGCACTTCTAAGCTACATGGAAGATGCTCGGTTGATTAAGTTGGGTATTTGATTTAAGAAAAAAAGTTAATAGCAATTGAGGAGCAGTTGTTACAACCCTCTGCTTATACTTTTTTTACCTCCTCATCTAGAATGAAATATATGTTATATGAAGTTTTCATAAATCATTTTTAACAAGATGTCAAACACATGTTGGCTAGAAGTATGTACAATTCTCTAGATGCAATGAGACTATGAGTGTTTTTATAGAAAGACGAGTCCAAGCTTAGGGATTTATTGCCTAAAGCTTTATAAGAAGCCATGGCTACTTGCTTCAATTGATTTTAGAGAATTATTCACAATCCACTTGGTGTTCTTAGGGACTAGCATTTATGGTGAAAAATTGCACCACAATTATCTCTATCTTCTATTATGTTGAGCCTTTTTAAGTAAGGTGGGTTGTTGGAGGAAAAGGAATATATGCAGATGGGTTCTATAAGCATGAAAAAAAAGACACATACAATGTAGAATTGTTTCAGTAGTGAAAGCAAGCATTCCAAGAAGTTTCATGTTGTATTAGCGACATCATTAAGAATAGTAAATGCCTTAATGCTCTTCCTCTTGTTAGAGGTTAAGTGACACCCCTTCACACATTTTTTAATTGTAAAATACTTGTTATTTTTCATTTGTTTTATATTTGTTCACTTAAAAGTTTAATGCATAATTAACAATTTTAAATAGAGATAAAATAGATACTTTTTAATGGTAAAATGTTCCCTTAAATTTTATAGTTAAATATGAAACTTCAAATTTTAAATTTGTATTTGAAATTTATATATTAATATTAACAATTAATTATAATGAAGTGTTTTATTTTTTAGGTGCAAAGAGTATTGTGGATACTATTTATTATGAGATGAATAAAGACATGCAAATTTATTTATTAGGAAGATGACCTAATACATAATCTACTTTCTTAAGAGTCATCAATACACCTCTTTGTCTTAATGTTTTCCTCCTCATTTTTTCCTTCAACTTTCATTCTAAAATTATAAGCAACATAATAAATTATGGTTTGTCTTTCTTTTGCCTACAAACTTTAGTTTAACATATTTTTATTACAATGTCATTAACCTATTTTAGTTACTTCTAAACATTAATTATGTTGAGAGGCATTATGTTGTGTACACTAAAACCAAAATACAACCAATATATACTAAAAAAGAAATGAAATTATAAAATTAAAAATATGTCTGACACAATTAAATGGTAACATACAAGTAAATAATTATGTTTAGACATGGAGTCTCATATCATGACCATGTACAAAAAAATCCCTTATCTTTGACAACCATTTACACATCTAATAATTAATATTTAATATTTAAAAACACACACCCATAGAAATGGTTAACAAGGTTGTAGTAGGTGAACCACAAATTTGTTCTAAGGGAATAAGAGATGAAGTGGATGCAGTTGGTGTTGTGTTGTTGTGTCCTTTCCACTCCTTAGTAGACTTGCATATTGGGGAACCACTTTTCTACTGCATAGAAGTCATTGGTGGTTTCCTACATGTCCTACAAATAAAGATGTTGCCCTACCATTTTGAGCTCTCTATTCTAGCTTAGATATATTAGTTGGAAAGACAAATGCCTAAATATCTACAATTGTAGCTAGCGGTGTGGTATACCCAACCAACACTTCATTGAATTGGTGAAATAATAATTCATATAGTCCTCAAGATTCATTTATGTATAGTGGTGTAAGGTTGTAATGGTGAATGTCAATTCTCTTGAGATTTTCTATAATATCGACATTTGAAATCTTAAGTGATTTTAGTTTAAATTTGACAATCATTTACACATCAAGTAATTATATATATAATATTTATACCTATAATATTCACTATATTTTTGAAAGTAAAAACAAAACAAAATAATTATTGAAATAAAGAGTAATGAATTTTGCAAAAGAAAATTTGAAATTTGCATGAAAAATAAAATAGCTCTTCAAATAAATAAAATAAATAATATAATAAAATAAAATAATTTTAGATTAAAAATAAAAGTTATGTATTATAATATAAATATAATTTTGAAATAAAATTAAAAAACTCTTAAATAAATAAAATAGATGTATTTAATATATTTATATTAATATTTATTATATTTTTCAAAATAAATATAAATAAAAATAATGAATATTTTTTCAAATAAAATTAAAATTGTATGATTCTACAAATAAAATAAAATAATAAATAATTAAATAAAGTAAAATAATTTTTAAATAAATAAAACATTATTTTATAACATGTTTAATGTGTTTTATTTTTTAATTTTTATGCACAGCTAATAAAATCTGTTTATGTTTCTTTTTCTAACTAAAAGAGGGGTACAAATTTATTCAATCCAAAAAGGAGCAATACAAAGCAAAGGCATTACGTTGCCTTGTCAATCTCCAATAGTTGGTCCAACTTTTGTAACAAA
>VDFB02271358.1:129206504-129260321 GCA_007258455.2 Sequoia sempervirens
TCTTTTTAGATTTCTCACCTAGTATACAACCATGAGTTCCATCACCCTAGAGTGAGTATGCATTTTTATTTTTCAGAAAAACAACCTAGATTTGATCTACAACTAGCTAGACAAATGATTGAAGTTTGATCTGCCTTTTCCTTTTCTTAATTCTCTCCTTCTCTTGCATTCTTTTGTTCTTATGTTTAGTTGTCCATGGGATCTTCATCCTAGGGGTTTGATCATCCCTCTTGATCATCGTTATTCCATCTCACTAGCATAAGTGCATTTGGAATCCATCTTGATATGCATGGTTACTTTAGTGTGAGTCTGAATCAATTTCATCCTCTAACTAATGCGGGGATTAAATGTACCATAGAAAAATGGATCATTGACATTTTCATGGTCATTTAGGTCTTGCTTCCTTAGTATTTGATCTATTTTGCTTGATTTAATGAAGCAATATGACTTAAATATTCACATTAAATTTTAAATATTCAAATTATGATGTCTTGTGAAGGTGTTGTGAAGTGTTGTAAAAAAATTTCTACACTTTTCTAGAATCTTCTCATCATAATTCATCTAAAAATCACTTTTTTTTTCCTCATCAAGTCCTATTTTAAAGTGTTGTAAAGTCTTGTAACAAGATTTCACACTTTTCTAGGCTTATTTTCAAGTGATATTTACACCTTCCTTATGTATTTTATGACCCCTTTATACACTTATAGGTCACATTTAAGTGTATTTTTGAATGTAAACCCAAAAAAAAATATTAAATGCATTTTAAATCCCGACACCCACTTACAAGCCTAGGGTGGGACCCATTCGCCATGGGTGGTGAATGAGTCCCCCTTGGCTCCAAATTCAAAATAATTTAAATTTTCTTTTGGGTTTTTATTTAAAAATACCTTATGTCAACCTGTGATGAGGTATTATCAAGAAATTAGGGAATGTGTATAAATATGTTTTTTTCTCTCATTATTCACCCCCATTCATATTAATTCATTCAAGCACTCAAGCATTTTATCTCTCTAAGCATTTTACATTTTTTCATCAAGCAATAATCAAGTACTTTGGAGCTGCCATTGTTATATCTTCAGATTTCTTCAACAAGGGTTTGGTAAGTGATAGCATTTGCATGAACTATTTTTTTATCATTCTCTTCTTATTTCATTTTATTATCTAGGGTTTGACTACCAAAGTGGAGTTTGACCAATGCAAACCCCTATATCCTAACCCTCAACCATTTTTCCCCTCTTGCATGTGTGTCTGCAGACCTTTGTATGTAGATTTATCAAGCAAAAAGATGTTAAAAGGTGGTCAATAAGTCAATAAAGTGTTTCAAGTCAACATCAACTTATTTCAAGCTTAGAGAAGATCAACAGTCTATTTTCTGCAGATTTGACTCCAACAACCCGGCAGGAAGATAAGTGCAGATCTAGGCCCACAATCCTAATTCTTGAATCTATAGAATCTTGGGAGAGGACTAATTCACCATCTATGATGAATGAGTCCCACCTTAGGGCTAAAAAGTTGATTTTACCAAATTCTAGTTCCTAACTGTCAAAAAGCAGTTTCCAGGTGTTTCTGTCAGTAGTAGGATTGATTCTCCATCAATGGCGAATGAGTCCCACTATTGATTTTTCTTGATCTCAGTCAGATTTTAGAATATTCTAGATTCTCCTAGGTGCACTCTATTTATCTTTGTTCAGCTTTATTCAATTTTGTCTACATTTTTTGCATATCTCATTGTGTTTTCAAACATTGCATTTTACATTAATTTTGCATTCATAGTTAGTCAATTTCATCACTTAGTTGCATTTACAACATTGCATTTAGCTTTAATAACATCATAAATTTTCTATTTGAGTGAACCACCTTCAATTTTTATAAGGGATTTTGGCCTTAGGGGATTCGATCTCTCTCCTTTTAGGTGAAAGATCCTAAGAGTGTCAGATAAGGACATAGAACCTTCCCCTCCCCCTTCATAAAAATTGTTGGTTTAGTGAGAAGACATTTTTTGTAGAATTTTTCAACAAAATTTAAACCCATTATAGATGAGATAGTGTAGATTTTAATATGTAATTTTTTATTTTTTATTTAATTTCTAATGAAATAGGTCAATAAACTTGAATTATCAAGGTTTTTAGTATTTTAATAACTTTTTATTAATATAATTTTTTGATGAATAGATTGCATGAAAGTGTACTTCAGACAATTCTTTTCAATTTAAAAAAAAATAAAAAAATGATAAGTTTAGGTCATCTTATGTGGGACGTAGATGACAATTTTTCAAAACACCAAATATGACCAATAAAAAATTACAAAAAAATGTGGAAAGAATGCTTTAGTGAGTTACCAATCTTTTCCCAAAAGGATTTAGAAAATATGATTATTTAGGTCAAAATATGGATGACATACACATGCATGGTATGGTAAAAAAAAGTGACTTTTAAACAGTGGTTTTTAGAAACACCTATTGAAAATCAATTTGTATCATCTAGGTATTGAAATAAATTACATAGTTGGAAACTAGACTCCAAGTACTACATTTTATGATCAGTGACCTTTTTCAAGATTCCATCTCTAAGTGCTTTGATTTTTAAGGTCAAATGTATCAAATTCTAAAATTAGGGAAAACACTTCCACTCAATGGCCAAAAAGTGGACTCAACTTCTTGCCAACACCCAAGGACTACTTCTGTCATGCAAGTACAATAGATGTCCCCTCGATAGGAGAGAGAAAAAGAGGATATGTATCCCACCTATAATGAAAGAGCTATTGTATGTACACATGAAGACAAAATAAGATCCACCACTTGCAAACAACATTTCTCCCCTTAGAAAGAAACAGATGCATTACTAATTAGAGAAGCCAATCCAAAAGAATGGGTGATTCTGGAATCCAAATCCAGATGATGTGTGCCTTTGAAAACTGGGTGATTCTGGAATCCAAATCCAGATGATGTGTGCCTTTGAAAACTGCTCACGTGTCCACATGTTGGAAAGCAATGATGTTGATCCATAATCTTGTGAAAATTTATTTAAAACAAGTTGCAAAGGAGATGAAGATGGTAGGCCAACAACAGTGATGTGGTTGTCAACAAAAGGAGATGAATGTCCTCAAAGTAATCATCCAAGTCAGCAAGATAGGAATCCACAAACAATGATGATATTTCTATGAGATGTGAATCCCAAGTAGCTATGTTTGGAAGATGAATGATGTCCTACTACACTTAATCAATAGGGGCAATGGATGTGGTGATGTACTGTTGATTAGGAACAACAAGAGATGATGATGTAGTCTCAATTTGAAGAGTGGGAACATAAAGACAAGTCTTTGAACCATCAAAACATGCAAGACTTGTGATATAATCAAGCTCCTCTAAAGTATCATCATCAAAGGGTATGGAATCTACATCTACAAAAGGGATGAGACAATCTACAGTAGGATCCATTAGGTATGGAGAGATACGAGGGTCTCCAAGGATATCCCAAAGTCATGTCCAAAGTATGTGGGGACATTCAAAGTTTGATACAACATACATAGTGTCAAGATCAACACTAGAACATATAACCCCTACAATATGATCTTTGATGACGCCCCATGATGAAAAAATCCCTAGTGTGTCTAGCATAGGTAATGAGGCCATACAAATAAGTTTGTATGGAAAAATGTCAAGCCACGTAAGATGTGTCAGGATCCCATTTTTCCAAGACTCGCCATTATCCTTATCCATGTTGATCACATAAGGATGAATAGAAAAACCCATGATACTCACTCAAATGAAAAAATCAGAGACTAATGATCTCAGTAATGATAAAACAGATCAAATTATGTCATCCTATGCAAACAGATTCTTTCTAGGTGCCAAGATGTCCAACTAATTGAAAGAATTGTGAAAACACAAAAAGCTGAATAAAATGTAAATGGGGTAGATTCTAGAAAAAGTGCATGAATAGATTTGAAAAGCTCTAAAATACCTTTCCAACGCATGCTTGAATTGTGAAAATCAAAGATATAGGCGAAAAGTTATGAGCTTGGAAGCACAAAATGAAGATCTAACTTTGACTAAGAATTTATAGGAACCAATAGTAAAATATGATGATGAGACCTACACCATTGGAAAGTTCAAGGAACTAGCTTTCTGACGATATCTTGTTTGTTTGATTTCAACTCTATATGCCCAAGTTATGCCAAAAAGAAAAAAAGCCTCCTTTATGGAAAATCAGGAATAAGAGGGGACAAGAGTGTCCGTCTATACAGTGACATCAACGTGACATCATGATGACATCAACAAACCATTGGCTTAAATTTGATGAACATTCGGCCGTCAACGGGAAAAAATGTCCTCATCAAAAAATTTGACAACCATCGAGAATAAAGAATATTCTTTAGGCCGAAAAATTCTGCAGAGGGAATATTCCCTCAGTACTATCACCACCAGTTTGATTTTGGGCATCGGTATTTTCTTTTGCTCGCCAATTTTTCTAATTTTTCTAGCCGCTATGAAGATTTAAGCACTACTAGTATTCTTAAGAGCATCAACCAATAGGTAGGAGCCGCCAAGCAGTTGATGTAACCGCCGGTAGTCCTTTGAAAAGACTGTAGTAGCAGTAGGTCTATGCAAGGGTACGACCCCTGCTAGGCATTGCAAATATTTTTTAAAACTTTTTTTCTGTTTTCAAAAAACCTTGTTTTTCTCCAAAAATTTATTTATGACTTTTTTTCAACAATTTTTTTTTAAATAAAAAACTAAAAACCAATTTTATTCTATCGTACTTGGCACAAAATTTTATGTAGGAGGGTGTACGGATCTATACGACTGGATGGATTTCCATATGGTAACCCTTGCTGCTAATTTTTTTTCTTCTTTTTCAACTACACCAAAATTGATGAAACAACAAACAATCTTTAGGTTTTCATCCCATTTGGACACAATGGTGACATCCGTTTTGCTCCAAGATGCACCAAAAAATTGCTCAAGGTCTTGGGTCCCTCTAGAAATTGAATAGGGGGGCGTAGATTTGGGCTCTAATACCATGTTGGAATTCATTGATTCAATCCACAGCTCCCATGAAACACTTGCATGCAATTATCTATCAAATACAGAAGATCAACCAGTGAGATTGTGCTCAATAACCTGAGAATTATTATTAAAACAACAATGTAAGAAGAAGTATAAATAAAAAAGAAATAACTAGCAATTGCACCTTGGTGTGTAATGGGTACGCCGAAGAGGTGTGGAACAATTAGGTGAAATTTAGGTCTAATATTTGGAGGGATAGATAGAGGGGGAAGAGAGAGAGAATGGGGGGTAAGGAGATAGAGATGGATGTGGAGAAGGAAAGAGATATGGAGAGGAGAGGGAGAGATAAAAAGAGATAGGAGAGAGGGAAAGATAGATAAATGGAAAGATAAAGAGAGAGAGGTAGAGAGAGGGAGACTATATTTTTTCATTATTTATTTAATGAAAGAAATATTTTAATAATGTATTTTAAGATTAAAAGAAGACTTTTTACTAACTATTATAATTCGAGGTCTTATTAATTTTGATTAAGAAATTCTAAAATTTTAATAATTTTGTTGCATAATATTGATAAAAATATGAATTTTATAATGAACATTTAGAAAGAAAATAAATAAAATAAATTGTATTATTTAATATTTAAATTTCAAAATAATAAAAAATAATGTTTCATCTCATTTAAAAGTACATTGAAATTAAATTAATCAAAATAACTATTAGTTTTACCTAATAATATCAAATAATCTATCTCAACTATATTTTGAGAGGGCCACTTGGGCAAGCTTAAAAGATTTTTGCAACCTAATAGAGGCTTTGCTTAGTTTGAAGGAAAACAAGCTGGATGAGACCTTTTTGATTTGAGAACTATGAATTTGATTTACATATTTCTCTGTTTATTTACATGAAGAGGGAGATAAAACCCACTATTATACCACTACCTATTATTTTTTAGCACAATTTGAATGCGTGAGAATTTCCATGAGGTTCAAATTAGAGACCCCACTCCGATGGCCCAATCCTCATTGTACTTGGAGACCCCACTCTCATAGACCATCCAATATATAGTCATTGCAGTTAGGCCAATAAAATAAATCAATCATCAAGCCAACCCAATGTAGATTGTGCTTCCACAATTTCAACTCTAGCTCGAAACAAATAGTGCCCTATCTTCTCATCACAGATGATATTTTTTAATGAGCCCAGTCCACAAACACTTCTAGGAAATGGGTATGTTGAAGAGAGGTGGAAGGTAAATATGGGAAAATTTTGGTCTTTATTCTGTATATATTTGTGTAGTACATGAGGTCAATTGGTAGGAAGGTCTAAATGGAGAAGGGACAGCTTCAAAGAAACTATGCATCCTTTTACATGGATCTAGACACAATTGAAAAAAACCTTTGAATCAAGAATATATATAACCATGAATATTCAACTATAGTGTAATATAAATATTCAACTATAATGTAATACAAATTATGATTTTATTTTTAAATATGTAAATTTTTTTCTTTCCTCTCTAACAACAATTAATAAACCTCATTATGTGAGTTTGTCAAATGACATGTGTATGTGCCATTTACAACATAAATTATAAGAGTTTATTTCTTATAATTAGATTTAAATTATAAATTTTAAGAGTTTATTTCTAATTAAAACTAGATAGATTGAAATCAAATTAGATTTAAATTATTTTTGAATTCACAAATCCATTAGCTATCTTACCAAACAAAGGGATGTGAAGCAACATTAGAAATATCTAATTATAAATGAGACAAAATCTACATGCACTTCTATAAAATTATATACTTTGGATCTATAATGTATTTGGAATATGTAATTAATCACAAATGGTTGACCCAACATTAGGAAGAGATAATACAACTAATCTAGTCAAACATATTTTCATTTACTTTAATGTTCCTCACCTTTATCTTTATATAGGATTAAGAAGGGTTGGTTAACATTTTCGCATTAAATGCTAGGATTTTAAATTGTCAAGATGGATAACAATTTTGTGTAGCTATGATCTTTGAAAATCAATAGACCCATCTATTTTATGCCATGTCTGCCTGATAGGGATTGCCAAAGGATCCAAGTATTTTTTTGATGTAGTTCTTATATTTAATAACTATGAATAGGGTTTATGAATGAGGTGGATTTAGGGTTAAAGTTTTTGTAATTTTCAACATTGCTTATATTATCATATAAGAATATTATGAAACATGCATATTAACATAAAAAAGTCTGTATATAAGTAGTGATCTACATTACAATTTATGCATTTAATTTTATGAAGTCAATAGAATTGTCTAGATTCCCAAATACTTAAAATAAAAATAAAAATAAAATTTTAGAAACTGAAAAAAAAAAAACCTTATTCCTATTTTATTATCGAAGGTCTGACATTGTGTACATTATTATAGTGCAAGTGCATTTTTTATATTGTTTCATTTAACATCACCAATAATCTCCACAAGAACAATATCCTCGTTTAAAATGATGGAAATGATTTGCATCTCTAACAATAATTTATGTTGCAACTATCTTGGAGATAGATTTTGTTGTAGTGTGGTAATCAATGCATACTCGAAGGTTCTTAACAACTCTAATAATTTTTCTAGGGTGTTTCCAACAAACCAAATGTAATTGCCAAATTTTCACTATGGTGGTAGAGAAATAATTATTTTCCTCCTCTTCTACAATATTAAGTAAATGCCTTGAATTTGGAGAATACCATGTTATCGTCATCTCCCAAGTCCAATTTCTCCAACTTTGCATAGATCTACTATGTTTGTGGATGTGATGTCTCCTACACGAAAAACATGTACCATTTTATGGCCTTCTATCCAACTGCATCCAAGGATCTTTTTAATTCTTCGATCTTTCATCAATTTCCTTGCAATTTGAACCTCACCCCTCCTACCCACTTCTACATAGATGTTTGAGAGAAGAACACGTGTCACAACATTTTAAGGATCAAAATAAAAAAGCATTGTTGTTGTAAATACTCCTAAGCCTATATTCATATGCAATCTATAGGTACCCAGAAAACACATCCACACAACCACAATAGGTTTAACTGGCATCTCCACACAACAGCCATAGGTTTACCTAGCATATTAATGATTAAGTGTAAAGTGTCTTCAAGATATTCAACTCAGAAAAGAAGGTTAACCATGCAAACATAATGATAAATTGTAGATGTAATGCAATAAGGGTTACTCATAAGATTTAAGTATGTAAAACCCTCATCAACGAAACCTACATGGTTGCATGCATATAGAACACAAGCAAAGCTTACAATGTCAAGATATGTTCCAAAGTGCTTGATTAATTCAAAGATTTTGAGAGCATCCTTGCAAAACCCATCATGTGCATATCCCACAATAATTTTCTTCCATGAGATGGCATCTCTTTGGGGCGTTTTGTCAAACTGTTCACATGCTTTTTCTATGCTTCTACATTTTGCATACATGTCCACCAAAGCAGTTGCAATTGCAACATCTAATAAAATCCCTCTCTTCTTTATGCTTCGATGGATGTACATATCTTGCTCCAGTGCTCCTATTTTGGAGGACACATGAAGAAAGTTGGAAAAAGTTGTGGAGTCTAGCTTTACCCCTGCCAATTGCATTTTCTTGAAAGTTTCTAAATCTTTTTAAAAAAATCTATGTTGTGCATATCCTGCAATCATTGCATTCCATGAAATAACCTCTTAAAGGAAATTTTTCAAACAGTTCATGTGCCTTTCCTATGCTTCCACATTTTACATATCTTGCAATCATTGCATTCCATGAGATAACTTCTCTTTAAGACATTTTGTCAAACAATTCACGTGCATTTTCTATGCTTCCACATTTTGCATACATGTCTAGCATAGCATTTCCAACTATAATATATGAAAAAAACCTCCTTCCATGATGCTTTGATGGATGTCCATACACTATTCCAATGCTCCCATTTTGGCATAGGCAGGTAGGATACTGGCAAAGGTTGTGGAGTTTGGCTTTACACCTGCCAATTGCATTTTCTTGAAAGTTTATAAAGCCTTTTCAACAAACCCATTTTGTGCATATCCTACAATCATTACAATCCATGAGATAGACATTTTTTTCATCTATTCTATCAAACATTTCACGTGCCTTGTTAATGCTTCCACTTTTTTGGATGCATGTTTATTAGGGAAGTTCCGACCATAATATGTGACAAAGTTTGTCTATCCTTTATGCTTCGATGGATGTCCATACCCTATTCCAAAGCTCCCATTTTGGCATGGGAAGGGACGATGCTAGCAAAGGCTGCGGAATTTGGCTTTAAACCTAACAATTGCATTTGATTGGAAATTTCTAAAGCCCTTTCAACAAATCCATTTTTTTTTCATATCTTGCAATCATTGCAGTCTACGAGACCACATCTATTGGAGGAATCTTGTCAAACACTTCACGTGCCTTGTATATGCTTCCATATTTTTCATACATGTCTACTAGGTTAGTTGTAACTACAACATCTGACAAAATTCCTCTATCCTTTATGCTTTGATATGGATGTCCATACCCTGGGATTTAACACTCATGTTAAACTCTTTTAGTTTCTTGAGTTGTCATATTTCCTTTTGAAGCTCTTTCAAGACCTCACACAATGAAATGTCTAGAAACTCCAACTACCCAAGTTTCGGGCAATTAATGTCAGAAGCTCTTTCAAGCCTATTAATTTTGATAATCTTAGCATTCTTAAAGAGCTCAATTTTTTGAGATCATATGGTAACTTTTCAACCATATGGCAATTCGTAACATACCATATCTTAGCAGAGGACATATGAAAGATGGCAGGGGGAAACTTCTCCAAGTCACTGTAGTGCTCCAGATTAAATCCTTGTAGGTTGGTATCATTCAATGTGGAAATACTTTGAAACCCTTCGCTTAAGCTTAAAGATTGTTTATCTAAATTTTGCATTACTTTGCTTTCCTTTGGAATAGTGAGTGCAACCAACCTACAATGCATGAATAGGGAGTGAACACTTCGGAGTTGAGTGCGTGAAGATAATGCACCTAGACCTTTCATTATGGCCCTTTTTGAACTCAAATTACATATTATTTAACATTTCAGTTTTTTCATGGTTCTCAGAAATGGAAGAAGAAAGAATTTGCTTGCAGAAAAGAGTAACACCAAAACCTCTGTCTCTAGAAAATTATTCTCATACCACTGGTTCTTGGCCACAAAACCTGCATCTAATAAGAGAAATAATATATGCAATTGAATTAGAACATTTTATAGTGGCCCAGATTAATAGTTCATGTAACATTTTGATATGAAAAGTATTGTTGTTTCAATCCTATATCACTATGCGTGAGGGAAAAACCACAAAAGCTGAAAAAGTTCATATTTAAAATAGCTTGTAGAGTTACCCACTAAACATGTTGGAATATTTTTGGGGCAATACCCTACCTATCAAACTACGTGAACAAAGACAACGGTCTATCTTTAAGCAACTCCCATTTCCCCGGTAAGCTCTACTCCTTCTTAGGCATGAGTAGCCTCTTACAAGCACCATGTCAGCTCAATATTAGAAAGTACAACTCAAAGGTATTTACATAAGATATTGTTGCTTGACTTTTGATAATTACAAGCACCATGTCAGCTCAATATTAGAAAGTATTGATAGAAAAAAAAATTAACCTATACAAGGAACTGCATTTACCTTGGATTGCTGATTAAATTCAAGGTATTTTTATTCGCAAGTTCTAGAAGAATGAGAAAGGAATCGTACCACTGCAACTTGTGAACATTAACCCAAATGTCAAGCAATGCATCAACAAACATTTTTTGTCCTTTGGAAATGAGGCTAAATATAAGAAACATTCCCTCTCATAAAAATCACCAAAACAAAGGCACGCCACAGGTGAGGTTTGCAACAGTTGGCCATTATAAGTCAAAATTCAGAGCTTTACAACCCAAAAAACACACAACACACATAAATTACAACACATTCTTCTCAAATTAGCAAAAGCAACGTAAAAAAACTACATATCACCAAAATCAATAAAACAAAATTAACATTTGAGTTGTTCCAAAACAAATCCAACCCCAACATACACAATTTGTAGCTTTGTGCATAACAACATTTTAAAAAGAAAAAATACAAAATTATTCAGATCCAGATCATTGGAAAAAAATTTAGCACTGAAAAACCCTAAAACAAAACTTAAATTTTCCATCGCTAACCATAAATTAAAATTTCAAATTTTCAATACCCAAATAGAAGTTTTTTAAAATGACCTTAGTTCAGCAACCCTAAGTTTTCACTAACCACTAAAATCCTCAAATTTTCAACACAACTGAAATGTTAAATAAAATTTCAAATCTAGGGTTTGCAAAATTCAAAATTTATAATAAAATTATTACAAACAAGGATACAATGGATTCATACCTTCTAAACCTAAATATATTTGGAAATGAAAGGCCACTGTTCACCTCAAATTTTGAAGGAAGTTTTGATCTAACAAAATACTACAACTTCGCTGAAATAGGGCATGGCAGCAGAGAAGCACCATTTTTTCTCCAGTTGCTCCCAACATCCAGTCTGTCTTTTGGGATATATTTTTGGAAAGGTGAGGAGATGATGGTGACGTCTATGCTCAACCTACAATCCTATTTCCCTCTGTCAGAAAACCAACAATTGTAGCTAAGGTACAACGTAAACGATGTACTTTCCTCCACATTAAATATGCACCAAACTACACGCACAGTCAACTTACTTAAATGTGAATGGGTGTAAAAACTGACTACGACCGATCATGATTAAAACAATCATCTCCCACTCCTCTGTAGTAATGTGTGCCATTGGATTTATTATATATGTTAAGACACTTCAAATTGGATACACCTTCGGCCTAAAAAATCAACTTCAATTATCATTAATAAAAGACATCCTATAATTGAATTTTGTTCAATAAAAATAAAATAAAATAAAACAACAAATATAATTTTAAACTGTAAAAATTAATTAACTTTGCACAAAACAAAACAATTTAAACACTAAAACATTAGGTAATAATGAAATGACCTAAAGTAAATGTAGAGAAAGAATTTGAGGACAAAGATAGGATTTCTTTCCAAGTAAATTCTATTTTCTATAAGGCTTTGACTGTTGAGTACATAGTGTAAAGGAAATTGGAATATAAGAACATTATTAGTCAAATGATTATTGGGTTTGTATTTTCATATGTTGGTCCAATGGACATAGTGTTGCCAACTTTCTTAAGTAGTATTTGATTATCCTTAAAACAAGCTTATATATATACTATTGTATGTCTTTTAAAGATATCTATTGACCCCTAAAGTATAAGAACCTCAATATTGAATGTGATATTAGTTTCAAATGGAAATACTTCAATATGGATTCAAAGGTGGTGTAGTCTAAACTAGCCCATCAAAGTAATGATATTTTCATGGTACATTCATAGAGTATCATGTGGTGAATAGATATTGAGTATTGATACCCTTATTGTTAGCATATTTATGCTAATTATGAAATTTATTCTATCGGGTTATCCTCACACATGAATGCTAATATGGTTTCTCATTAATATGATGTAGTCATTCAAGATATCAAGAACCAATACACTTGTGATATCTAACATCACCAAATCATGTTTTGAGCCAAAATAGAACCCTATGTTATAAACTATGGTGTATCACCATCAAGGTACCAAATATGACACAATATCCTTGATAGGAAATTGTAAGGGGTTTGAGGATGCTCACACTGAATTCAGAATAATAACTATGATGATGTTTAATTGAGATCAACACATACACAGATGGAAGTGTCATGGTATAGCTTTACTAAATTGGGAGTGGTGTCAAAATTCCCTACTTGTCATTATTCACTATTAACTATGGGAATCATTTAAAGGAACCTTATTGGAATAAGACATAATGATTAATGAAACTTTGGTTATGGGGACTTGTGTGTAGGTGTCCTTTGAGAGACTTTGCAAGGAGAACTACATGTGACTTTGATTTGTTTGGAAGTGAGTACATAGGCGGTCCTTGGGCGAAGTACTGTGTGGATCAGATAGTAGGTTAATGCATGAAATAGGTTGCATCCATTTCCATTTTACCTATTTTTCCTTATGTGAACATGTGATGTACTGTGTGGATTGTCACATTGGATATATGTGATGTTATTCTCAAGTTAGTCACTATTGTGATGTGATGTACATATGAGCCTGTCACTAATGTACTTGTGATGTGTATGAGTCAATCCTTGTTGTACTTGTAATGTGTATAAGCTAGTCACCTTATATATGTGATGTATGCTTGAGACAGTCATTGTGTATATGTGACATATGTTAAAGCTAGTCACTAGGTATTTATGATGTATGATGGAGCTAGTCATTATGTATATGTGTGGCATATGCTAGAGTTAGTCATTGTGTAGATGTGATGTTTGTTGGAGCTATTCTCAATGTAAATGTGATGTGTATGAGTTGGTCACCTTGTGTATATGTGATGTATGCTCAAGTTACTCACTAGGGGAATTGGGGAATTATGGAATAATATAACCTTGTTTATTTGTGTTTATTTGTACACTATGGATTGGTAGTGTTTGGTGGGAACATTTGATGGTAAATAGTATTGTTATATTACGATTGGGCTAAGTTTTCTAAATAGTCATGGTTTAAAGAGATATTTGAGATTTCATACAAGAGGATAAAATGAACTCCCTCTAACCTTGTTTGGTGAACTATGAAGCCTTTGATTTCCTGTGAAGGGATGCATAGGCATGGTCATCAAGTATAAACCCTTGAGGCTTAGGTCTAGGTCTAGGAATTACCTTAACCTTGGGAGCTTACCACTCCTATTTGTAAGAAAATACTTGGCAATGTCGAGATTAACATCAGCATGGTAATGAAGAAGCTTTGAAGTTAGCCCTTCTAAGTTGCATGAAAGATGCTTGGTTGATTAAGTTGGGTATTTGTTTTGAATTGAGTTGGTAAAAGTGTTGATTTAAGAAAAAAATTAGTAGCAACTAAGGGGCAGTTGTTATCAAAACAACCAAGTTCAAACACTGGACCTATGAATCTCACTTACATTGTCTTGCACTACTAATCGACCATAACTAAGTTGGTATCTTGGTATGAGAGTAGTTGCCTTGAACTTTTTTAATGGACTTTTAAGCTCATTAGATGTATGACTAGTCCTAATGAAGAAAACATAAATGTGTGAAAAATGGAAGTTGGATATATGAATCGTAAATGGAAAATTAGATTGCACAATGAGAGATTATGTCATTTGATGATTTCTATTTCTCCCAAACCACTTTTTGGATTTGATTTTTACCCCTTGTTATGTGGAAATTTTCATCTCATATTTGAAGGTATTAAAATCCTTCTTATGGTAGGAACAAGAATTGATGAGAACATAAACTACAAATAACTAAGGGTGTATGTCTTATTGGGTTAGTATGTGTTAAAGACAACAATAATACCCTCAATGGGAAATTTTTAATTACCTTAATACTTGATGAGATAGTCACAAGTTGGGAATGAGCATATATAGTAATTAGCTTGGTATGAAGTGATGTAAATAGTAACAAGTTCAATGAACACAAAGATCTTGTTTGTATTAAATATACTTGTAGCCTAAATTAATTTTTTTAATAATATTGGTTTAGTTCGACGCTATGATATGTGTTGTCAACCCTTGAAGCAAGTAACTTGATTATATCCATAGAAATTATGTGAAAATGATTAAATTAATTAAACATATATGGTGTACTGAACTATGAAGAATGGTCATTGATGCATGGTACCTTGATACCTAATAAGTGTTACTAGGTAAATATGTGTAGTTGATGGTATAACATTTGACCCTCTTAAGAAAAATCAACCCACAAGATCAAAATTTAGGGTTGGATTGAGCAAAAATGCCTACTCGAGGGTATATTTTTAGTGTCCACCATCTTAAATATTTTATAAATTTATTCCAAACTTATCAAATTAAGGAAAATGAAACCCTTCAGAGGTAATGATAATATGTTCATAGCATATAGATTGGGTAATAACCCAAAATTTGGAAGAAAGTGACATATAAATTCCCTAAATTGATGACGTAAGATATCTAGATAGGATAAGAGGAGAGCATTGAATGATTGGAGTATAGCTAAAGCAAGAAATGAACAAATAAAACTTCCATGTAAGACGAGATGGCTTATTCCGAAGGGGGAAGGATTTCACATCCCCATAAAAGAAGACCCTATCACGTGGACATTGTGTGGATGATAAAATAAATAAATAAAGTAAACCTACTATTCAAAGGCATTGAGAGACAAATTTGGACAAAGGCATGGGCATCAGGTGAGCAACTCAAGTCAAAAGGGACCTCTAAATAAATGAGAGGAATGGGGCAGGCATGGAAAGGATGGTAACAGGGTTGGAACCCCTGCCCATGAATGAAAAAATTCTACAGATGGTATGGAAAAAAATAGGCACTTGCATTGCCTTAAAAAATATCATGACCCCTCCATTGGGGATGTCTATGTACAGTTTTAGAAAAAATGTGAGGTTTGAAGGAGTATGGAAAAAAAGGAGAGGACATGATCTAGAGGAGTAGCAGAGGTCGACGAGGGAAGAAGGGAGAGTATGGTGCAAGGAAAAAGAGAAGTGCAAGTTGTGTGAAAGGAGGAAGACCAAGGGAATGTGTGGAAGATGTTTGGGGCTGTGATTGCAAAGAAAAATGTGAAGGGAGAAAGAGCGAAGGTGGGACAAGATCTTACTGAAGAAATGTATTCGCATGGAATACAATGATCATAGGATATGCACATAATTGATTTATTGAAAATGTGACATAAATTTTAGGCAAATGCAGTTGGCAAGTGAGGAGATAAATTCTTTAATTGTTGTAATTACCCTCCTTGCACGTGTGGAAAAGGGAATGTAAAGTATGGCACAAGGGAAAGAATATAGAAAATTTGAAGGAAAAAGGGAATTTACAAGCAAAGGAATATGTAGAGATGAGGCTGAAGCTGATAATAGTAAAAAATCCCTCAAGAGGCATTGTTTAATCAAACACAATAGTAGCAAATATGCGCAAAATGGATTCAATGTATAGGCCTTGGAAACTTATGTAAATATAATTAGTAGTTGTGAATCCACATTTCTTGCCCTTTCCCACATCCTCCTTGGCTTGCACCTAATTAAGAAGAAAGGATATTAGGGAAGAGGAGTATAGATAGAGCCAAGGTAGAGGAAGAAGGGTGTTTGTAGAGAATAAATCATGGTATGAGTGCATGGATGTGATCCCAAAGGCTCAAAATGTGAAAAATGCCTTTTATCACTTTGAATTTGACAACACTTCTCATTTTGCATGGAGAGGTTTTGTCCAAGGATGGTACTAGTGATGTGGAACATTCTAACAGTTGTTATGATTTACCTTGGTTACCAACCCATCTCCTAGCTCTACCGAGTTCTTCAAGATGTTGTACTGGTAAGTTTCTTTTAGTGTCTTCCTCCATGTATAATATAACAACATTAATTTTGGAGCTTTAGAGTTATTCTATAAGACACAATAATTTGTGAAAAACCTCAAAGATAAGGACTGGGTGTTTATGTTATACTAGGATTGTGAACTTATGTGAATTTGTTGCTTTTCCATGTACACTAAATCTTGTTATCACTCAAACTGTCACTTCAACTTTTAAAAGGATTTAGAAGAACCAAAATCAAATCTAAATGGAGACCTTACAAACAACTTCAAGGATATTTAAAGGAAATTGAATTTCTACAGATTTTTGAATCAAATTTATCTTTATAGGGAAAATATTTCTATGATCCTTCAAATTTAGATTGACACTAAAGAGTTTATGTGAGTTCTTCAATTAATATTGATAAACTATCTTTTTAAAGAAAGGTTACACATTGAATATTTTATGAAGGTTTGTCCATATAAATAAATCTTCCATGGAAATTTCCTAACTTTGTATATAAGGTCCAACATGCATCATAATCTACTTAAAAAGGGAATATGGTATTATTTTGGTACTATATTATATGAAGAATCTCATGTTGACATTATAATCATGGGCTAAAAATGAATTAGACACCATAGCTTGGTAGGAATATAAAATATTACAATTTGATACTATTGGTAATTCCACTTTAGATTTGAGGGTAAAGGTTCAATAGGATTACACGATGTCCAACCTCTTAAATATTATAACATTGATATCAAAACTATTATATGACTGGAGGATATTAGAACTATAATATGATTGCATCCTAAGAGGAAGACACATATTGTTTAATTTGATAATATTTTTGAGAATCAGTTAAGAGATAAACCCTATGTAACCATGAATTGCAACATCTCATGATACCTTATCATTGATCATTGAGGTCTTATTTAATAAATGAAAAGTATGAATAAGTTATCCAATCTATGAACTAAACTAATATAAGAATATGTGGTTGCACCATAGGGTAAAGAAAATTGGAATATTAAAAGTATTATTAGTAAAATGATTATTGGGCTTGTGTTTTCATATGTTGGTCCAATGTACATAGTGTTTCCAACTTTCTTAAGTAGTATTCAAGCATTGACTATCCTTAAAACAAGCTTGTATATATATATATACAAGCTTGTTTTAAGGATAGTCAATGCTTGAATACTACTTAAGAAAGTTGGCAACACTATGTACATTGGACCAACATATGAAAACACAATCCCAATAATTTCATATGTTGGTCCAATGTACATAGTGTTTCCAAATTTCTTAAGTAGTATTCAAGCATTGACTATCCTTAAAACAAGCTTGTATATATATATATACTATTGTATGTCCTTTAAAGATATCTATTAACCCCTAAAGCATACGAACCTCAATATTGAACATGGTATAGTAATTTCAAATGGAAATGCTTCAATATGGATTCAGAGGTGGTGTAGTCTAAACTAGCCCATCAAAGTAAGGATATGGTCATGGTACATTCATAGAATATCATATGGTGAATAGATATTGAGTATTGATAACCTTATTTTTAGCAAATTTATCCTAATTGTGAAATTTATTCTATCAGGTTATCCTCATACATGAATTATAATAGGGTTTCTCATTAATATGATGTATTCATTCAAGATATCAAGAACCAATGCACTTGTGATATCTAAGATCACCAAATCATGTTTTGAGCCAAAATAGAACCCTATGTTAGAAACTATGGTGTATCATCATCAACATACCAAATATGGCACAATATCATTGATAGGAAATTGTAAGGGGTTTGAGGATGCTCACATTGAAATTGGAATAATTATGGTGATGTTTAATTGAGATCTTGACATACATGGATGAAAGTGTCACTAAATCATGTTTTGAGCCAAAATAGAACCCTATGTTAGAAACTATGGTGTATCATCATCAACATACCAAATATGGCACAATATCATTGATAGGAAATTGTAAGGGGTTTGAGGATGCTCACATTGAAATTGGAATAATTATGGTGATGTTTAATTGAGATCTTGACATACATGGATGAAAGTGTCACTAAATCATGTTTTGAGCCAAAATAGAACCCTATGTTAGAAACTATGGTGTATCATCATCAACATACCAAATATGGCACAATATCATTGATAGGAAATTGTAAGGGGTTTGAGGATGCTCACATTGAATTTAGAATAGTTATGGTGATGTTTAATTGAGATCTTGACATGCATGGATGAAAGTGTCATGGTATAGGTTTACTAAATTGGTAGTAGTGTTGAAATTCCCTACTTGTCGTTATTCACTATTCAACTATTAGGAATCATTTAAAGGAACCTTGTTGGAATAAGATATAATAATTAATGAAACTTTGTTTATGGGAACTTGTGTGTAGGTGTCATTTTCAAGTGATTTTACAAGGAGAACTACATGTGACTTTGATCCATTTGGAAACAGGTACATAAGCAGTCCTTGGGTGAAGGATGCCTCTGTGACCTCAAGTTCATAGGGGGAGGGTCTAGGGGAGGTAACTCCCATATTTTTGGGTTGTTTCCAATTGGTTTGACCTGTTTTTAGGAGCCTTTAGATGAGGGTTTAATGGGTAATAGAAGGTTATGAAAGAGTTAAGAAAATAGGTAATAACTTGTATTTAATACATATGTGTTTTCTAACTAATAAACTAAATGAAGGGAATGCATTTGACTACTTGGTAGTGGGTACATGTTGAGTTGAGAATGTCTCCAATTAGTTCTAAGTGATTTCTTTTATGTGTTGTAGAAATTAACCTAAGACTTATATGACTAGGTGTAGGCTCTTAAATCAGTTGATTGTGATTTACTTATTCTTAATTAGGAATCACTCTTCTAGTTATAGTGTTAAGTTGGGTATAGGCACTAATTTTTATGGCAACGAATGGAGTAGGACCCTACGAGGGCATAGGTTGAGGTGGTAATCCTTTGACATGTAGGCTATTCCTATCGATCCCAGGTGATCACCAATGGAAAACCCTATGACTTGCTCAAAGATAAGCTTATCCATACTCAAGATTGACAGGAGTTAAGGAGCATACTATGTCAATAGACTGTTAGCCGTACCACTTGGATAGTGGGATAGATTTTGGTAGGAGCATGTGGGCCTTAGTGTTAGTGACATGCTGACAATGCATACCCCATGTTACTCTAGAGGCCTGAACAAATTTTACCATGAGCATGTGGGCTTGGGGCCAACGACATGCTGACGATGGATGTCCAGTGTACGCTAGATGGTTGGATGGTTTTCCACTAGCAATATGCAGGTGATGGACCACCATGTTTTCTTAGTCATCCAATGGACTATAGGAAAGAGAGTTTTCTAATGAATAATAGGTAGGTAAAAATTGAACCTGTCTCATATTATAGTGGTCTATCTTGATGTGGAAAATGGTATCTTGGATTACCAGAGGTAGGTAACCTTCGGGATCATGAAGTGATATGGACCTATGTGAAATTGAGTGTGTTTATACACTAATGACTCCCTAAATACTTTTTCAAATGGCCTATGGTTATTATCATTGTTATATTAGTGCCCTTGCTAGCAATGACAATGAGTGGTATGGGATTCTTGATTGTTGTCATAGCATGCTTATGTGAATGTGATTCAGGTAGTGGGTTGATGCATGCAATAGGTTGCATCCATTTACACTTTACCTATTGTTCCTTATGTGAACATGTGATATATTGTGTGGATTGTCACATTGGATATATGTGATGTATTCTCAAGTTAGTCACTATTGTGATGTGATATACATATGAGCTCGTCACTAATGCATTTGTGATGTTTATGAGCCAATCCTTGTTGTACTTGTGATGGGTATGAGCTAGTCACCTTATATATGTGATATATGCTTGAGAGAGTCATTGTGCATATGTGACATATGTTGAATCTAGTCACCTGTTATTAATTTATGATGTATGATGGAGCTAGTCATTGTGTATATGTGTGGTGTATGCTAGAGCTATTCATTGTGTATATGCGTCATGTTTTGGAGCTAGTCTCTATGCATATGTGATGTGAATGAGTTGGTCACCTTATGTATATGTGATGTATGCTCAAGTCACTCACAAGGTGAATTGGGGAATTATGGAATAATATAACCCTATGTGTTTGTGTTTATTTGTACACTATAGATTGGTAATGTTTGGTGGGACCAACATTTGATGGTAAATAGTATCATTATATTATGATTGGACTAATTTTTCTAAATAGTCATGGTTTAATTTAAATAGATCAAAGATCTCATGCATGAGTAGAGAATGAACTCCCTTTAACCTTGTTGGGTGAACTACAAAGCCTTTGATTTCCTGTGAAGGGATACGTAGGTAGGCTCATCAAGAATGAACCCTCGAGGCTTAGGTCTAGGTCTAGGAATGACCTTAACCTTGGGAGCTTACCACTCCTATGTGTAAGAAAATACTTGGCGATGTTGAGATTGACATCGCCATGGTAAATGAAGAAGTTTTGAAGTTAGCACTTCTAAGCTACATGGAAGATGCTCGGTTGATTAAGTTGGGTATTTGTTTTGAATTGAGTTGGTACTTGTTGATTTAAGAAAAAAAGTTAGTAGCAACGAAGGAGTAGTTGTTACAACCCTCTACTTATACTTATGTTACCTCCTCATCTAGAACAAAATATATGTTATATGATGTTTTCATAAATCATTATTAACAAGATGTCAAACACATGTTGGCTAGAAGTATGTACAATTCTTTATATGCCGTGAGATTGTGAGTGTTTTTCTAGAAAGACGAGTCCATGCTTAGGGATTTATTGCCTAAAGCTTTATAAGAAGCCATGGCTACTTGACTCAATTGATTTTAGAGAATTATTCACAATCCACTTGGTGTTTTTAGGGACTAGCCTTTATGGTGAAAAATTGCACCACAATTATCTCTATCTTCTATTATGTTGAGCCTTTTGAAGTAAGGTGGGTTGTTGGAGGAAAAGGAATATATGCAGATGGGTTCTCTAAGCATGAAAAAAAAAGACACATACAATGTAGAATTGTTTTAGTAGTGAAAACAAGTATTCCAAGAAGTTTCATGTTGTATTAGCAACATCATTAAGAATAGTAGATGCCTTAATTCTCTTCCTCTTGTTAGAGGTTAAGTGACACCCCTTCACACCTTTTTTAATTGTAAAATACTTGTTATTTTTCATTTGTTTTATATTTTTTCAATTAAGAGTTTAATGCATAATTAACAATTTTAAATAGAGATAAAATAGATATTTTTAACGGTAAAATGTTTCCTTAAATTTTATAGTTAAATATGAAACTTCAAATTTAAAATTTGTATTTGAAATTTATATATTAATATTAATAATTAATTATAATGAAGTGTTTTATTTTTTAGGTGCAAAGAGTATTGTGGATATTATTTATTATAAGATGAATAAAGACATGCAAATTTATTTATTAGGAAGATGACCTAATACATAATCTACTTTCTTAAGAGTCATCAATACACCTCTTTGTCTTAATGTTTTCCTCCTCATTTTTTCCTTCAACTTTCATTCCAAAATTATAACAACATAATAAATTATGGTTTGTCTTTCTTTTGCCTACAAAATTTAGTTTAACATATTTTTATTACAATTTCATTAACCTATTTTAGTTACTTCTAAACATTAATTATCTTGAGAGGCATTATGTTGTGTACATTAAAACCAAAATACAACCAATATATACTAAAACAGAAATAAAATTATAAAATTAGAGATATGTCTGACATAATTAAATGGTAATGTATATAAGTAAATAATTATGTTTAGACATGGAGTCTCATATCGTCATGACCATGTACAGAAAAATCCCTTATCTTTGACAATCGTTTACACATCAAATAATTAATATTTAATATTTAAAAACACACACCCATAAAAATGGTTAACAAGGTTGTAGTAGTGCAACCACAAATTTCATCTAAGGGAATAAGAGATGAAGTGGATGTAGTTGGTGTTGTGTTGTTGTGTCCCTTCCACTCTTTAGCAGAATCACATATTGGGGAACCAATTTTCTACTGCATAGAAGTCATTGGTTGTTTCCTACATTCCCTACAAAGAAGGATGCCGCCCTACCATTTTGAGTTCTCTATTCTAGCTTAGATATATTAGTTGGAAAGACAAATGCCTAAATATCTACAATAGTAGCTAGGGGTGTGGTATACCCAACCAACACTTCATTGAATTGGGGGAATAATAATTCATATAGTCCACAAGATTCCTTTCTGTGTAGTGGTGTATGGTTGTAATGGTGAATGCCAATTCTCTTGAGATATTCTATAATATCAACATTTGAAATCTTAAGTGATTTTAATTTAAAATTGACAATCATTTACACATAAAATAATTAATATATAATATTTATACCTATAATATTCACTATATTTTTGAAAGTAAAAACAAAGAAAAATTGTGGGCGGAAGGGTGGGTGGTCCTCTAAGCTGATGAAGGGCAACATGAAGTCTATGGGCTAGCATCCACATAAGATGGGCGAGCATTGAGGTGGCCGATTAAACAAAGGTAGTGTTCGGTGGAGGATAAAAGTACGGGCTTTAATGAAAAAATTTATTTACTTGTCCCTTAATGATATACTCGCTATCAGAGCCAGGGATGCAGGACGAAATCCCTGATAGTGGGACAACTCACCAAGCTAAGAAATTATTTTTGGCTCATGTGGTGGTGTCATCGCTTGAGCATTGGAGCCATTATTAATTAGTGTTGGAGTCAGATGTATAGCATTTCAAAAGTCATTTTGGGTTTGCTACTTGTTCATGGTGTTGGTCTGGTTGGTTTTCTTTGCCTGGCATTTGGAATCGAAGGTGGTAGTTGATGGCTAAGCAGTCAAAGTTTGTCATTGTAGTCTCGACGGAGGGATTGGTTTGGTTTAGCGTAGATACTCCAATTTCTTTGTTTGCTACAGAACGTCAAGCTACTTTCAGGGAGGTGATGGACCAAAGGCTTAAAAGGATCTTGGTTAATAATGATCCACTCATAGTGGTAGCGGTAAAAATGGTGTTGGGTAGAGGGTATTTGGATAGGAATGAGTATGGGCATGATAATGTGCATATTTCTTTGCATTTCCTGGCCTCTTTGTTAGATAGTCGCATCTCAAAGGAGATGGCGAAGGAGTTGCTTGTTCAACTATTCAGGGAGGACCTAGTAGGAGGTTTGGATGTGGTGCTTAAGCTAGCGATAATCAAAACTGGGATACTGTGGCCTTCTTGACTTGGAGCTCCTGGAAAAAATGGATGAAGCAGTCAAGTTCTACCCCTTCCTTCTAGATTTGAGTAGGATGGCCCTCATGCACCATACGATGATACTGGTAGTGGCTGAGAAGTACCTCAAGAAGGTGTTGGGTTTGATGGTGACAAACAATGTTGATTGGGTTAAAGTTTTTGAATCCTTTGCAAAATTGAACAGTTTCTTGTAATCGGTGGTCTATTGTTTTAAATTTTTTTCACTGTTAAGTATGTAGATCGATGGTGGAAATTTATAGTTGGGGTTCTTTTGTGGTTTGGGTATGACACTGTATTTTTTGAATATTTCTCTGCTAGCTGTGTTGGCCGTTTGAAGTTTTTTTGGCTTAAGCTAAGTGATTGAGTAGGAAGTCTATTCTTAGTAATGGTGGAATGAAGTTGGTTATCTTTTGTCGGGTCTAGTTCAAAATGATAATCCAACCAAGCAAACACATGTATATTTTCTATAATAGTTAATAAAAAGTATTGCCTTACGTATAAAAAAAAACAAAACAAAACAATTATTGAAATAAGGAGTAATGAATTTCACAAAAGTAAATTTGAAATTTACATGAAAAATAAAATAGCTCTTCAAATAAATAAAATTAAACAATTTTAGATTAAAAATAAAATTTATGTATTATAATATAAATATAATTCTAAAATAAAGTAAAAAAAATCTTAAATAAATAAAATAGATGTATTTAATATATTTATATTAATATTTATTATACTTTTCAAAATAAATATAAAGAAAAATAATGAATATGTTTTCAAATAAAATTAAAATTGTATGATTCTACAAATAAAATAAAATAATGAATAATTAAATAAGGTACAAAATAATTTTTAAATAAATAAAACATTGTTTTATAACATGTTCAATGTGTTTTATTTTTTAATTTTTATGCATAGCAAATAAAATATGTTTATGTTTCTTTTTTTAACTAAAAGAGGGGTAAAAATTTATTCAATCCAAAAAGGAGCAATACAAAGCAAGGGCATTACACTACCCTATCAATCTCCAATAGTTAGTCCAACTTTTGTAACAAATATGGGGGTAACTGACCCCTTTCCACAATATTTGAATCTTGCAAATGATCATAAGCCAATTTAGCCAAACAATCTGCAACCCCATTCCATTCATGCAGAATATGACAGAAAGAAACATAATCCAAGGAAGCACACAAATTAAGAATCTATTTTATAATAACAACCAATTGCCAAGTCACATCCTCTAACTGTTGCCTCTTCAGGAAAGTCACTACCACCTGAGAATCAGATTCACAAATGATCTATCTCCACCCAAGAGCACAACCATGCTCCATAGCACATAAAATGGCAAGAGCCTCCATCACATTGTTAGTATACCAACCCTTATAAACAGAAAAGATAAACTCAACAGTCCCAGAACTAGTCCTCCCAACACCTCCAATACTAGCATAGCCAGGATTTCCATGAAAAGAACCATCTGTGATTATTTTTGACACACCCTCAGGAGGAGGACACAAACACCCCTCCCTATTTATCTTCTGAAGAGGATGACATATTTTTCTCATAATCTGACCAGTACTCCAAGTAGCCCCCCTCTAAAGAGGAAGATTGAGACTAGTACAAAAAACAACTTCTTATGGATCCACACCCTCGACCAAGTCACACTTAGCCACAATAGTTTCTCCCAAAGAATAAAGAATCCTCCACCACAAATGTTGGATAACCATCTTCACATCTTGAAAAATCATGTGATTCCTCTCTCGCTAGATATCCCAAATAATAAAAGCTGGTCCTAGAGCCCAAACAACTTGAAGAAAAGAGGTCTTTATAGGGGCTTTCCCCCATCAGGCAAAAAACTCCACCAAAGAAGAGACATGCTAGCAAGCCCAGTTCCACATAGCCCACCAAAGGTGCCAAAGCCTCCTAGAAAAGGAACATTAGAAGAAGAGATAAGAAACACTCTCTTCGCTATTATAGTACAAAACACACATCGAGGGACCCTAGAACCCTCTCTTGCATGAGTTATCCCAAGTAAGACATCGACTCTAGACCACTAGCCATAGGGAAAAATTGCACTTGGGCCAAGAAAATTTATTCCGCACTTGCTTCCACCAAGGAACCTCAATGTCCCCCATCACCTGCCTAACTAACTGTAATGTCCCCTTTTTGGGATTGGCCTAAATCTATGTATTGAATAGATTTTTGTTCTGTCTTTCCTAACCCTAGCGAAGGATGGCAGAATTATTGTGCTAAGGGTGAATGAACAGTCTCCAAGTGGACTCCCTCAAGGTTTCCCACTTATCTTGGGACCATCCATCAAATGACTAAATTACTCGCCTCTCCCTCCACAAACTCCCTATCCTCAACTAGGTATTAGCAAAAGTGAGTATGCTCAAAAATCCATTTGTATATTAAAGAATCATAATTGCTTATAAGGTTCAATAATTGTTGCAAGCATCATTATTGGATAATCGTGAATAATATCCATTTATATATATATACATATCTATCAATTATTAACATGTCATTCAATTTCTCAATTTATTCATCCATCATAATATATTTAAATATATTTATAAGCATCACTGACATTTAAATTAATTAATAACATATTTGATGTCCACCTAAATCCACTATTCTTACCTTCTACATACATAAGTAATCATGAACATTTATTCAAATATATGATAATACTTACAAATCTATCATTTAAATTTATAGATTTCTTTCTTACTATTTAAATCCATAAAATACTTCTTATTATTTAAATTAATAAATACCTTACTTATTATTTAAATTCATAAAATTATACTTACCTATTATTTAAATTTATAAAATGCTGACCACACCTATTGCTGATTGGTCTGCAAATATTTCTCCTTCAGCCATGATCTGATTATTTGACTTAATACATACCTGAGTACCATCAGTTTGCAGAATACTCCCTTTCTTTTCCAGTGATGATCCCTTCTTTCCTTATTCACATTTTTCTCCTCATCGATCCTCAGATAGACATTATATTCCTTTCTTACTTTTCCATATTCTTCCTACATTCCTATTCCTTCTTATGTTTCTTTCTCTATATACTTTTTTATACTTTCTAGAGATTCATAATCATAAGACACACCCTTTCATAGTTGCCACCTTTTGAAAGGGCATGACTGTTCATTAACTATTATTTTTAATTAACAAACTAATACACAGTCTCCCTAATAGTCAGTGCTTCCCTTAAGAACTGAATCATTTCATTTAGATTGATCGGTACTCTTTTATTCCCCATAAATTGAATCTTTTGTTTTACACCTAATCACTGCCTTGTATAAATCAATTATTGGTGTTTATATTAGACTTGCTGCAGTCTTCGGTTTATTCAAAGACAATCATTGAAGTTTATATCATATTTGATGTTCCCAAATTTGGATCGCCACCTTTTTGACTAGTCATTGTTAACTTTAGGAATGACTGCCTTGCATTGCCTATACTAAATTTATATTGATATGTATATTATTGTATATATAATTTATATTTGTTTATTATTCCTGATTTTTTGAGGATTATAATATCCATCTATGATAATATTTTATAATTTATATTCATTCACTATTTCTGATTTCTTTAGAGTATAGTTTATTATATTAATGATATTTATAATTTTCACATCTTTTGTTATAATCAGTTTCATTATTATAATATGGGTCATTCTATAATATTTATATTGTGATTACAATATTTGTCAATAATAATCGTGATTTAGATAATAATGATTAAATTATTATTAATATTATATTTAATAATTATAATATTATGATAATCTTAATAATAATAATAATTATTATTCTATTGCAATTAATTGTATTTATATTTTGATATTTATTGTATTTTGATATCTAGATAGCATTATAATTTCAAGGACATGACACTAACTCACCATAACCTACTGAAACAAAGTTCTTACCAGATAAATCATTGTTACTCCAAGCCAGAACATCCTGCCTCGTCATGGAATTACATACCCGTGATGCAAGAATTTGAGCCAACTCTTGCCTATCCTCCTCTAACCCTCATGGCGGCCAATCCGAGGAGTGCTTCCATCTAAGGTTGGCAGCCAGTCCAATATTCCAAACAGACTTATAATGCTCAATCGTATTCCAACTAGCAACAGTAAAATGATCACAAAGAGATTGGAGGTGAGGGTAAGCAGAAAGAATGGAAGGGTAACCATCCCAAGAATCCCACCAAAAAAGGGCTTGAGAACCTGAATGACATATCCAAAAAAGCCCTTTCTTAACCAACTAAGCCCCCGATTTGAGGGTATTCCAAATCATAGATCCCCTTCCTTTTAAAGGGAAATGAGGAACATCAAAAGTATTAACATCCTTAAGATACTTGTGGGTAAGAATACAAGCCCAAAGTTGATGTTGACTAGTACACCAATGCTAATATAACTTGGCTGCAAGAGCTTGCCCATTCAAAATAGCAGAATGCAATCCAAGGCCCACTAACAAGACTCCACTTGGTTGACTGCAAGTTACCAATCCAAAAAAAAAATTGTGAGAGAGAATCAAATTCCCTTAGGAAATGCCAAGGAGCCGCCTGAACAAAACCCCTGTAAATAGGAAGAGCTTGGATAACAGACTTCAGAAGAGTCACTCTCACAGCAATAGAAAGCCAACGATGAGTCCAATGATTGAATTTACTATGCAACGTATCAAGAAAATTTTTCCAAGAAGACCTGGGTTGCCTACCAATAGCAAGAAGTATTCCCAAATAGACAAAGGGAAGAGATCTAATTTGAAACCACAAAATATTAGCAATCCACCGTTGAATAGCTTGAGGAGTATTAAAAAGAAGATAGAAGACTTGTGCTCATTGATTTTCTGACCCAAAGTAGCAAGGTAAATATCCAAAGCCTGCCTAAAAGAGACAACCTCCTAAAGTCAAGCCCTCCCCATAAGAGAAGTGTCATACACAAACTGAAGATGAGAGAGCTACGAAAGCCCATTGCCCCAACACCAGCCTTGAATCCTACCTTGGGAAACCCACGACTTAAGAAATCTACCCAAACCCTTATCCATAATAATAAACAGATAAGGGGAGAGAGGATCTCCTTGACGAAGGCCCCTGGAAGCTGCAAAAAGCTCAGAAGGTTCTCCATTCATAAGAACATAAAAAGAGGAAGAGGTAACACAACTCATAGTCCAGCTGACCCAATCCAGACTAAAACCAAAGCCTAATATAATTCTCTACAAAAAATGCCACTTAACTCTATCATAAGCCTTCGCCATATCCAACTTGATGAACATAGACTTCTCCTTGGACGTCATCATAGAGTGGATGACCTCAAAAGCAACTGCCACCCCATCTAGGATCTATCTACCAGCAACAAAACCTCCTTGCTCCTCAGAGACAATAGAAGGAAGACAAACTTTGAGCTTCTCAGCAATCAATTTAGTAATAATTTTATACACCACATTACAGAGAGCAATAGGTTGAAAGAATTCAAGCCGATCAACACCTTCCTTTTTAGGAATGAGAACCAAAAAAGTAGAGGTCAAGGAATGAAGCATCTGCTTACTATGAAGAGATTCCCATGCAACGTCCAGCAAATCCAAACTTATAATGTCCCAAAATTATTGAAAAAGCTCAATAGGAAAACCATATGATCCAGGGGTTTTACCTTCATTCATCCCAAAAATGACCGCTTCTAATTCAGACAAAGAAATTGGGTGAATGAGGAAATCATTCATCTCATTGGAGATCAGGGAGGGGACACAAGCAAGTATCAAATTATCCTCATCTTCTACAGGGGGTGAATCCTCAGAAAAGAGAGTAGAATAAAACTATCTAGCCTCACAAGACAAAGCCTGCAAAGAAGAAATGTGGATCCCATCCACATTAACCAAAGCAAAAAATATAATTTCTATTGTGACGAGCCTACATAGCATGATGGAAGAAAGTAGTATTCCTATCCCCTTCCTGAAGCCAATCAATCCAAGCCTTCTGCTTCCAGAAAATCTCCTCCCGAAGCTCCCATTCCTCCACAACTCTCATAGTCTGGGCTTCCGCTTGACCTAGAGAATCTAAGAAACCAAAATCCCTAATTTGGCGAGTAATTGCATCAAGGCTTGCCTAGGCACTCTTCTTCATAACCTTAAAATTTCCAAAACTCATCTTATTCCATCTCTTAAGGTGAAATTTAACATACTGAAGTTTCTTAATAAAGGTGTACATAGTTGTACCATAAGTAGGGCTACCATCATGCCATGACTGAGCCATAATATCATGCAAAGAAGACTTCCAAATCCACATAAGTTGAAACTTAAAAGGAGGATTCTTGGGAACAGTTTTATGAGAAACTGAAAGTTTAATTTGCCAATGATCAGAACCCCTCCAATCAAGAATCTCATAACCAGTAACCAAATTACCTCCCACCCAAAAATAGGAAACGAGAAATCTATCCAACCTTTTTGAGATCGCTTCCTCTCCACTCCGTCAATTATTCCAAGTAAAAATCCCATTAGAAGGCTTAACATCACTTAAAGCAAGAGAATCCACATTCTCCCAGAAAAGGAAAAAAGTAGGCCCAAGCTGAGGCAACCCACCTCTTTTCTCCTCCAAGCTCAACATAGAATTAAAGTCACCAACTAAGATCCAAGGAAGATATGGATCACATGATCTAACATACCTTATATGAGACCAAAGTCAGATTTTATTGTGAATATCAATTGGGGCATAAACATTAGTAACCAGAATGGTCTCACCAGTTTCCAAAGAAGAGGCAGCCATTGAAATAGTAAAATGACTGGAAATCCACCAAAGGGGAGCAATCTTTCTAGGATCCCTTAAATGAGCCAAACCCCCAGAACTCCCCTAAGAACTAATGCATTGACACTGACCAAAATACCAGATACAGGAAGCACACTGAAGCATAACATCAACTAAAAGTTTAGTCTCCCAAACACAAAAAATGTCTGGGGAATGGAAATCAACCAGATCATGAATAGCCTTTTGTCGGGGGGTGTTATTCAACCCCCTTACATTCCATGAGAGAAAAATCATGGAGGAGATGGTGCAAAGTGAGCATCAATGGGTTTAACAGGCCTAGATTCCACCAACAAATCTCCAATACGCTTAATCTTCTCAAGATCCTTCTTATGACCACTTTTAAAAGAGTGCTCAAGTTGTCCCTTCATAGGCGTGCATTGTTGCACCCCCAAGGCTAGAGAAGACCCCTTGCTCTTGCCAAAAACCTACCCATCCGTTGCTAAATCTTCCAAAACAATATCATCATCATCCTGCATATGATCATTCAAACTTTCTAGTTGATCCTGCATGCCTTGTGATAAATGAATATCCTAATGATATCCCTGTCCCTGTCCCATAGCACAACCCATAGCAACAACATTAGAAGGAACATCCAGAGAGATTCCTTCCTCCAAGGTTGAAGTGTTCAACACCTCAAATTGATTAAAGTCCTCTTCATTCTTCTTGTCCTTGAACGATCTCTTCAAACCACGACCCTTAGCCTGCTTAATCAACACATAGCCATCTTTATCTAGTTCACCCTCCATCATAGAAGATTTCCCTTTATCCTCCCTAAAAAATTTTGGAGTTGAAGATGAGGGAGAGGAATTAGGAGGAGCCTTCTTAATCCTAGGACATTACTTCTGAAGATGTCCATACTCATGAAAATTTTGACAAGGAAAAGGAAGGGACTCATAATCAAGTTGTTGAATCCAAGACAAAGAACCAAGACAAATTTCTAGAGAATATGACAAGAGATTATTCAAATCAACCTCCACACAAATCCGAGCAAAAAAAAAAACCTTTCTTTCAAGTGTTTGTTGAGAAACTGCAACTTACCAAGAAGAGTTGTAATCCGTTGTAAAATATCTTCTCTCCAAAACTCTAGGGGAAGCCTTGGTAGATGGGCCTAGATAGGAACCCTCCATGTACTCCTAATCCAAGCATCCAAATCCGAAAGAGGAATATGAATCCCAAGGAATTTGTAGATTAAAGTATGTCTACTCCAATAAGAAACATCATTAGCCACAAATTTTGGAGAAAGAACCAAGACCGAATGATCCTAACTCCTAGGCAAACAACCATTCACTTTCTTTAGTTTAGGGCCCTCCCCCACATAAAATGATTTAGACTGCTTAGCATTCAACCCCGATGAAGATCCATTGTGAAACCCACCACGATCAGCCACCACCAAATTGTAAGAAACTTGTTGCTTTGCCATAATCCCAACAACAGACGCCCCCAAACCCAAATAGAAAGAACCCCAACACCTTCACCGGAGGAGACAAACACCACACCTCACAACTGAAGAACATGAGCAACAACAAAATAGAAAAGAATTCCCCCCCCCCAAACACTAGAAGCACCCACCACCATTGAATAAACCCCAACACCACCAAAGAAAATAGTAGAAGGTGCATGCAAAGGCATGCACACGACCTTATAGGCCGCACACAACCTTACCTGTTTAGCAAAGAACCATCACCATTGCAAGCACTCAAAGGGAACCATATATCTTTAATGATTTGTTTATGCTTCTAGGATATATTCGAGACCATACAATTCTATGAAGAGCAACATTTTAAAAAGAAAAATAAATTAAAAAGTCAATAAAAATTTTACTTGGTTTGGTGATGCTTAAAAGCTCGCCTCACACATATTTTCCAATCTTTCTTTCATTTAAATATTTAATCATGTTCCACATGTGAAGTCTATGCTTTCTTTCATGGCTTTATAAATATTTCTTTAAAATATTTCTTATTTTTAATTTTGACTATTCAGGAAGCAATGCGAATTTGAGGAAATTTGGTGAGAATTGTTACACACGGCAATGAAAAATATAATAAACACAAGCCAAGGATATTAAGAACTCTTACATCCTTCTTAATAATTGAATGAGGTCAAAATTGTAATTTCAAATTGTCGCAATGGGGCATTTGGATGGAGCTTGTATGTATCAACTTTAGTAAAGGGCACACTTGGATACTTAGATCCCTAGTAAGCCAACTTCCTTTCTTTCTATTTTAAATCTATATAATCTTCACAGATAAAAAAATCTAAAATTTGAGTTTGTTAGAAGATTAATCTTTACTTGGTAAAGGTTATTCTTTCATTATAATTATTTATTAACTTGTAGGAATATTCCAAAGGAATCCCTACAAGTCTTTTGTCTTTTTTGTCATCTCACACATGTGTGAGCATGACTTATTTTTTAATTCCTTTATTAAGGAATATTTGTAATCACCTCCTTAAGAGGTGACACTTTGCACACACATAGATGAATGGTGGCATTCATTGAGTTGGGAATTACATTCTAACTCCTTCTCACCTCTACTTATTGAGGTGCCTCTCCTCTCATTCTTCAAGATTCAAGTAAGCAAGCTAAGGCTGGAGCTCTCTCTCTCTTTGTATTATTCTTTAGGCATTTTGCCTCCATTCATAATATTGGGGTTTTTTCTTGTTTTTTCCCCTTAACAAATTCTTGTGTCTCTCTTGCTTTGGTGGTGCTTGGTTAGGCTACTTCAATCTATTTGGTAATCTCTTTCCTTCAAACAATTGCTCTTTATTAGTACTTTCCATTGCTCTTTTCTATTTCCTTTCATGGTATCAAAGCTTGGTATTACTAATATTTTGTGAGCTACATTGTTGAAGGTTTACCAGATTTTTCAGCACACCATTGGAGACACTGTCAAATAGGAGAAAAAGTGTCTAATCTTGGTTGTTTTTTGTCTTCTAACCTTTTTTTTGTGCAGGAATCTTAGTTTCCTATTGTTCAGATTTTAAATAATTTGTTCTTAAATCTATTTGTATATCTTGCAAGCTTTTAGAAAACCCAATAAGGGTTTATCTTATTTTTCAATTTTTAATTTAAAGTTTATTTATTTTTGTAGTTTATACAAATCTGCATATTAGATCTGTAAAAAATCATTTTTTTTTTCTAACCCTTGTGCAGGATTTCTTATTTAAAGATCTCTAAGCTATTTATTTAAAATTTAAAATTTATTTGCTTTGCATGCATATTTAATCTTTTGATTTTTTTTAGAAACCCTTAATAAAGAGGTTATATTTCATTTTTTTTCTATATCTCTCATTTTTTTTTACAATATCAGGCTAAATCTGTAAAAAAATCACTATATTTTACATTTTAGAAAAAGGGTAATAAATCTGTAAAAAAATTCTCCATATTTGCATGTTCACATTTCTTAAAAAAAATAAAAAATTGTAGGCTCTAACTTGATTTTTAAAATTTCAATCTCTATTATATATATATATATATATATATATATATATATATATATATCTCAATCTTTCTAATTTTTTATTAAAATCTAAAATTTCAATCTGTTTATTTTTCTGATCTTATTTAGGGCTTGGTCCCTATGTCAAATCTTTTTCAAAAAATAAAATAAATATAATAAAAAAAACTCTAATTTAGTTTTTTTTAATTTTAAAATATAAAAAATAAAAAATCTTTATCAATAATAAAAATTTGATATAGGGCTTCAGCCCCCTTTTGCAGCCTCTTGCTGCTCATCCGTACACGCTCCAGCTTTTCCCTTTGTAGCTCAAACTCTTCATGCACAATATTTTAAAACCCTAAATCTTTTTGTTCGCCCTCCGCTTTGTTGAACCCGTGGCCAAGCCTTCAACTCTGAGCACCCCCTATTGCCTCCTTCCGCGCAGTGCTTTGCATGTCCTTCAACCTGCCCTTCTCCAGTGTGCGTAAATCATTATTGATTCTTTTTTAAATCAAACTTAACCCTAAATTTGTGCCGCCTTTTTTTTCATTTTGAAATCTTTAAATAGAAATTAAAAAGTGCCACCCAATTCTTCAAAAGGCCCAATTACTTTTTTAAAAAAGAAATAAGAATTTCTAATTTAAATAAAAACTTTTAATAAAACGTTTTATAAAAATCTCTCTTTTTTACGTATTTATCTTTAATAAATATTTATTAAGTTTTTTAATAAAGGTTTTAAAGATTTAAATTAATTTTCTTTTAATATTAAATTGAAAGTTTTTTAAAATATTTATAAATTTAATATTATTTATTAATATTATTTTATTTTAATATTTGACATAATATTCATAATAATATTAATCAATTTGTTATTTGTTTCTTAATCAAAGTTCTTGGTATCTTCAAATTAGTCATTTAATTTCTTTTATCAAAATTTTCATTTTTGTAAGGAGGTTATTTCTAAAAATTAATCTAAAGGAGTTTATTTTCTTTCAAAATTTTAAATTTATTTAAAGAGGGTTATTTTTATTTTTTATTTTTCCTTTTAAGCCTAATTAGTTATTTCCTTTCTCAAGCTATAAAGTATTTCTTTTAGTAAGTTTTTTTTTGTGCATTTCAATATCTTTGCAATGTCTACTTTAATTCTAGAAATTAAATTAAATTCTTCTGACTATCATTCTTGGAAGACTCATATCTCTTTTATTTTTCGGTTTAAACATCTTTTAGATGTAGCTACAAATACTAAATCTAAACCAGGTTCATCTGCATCCAAAGATGAAATTGAAAAATGGAATCTCCAAAATGAAGAAGCCCTTGGTCTCATAGATATCTCCATGTCACCTAAACTTTATGTTCACATTGGGACATGCACAACTGCTTATGAAGCATGGGACAAACTCAAAACCATTTATGATAGCTCAAATGAATCAAGAAAAATTCAGATTCAAGATCAACTTGCAGATTTGAGGTATTCTGATTTTAAATCTATGGATGAATTTTTATTGAAATTTGATGCTTTAAATAGTCAATTGGATGGTTTAGGAGTTAAATTAGATAATCTTAGATTAATTCATCTTATTCTTAAAAAGTGTCTTCCTAGACAATTTCAGCAATTCATTACTAATATTCATGCTCAATTAGCTATTCCTTCTTTAGCTACTCAATTAACTTATGATATTTTTCGTGATTTATTAAGACAAGAAGAGGCTAAGTTAATTCAGTTTGGTACTCTTAAGTCTAATGAACATGCTTTCTTGTCTAATCATAAGCAAAATTTTAAACCTCATTCTAAACAACAACATTATAATTCCAAACCTCATTATAATAATGGCAATGATCCTAGAGAGTTTAACTCTTCTAAGAGACCACATTGCACTTATTGCAATAAGGATGGTCATTGGAAAAATACTTGTTTTAAAAAGAAAAATGAGAAAAAGCCTATGAATCAAAATAATCAACAGTTTCATAACAATGGTAATCAATCTAGACGTGCTTTTACATGTAGTTTTAATGTTTCTAAGCCTTTTGAATGGGTTAATGATTCAGGTGCATCTCAACATGTTACTTCACATAAAAAGTTTGTTTTTTAAATAACTTCACAAGTACTTTATTATTGGACTTGATCAACCCAATAATAGTGTACTTGTTTTACTCAATTATATTTGGAATATGAAAAGGGGATATTCATGTAGTCATGAATGCATGAATATCGTCTTAAATGACTTATTTATACTTAATAATACTTCACTTCATAATATGCAATTCCCATTATTCCATCATAATTTTTATTTATTTTTAATATTAATTTTCATAACTTAAGGTGGCTTGATTTGTGGCTTTTCATCTATTACAATATTTAAAACAAATCTAGTGTTTCCTTCTCAACTACAATTATGTTGTTTTGAAAAAGGGAATTTGATATTTTATTGTGTCTCATTAATCTGATATTGTGCATTATTGGTCAATTTGTCTTTTTGATGGATTTATTTCATCTATATATTTTTTGAAAATTAAAAGCTCATTGGAGTATTTGCCTTCTTGATGGATTTATTCCATCTATATATGTTTTGCAAGTTAATCACTTTATCAAGTCTCAATGGAGCCTTTACATATATTTTTTGTGCTAGTCACATTTGTAGTAATGTTGCATAGGGAGCCCTATCTATAATGAATCATTTATTTTATCAAGTCTCATTGGAGTTTTTTTTGGGACCCATGGAAAATATTTCCATCCACTTTGATGGTATGCACTTACTTATTTTTTTATGAACTTAGATCTATTTTCTAAATTGATGGGGATCAAGTTCTTGAAACCTTTATGTTTCATTATTTTATTGAAGGCAATATGGTTTTTTTTTTAAACCATCTTTAGGACCAATTTTTTCAGAGTCCTTTATTATTAATATTGATACAATTTCCCTTTACAATTCAATGATGTAGTGAGAGGAAACCTAGATCTATTATTGCTATGTCTATATATTGACATTTTATAATTTGGGCTATGCTTTCTTTCTATCTCAAGGTTTCATTAGAAGTAAAAATGATCCAAATTTATATATTAAGCATAGTGAAAATGATATTGTGATTTTTCTTTAAAGGGTTATACTAATTCAGATTTAGGAGGTAATCCCAATGATGGGAGATCCACTTGTGGTTATTGTTTCTTTGCTGGATTAGGTGCAATCTCATGGAATAGTAAGAAACAACAATCTACTTCTATTTGTTCTACTGAAGTTGAATATAAAGGTTGTACAAATGCATCTAAAGAAGCACTATGGTTAAGAAGATTACTTGAAGACTTGGGTCTACCTCAAAAGGATCCTACTCCTTTATATTGTGATAATCAAAGTGCTATTACTTTGGCAAAAGAATCCAATTTTTCATGCAAGGACCAAGCACATTTCTCTTCAACATCACTTCATCAAAGAGCAAATTGAAGACAAGAAAATTTCTCTTTTGTATTGTAAAGGTGAAGATCAAGTTGCAGATATTCTCACCAAAGCTCTTTGTAAAGATAAATTTCTATTTCATTGTAAAAATCTTGGATTACAACCCATTGAAGGGTTTGATGTAACCTCCCCAAGTAAAGCTTAAGGGGGGATGTTAGAAGATTAATCTTTACTTGGTAAAGGTTATTCTTTCATTATAATTATTTATTAACTTGTAGGAATATTCCAAAGGAATCCCTACAAGTCTTTTGTCTTTTTTGTCATCTCACATGTGTGAGGATGACTTATTTTTTAATTCCTTTATTAAGGAATATTTGTAACCACCTCCTTAAGAGGTGACACTTTGCACACACATAGATGAATGGTGGCATTCATTGAGTTGGGAGTTACATTCTAACTCCTTCTTCTCACCTCTACTTATTGAGGTGCCTCTCCTCTCATTCTTCAAGATTCAAGCAAGCAAGCTAAGGCTGGAGCTCTCTCTCTCTCTTTGTATTATTCTTTAGGCATTTTGCCTCCATTCATAATATTGGGGTTTTTTCTTATTTTTTCCCCTTAACAAATTCTTGTGTCTCTCTTACTTTGGTGGTGCTTGGTTTGGCTACTTCAATCTATTTGGTAATCTCTTTCCTTCAAACAATTGCTCTTTATTAGTACTTTCCATTGCTCTTTTCTATTTCTTTTCAGAGTTTGACAAGATATTGTACAACACATTGATTGATAGAAGAATTTGATGTTTTTAGTGTTGGAGTTGTTTTTGATGGAAATCATTTTTAGGGAGTGTCCAATATTCCTAGAGTACACATTATTAAGTGGGTAACTGTGATAGTAATTTACATAGTTTTCAATTAAATTACTATCCTTAAACACATCACGAGAACAACTACAATTGAACAATCTAAATGATTTAAAACTTTTGTTTATGACAAAGAACCCTTTTTAAAGGGAGACATAGAGAGCATAGTGGTCCATAATTTGATGAAAGTGTATAACAGTGAGGCAATGTGGAAAGTGGTAGAATTGGTGATGGCCTGCACTTCATCTCCTTCCATGAAGAGGCCAACAATGAGCAAGGTTACAATAGGAACCTCTGGCCAGCAATGAGGTTACCTTGCTCATTGTTGGCCTCTTTATGGAAGGAGATGAGGTACAAGCCATTTCCAATTCTGTCACTTTCCACATTATCTCACTATTATACACTTTCATCAAACTATGGTCCACTATCCTCTCTATGCCTTCCTTGAAAAAGGGTTCTCTTATCTGCCATAAACAAGAACTTTAAATCGTTTATATTGTTCAATTGTAGTTGTGCTCATGATATGTTGAAGGATAGAAATTTGAAGATTGTACAAATTCCTATCATAGTTACTTAGTTAACAATGTCTACTTCATCTCCAACAGAGGGGTCTAGAATATTGGAGGCCACTCAAATATGATTTCCATCAAAACAACTCCAAAGTTAAAAACATCACTTTTTTGTGTTAGTCAACGTATTGTGTGAAACTCAAATTTAATATTTTTTATCTCTTTTAAATTTAATGTGTGAAGATTATATGGATTTAAAATAGAAAGAAAGGGAAGTTGGCTTACTTGGGATCTAATTATACATGAGTTCCCTTTACTAAGGTTGATACATGCGAAGCTCCATCCAGAAGTACCATCTTTGACAGTTCGAAATCTACAATCTTGACCACCATTCGATCATTAAGAAGAATGCTAGAGCTCTTAATATATCTACAATGTTGCCCGCTTAGATTAAAGATTTTTATTGGTAATGGATATTTTATTAATGAGGGATATAGCGAATTCTCACGAGAATTGATCCACCTTGAGTGTGATAGATTTGAGCACAAAAATATTCCATCATGGCTTTCAATGAAAAAATTAAGAACCTCAGAGATTAGAAGATTTGTGGGATTGTGATGGCGATGTAAGTATCTTGATTTATGGTACTTCATAAAATGTTCAACAATTTTTATTTTTTTTAATTTATGCTATGTATGCTAATTGTATCAAAAATTGGCTGCAAGCTCTGTTGTAGTTAAAAGAGCTGATTATTTCCATGGCTAGAAATTTGAAGAAGATAGAAATTTTAGAAATTCTGGAATCATTGGAGAAAATCTTCATTATTGACTGTACAAAATTGAACACCCTTCCAAGTCTTACATAGGAAACTTATCTAAAAGAAATTGAATTGAGAGGCTGCAACAAATTGGAGAAGATAGAGAGTTTAGAAAGCCTGAGATCATTGGAGACACTCATCATATTTGACTATACAGAATTGAACACCCTTCCAGAAAACCTAAGATCATTGGAAAAGATAGAAAGTTTAGAAATCTTGAGATCATTTCTAGACACTCATCATAGATGACTATATAGAATTGAACACCTTTCCAAGTCTTGCAAAGGCAACTTCGCCTCTGCAAGAAATTGAATTGAGTTTCTACAACAGATTGGAGAATATACAAAGTTTAAAAAGCCTTAGATCATTGGAGACACTCATCATATATGACTGTAAAAAATTGAACACCCTTCCAAGTCTTGCAGAGGAAATTTCTCTAAAATATATTGATTTGAGACGCTGCAACAAATTGGAGAAGATAGAAAATTTAGAAAACCTGAGATCATTGGAGACACCCATCATATGTGACTAAAGAATTGAACACCCTTCCAAGTCTTGTAGAGGCAACTTCTCTAAAAGAAATTGAATTGTGGGACTACATCAAATTGTAGAAGGTCAAAAATCTAAAAGATCTGAGATCACTGGAAACACTCAAGATAGAACACTGTCCAAAATTAGATGGACTTCCAAGTCTTGCAGAATTAACTACCCTAAACAAGTTTGATTTGTTAAAGTGCCACAAATTTGAGAAAATAGAAGATTTAGAAAGGCTGAGATCATTGGAGACGCTCATTATAGAGGACTTTCCTACATTGGACACCCTTCCATATCTTGGAAGAATTTAAATTGAAAAAATGTCGTAAATTGGGGAAGATAGAAGGCTAAGAATGATTGACATCATTAAAGAAGTTGGAAGTACATGCCCTCTCGAAGGGGATGTTTACAGTCAGTTTGGAGCACCATGAGAGATTGAAGCCATTGGTAGTTGCAACAAACGACAGACCAGTTATTAAACCATTCATCAGTAACATACAGGTAATAGAAAATAGTTGAATTAGAAATATAAAAGTCTATTTATTATTACGAGGCATCTGATTTTGTGTTGCTTGTGTATTTTGCAAACAATGTGCAGAAATGGCCAAGGGAAGTGATAATATGCACAAGGGCAGTGATTGAGGTGGGCTCTCAAAAAAACTTCTTTACCTCTCTTCCTCTGGAAATCATGGTCGAATTTGGGTTCTTTACTAAAGATTGAATTTTGAATTTGGGTTAATTCGTTTTTAAAATATTTATCTACAATTTTAGACATTGAATTTAAAATCAAGAGTTGAAGATGAAAATGAATCTAAGGTAATGAGATAAAGACATGATTAGACCATAAGTAGTTAAAGACCAACTCATGAGGTAACTTGTCTTCACTGTAGGCTATACTAGGTTTGGGAGAGTAATCCTTAAGATTTTTAGAAGATAATTAAAAAGAAAAAGAAAAAACATAGCCGACCTTTAAAGTAAACTCATCTTGTTCATATGAAACTCTCAAAGATTTGTCACTGGAGCTTCAATATATAGGTTCGTAGACTCAAAACAACTTTATGCATATGAGAGCACACTTGTGTATGCAACTATAAATAATAAAAAAATTATATCTGGGTAAAAGCACAAAGTTGTGTCACACTTTTAGCCAACTTATTAGCACAATAGAATTTAAGTATTTCTAACTAAAAATCAATTTTGGTCAAACATATGATCTAGTAAGATTCATTCTAGCTAAGTTAGATACTTCCACAACTTTCTCAACTAAAATTGTTGACTAAAAATATATCGAGCACAACTTTAAGTCCAATTTACCAAAAAAATAAAATTATTTGAAAAACTTGAAGTTTCAATAACTCCTACTAATGTAAATAACATTTTAAAAAAAATATAAAAATACCCTTTTGTAGATCCATAAGTGTAGTTTTCAAAAATATATTTATTTTAATAGTTTAATTATTATTTATATTTTATTTTTTTATTTTTACTAAAAGTAGGTTATTAGCACAAAATATTAGGTTGATTACCATGCAAAGGAAAAATATTAAAACTTATTTTAAAAAATTGAAAAAAACATGATGCACTAGATAAAATAATCTATTTCAAGATGGTATAATTTTTTTTTCCATTTTAGATAAATATTGTTGGTGTAATTAATATTTAATTACACTCTACATAAGTTTACTTAGGTACTTATTTAATTCCTAAGTTAATTAGTTGTCATCCTTATCTTGTTGAGCTATCTTGTTGCTCAAGATAAGATTAGGGTTATGCATATTTGCTTTTATAAAGCAAATCATTATCTTGTAATTATTGAATTCTCGAATAATATTATGTTGCACATTCTTTTGCAACCTCTCTGTTTTTTTTATTTTTTCTTCTATGGAAGGGCTTTTCGGCTTGCAAATCTGATCTTAGTTTCTAACATGGTATCAGAGCCTTGATTTGCAGCCCTTTCTCAGGTTTTTGAGAAAATCATTGCAGGGTTCATTCGAGATTATTCAAGGGTATCATGCCCTGAGTTCATCTATGAGGTGTTTTGGATCAGATCGGCCTTCACCATTGGATTCAGAGCACTAGAAAAAGTCAGGATTGACTTTTGTTTTGCAGATTTTGGCCATCATTTGCTAGATCTGTGAGGGTTTGAAGTTCAGAGTTTTTTTGCAAGATCTAGGGGTAGCCAAATTTTTGGAGCAATTTGGGTAGAAACGGAGGTCAGCATTGCGTTCGTAGCGGCCAAAAACCCTAAGAACCCCTTCGTTTCATCAATTTCTGAGCAATTGGTCTGGGAGGCAAAAAAAATTGCCAGCGAGGCCGTACGGCCTCCCCAGCATGCGTTACGAGGCACGTTTCTTTAAAAAAATTAAAAAATTGAAAATTTTCAATAGTTTTGTGCGCTTCCTGCACAGAAGGCAGGCGGCCACTGCTACGCCACCCGGTGGCCACTAGGAGTGGCAGCCACCAAGCAGCACCCCAGTGCACCCACACCTCCACTCAACCACTGTAGGCACCCAGCGTAGAGGTCGGGGTCCTATGGGGGACTAAGTGCCGCCAAGGCCCCGCCCAGATGCCCAGCCCCCTCTGCAAAACTGGTGGTCCCATGGAGGACCAGGGGCTCCGCCCCAGCCCCCAACCTGCAAGCCCCTGGTCGCGCATAGGACCAGGGGCCGAAATTTTTTTTAGCCCTTGGGGCCCCTGTAGCCCTTATTGGGCCTTCTGGGGTAGTGTTCACGAAATCGAGTGTATTTTTTGCATACGATGTCCGTTTTTTGCAAACAAGATATCGTCGAAAAGCTGATTTTGACGCCAATGTTGTTGTTTTCACTCTGCAGGGCATATCTTTTGACTCGGTGATCCATTTTTCGTCATTCTTGCGGTGTTGGAAAACTGATTCAGTCCTCTACACAGATCTGAAGTCTATTTTATTTTTCTATTTATGCATATTTATCATGATCTCCCTCTGCAATCATTGGGTATTGTAATAACGAACTGATATAAAGTTCCATTAAGAGGGGTTCTTGCATCCATCTTTCGTATTGGTGAGAAATCGCATGAGTTTTTCTAGTGTCCTATTGTCTCCTTCTAGCTTCTTTCTTGCTTAGTTGGACACATCGTTGGTTTTCTTCGATTCACACTTCACATTGGGGTTTTACAGTTTTTGATCCACATTGGTTCAAATCTTTCTCATTTAAGGGCCATGTTTTTATGGTTAATGTTCTAGAATCTTGATGGTACTCATCCTATGGGCAGTTTTAGTTTCAGTTTAGCATTGGCTTCGAGACACAGCTTCTAGATTTGTCATCATTATGGGTCCTTTCATCCTTTCATCTACTGTTGCTTACAGATTCTAGGGTTGATCCAGTATGTGAGTTTCCAGTGTTCCTTGGCATTGGGTCTGTTGTTGCATTTGTGATTCCAATATGGTATTTTGCAAATAGAAGTATCTTTCCTTGCTTGTCAATTTTGTGGTTCTAGTGTTACTCCACAGTGTTCTTCCAGTGCTTCTTTGCAGCAGTCATCTCATTAGAGGGGGGTTTTGTCCCACTGGGTTTTCCTTCTCTACCTCATCATTGTATTTGTAAAGGAGTACCTAATCAAGCCTTGTTGTCGAGACTCATATTTGCATAATAATTTGCTTCTCCCTAAGTTGCACTTATGGGGGGGTGTTGGTGTAATTAATATTTAATTACACTTTACATAAGTTTACTTAGGTAATTATTTAATTCCTAGGTTAATTAGTTGTCATCCTTCTCTTTTTGAGCTATCTTGTTGCTCAAGATAAGATTAGGGTTATGCATATTTTATTTTATAAAGCAAATCATTATCTTGTAATTATTGAATTCTCGAATAATATTATGTTGCACATTCTTTTGTAACCTCTCTACTTTTTTTGATTTTCTCTTCTGTGGAAGGTCTTTTCGGTTTGCAAATCTGATCTTGGTTTCTAACAAATATTTAATATGAAAGTTGACGTCCAATAGAAACAACTATTTTTTGATTCATGCACATTTTAATATTTATTAAAATATATTTATTTATCAAAATTGGAAAAAAAAATATACATGCACTAAAGTTTTGAGTTATAAATACACACAAAAAAATCGAAAGAAAAAAAAAATACTATAAAAAATTTTACGTCTCATGAAACTTCATTTTTCAGCATTTTATCAGCAACTAAATTATACTATGAGATTTCCACAATCCATAATGCTTTTAATTTGTTATTTCTAGATTTTGATTGTGTTTGAGTTTTTTAAAATTTTCAACCAACTCATTGGTTTATTATCTCTCTCTTCTTGATTTTTGTGTCCTATCCCCTCAACTTCTCACCCCTCTTCCTTTTAAGAAAATTGGGTTTGCATCTAACCATCTTTCATCTCCTTTTTCTCTTTATCATCCTGATGATGGATCACTGAGTGTGATCTAAAACATTGATGAAAAAACTCAAACACAATCAAAATCCAAAAATAACAAATTATAAACTACATTATAGTGTTAATTTATGAAAAACTAGTTTAAAATATTTTTTAATTTTTTTTAAACAATACAAACATAAAATATACTAAAAAATACATATTTGACTAGTTTACATAATTTAAAATTCAAAACATATATGCCACTTTTTAGTGATTCAAGTTTAAAAGTTGGATCAGTGTTGGTTGTTTCCTTTATAAAGTGTGACACTGTTTTGTGCTTTTACCCATCTATTTATATGAATTTTGTTATGCTTTGCATACAAATGTGTGGTCTACAACTACACTTACATAGTTATCTTAATTTCAATTAACTTGAGCTCATAAAGATTTGATAAAGGCTATACAATTAAATCATTAAAGTGGTAAAAAACTAGTCTTCTCTTAGGCTACTAAGGACAAAAGAGAGATACTTAAATGAGAAATATTGATCACTGAGTCAAAAAGACCAACACTTATCTATTGGGAAACCAATTCATAATTAAGAGAGGGGGTGATGCTCTTTGTATACATATGAAAATAAAAGTTAGTAGAAACATCACATAATAAACATACTTCAAAATATCCATTTCAATCAAGACAATCCCAATTGCATTAAAGAAATACAACATCCTTTACAATATTTATATCATTATCATTCCAACTAATTTTTAAAGCAATCAAACTAATAAATATGGTTAGATGGATTTAGCGGCCAACTCATAAGATGCCCAAATACATTTTTTCTTAGCCATGGAGACATTCCCTTATAAAAAAAATTCAATATTACATTGTCTTCTAAAATCATACAAAATAACTCCCAATACCCACAAATAGTAACATGCTATCTAATTCCCTCATACAAATTTATGAAGCTACCCTATGTTAAATTGGTTTAATGAACAACCCATATTACATTAGAAAAGAATGTATTTATACTTAACATATTTGTCTCGAAATTCACAAGATGATGACTGTATATGAAATAACAGAGTAGCCGGATATTCCCTTGCCCCTCCCTAGGCACACGTATCCCCGTATCTGATACGGATATGGGTATGATACACCATAGATACATGTTGGATACCGTACCCACACGTGCCCAAAAAATCTTGATTTCCCAGCCGTGTGAGATACTTTGTGATATGATTTTCAAATCTGACATGAATCTTCCTAAACTTAATCTAAAAAAACTTCAATTGTGCAATTTTCTTTTTGTTTTGTATAAACAAAACCTACACCAAATGAGGAGGTCAACTGAAATGTTTTTCTATTTGAGTGACCCATTTTTCTAGGTCTTCTTCCAGTGCAACTCTACTTTTTTTTGGTATTTTAATTTTTATAGATTTAAAAAAGTTAATTGTTTATAGCTTTATATTTATATTTAATATTTATATTATATTGTTTAAACATTAGAAATTTTGAAAAAATTAAAATTTATTCTTTAAATATAAATAAAATTTATTAATATAAATTTAATTGTTTATTCTTTACTAAATTATTAATGTTTAAATTTTAATATTATATAATTTATATTTACTTATTTTCTTTTAAAGTAATGAAAATTTCCTCTAATGAAAATATATGTGTATGTATTTTTTATGACTCTCATATCTAGCCGTATCCATATTGGGGTCTTAAAAAATGGTTGTATCTATGTCCAATACCGTATCTGTATTTGTATCTGTATCCGTGTTCATTCAACTTTGTGAAATAATAGTAAGTTTTTTCCAAGGAAAATAACTCGCTACTCATATATTTGTTGAGTTAATTGTGCACCAATAACAATAGAAAAATATAAAACAGAACAACAATAACAATTGCAAAAATAAAGACAAATAATTGATACAATTATTTAATTTGTGATTCACCATTAAATGGCTACATCCACCAAGGAAAGTAGGGCACACAATTTTATTAATCAACTCAAATACATCAATCTCATCATCCCCAAAAAAATAATGAGAAAGGAATTATATCCAACACTTCATACAAGTGAAGAGGCATGAAAAGAGAAAAGGAAGATGAAAACACAGTGACAGTTAGACTTCACTTCCAACAATGTAAAATTCACTCTAGTTACAAGACACAATCATATACAATATTATATGAAGGAGGTAATCTTGCTTGGATCCATTCGGAAGAAAATTCTTTTAACCATGTAAATAGGCTGCCCTCATGTACTCTTTATAGTCTCCATTCAATGCTAGAATGATAACTTGTACATATAAGAGATAAGGTTTAGCTTGATTATTGCTCATAACATAGGCACTCATCTTTTTCTCAAATTAATTCTCTAGTGCTACCTATTGCACAAGGCATAGGCACAATCAAATTATTGCTCACCAATCACATCCTTGCACATTACAAACACCACTTATCTTTTGTAGCGTACAACAAAGCCCCAAAATATCTTATTTACCCACACAAGAAAACTAGGCCACAATTATCCTAATCACTCTTGAGCGTCACAACCTTAGTCTCCATGTAGCATTCATGCTATGCATCGACCAATACATCATGCCACCTACATATTGTTTTTTCCTCAATGTCAATGCTCTCACCCAACCTTGAATTCATGTGTTAAGAGGCCAATATGTTGGTGGGTGCATGGATCCTAGAGGCTAATTTGAATGCCTTGAAAGCTATTTGGGCCATGGTATCTCTTATAGTTGATCTCATCCATGGAGTGCACTCACTATTAGATCGACTCTTCTTTGTGTGCTATTATTTTTTTACATGAAGATTAACCTCTCATAATCTCATATGCATATAAGGTCTATTTGTTTCATCTTCAGCTATACTAAAGCATAGGTGAATGCTTTATGAATGCAGTGCCAAAATAATGATTTTTCTTACATTTTCAAACATGAATTTTACTCTTCTGCAAAGAGAGTATTCTGTGTAAGCTACACCTATCTTTTTGGTCTTTATATGAAATGTACGTGATGGATTGTAGATTTGTCTTAGATTAATTTAACAAGAGTTTTATTTTAGGAAAAACTCTCACTAATTACTACCTTGCAGGTATAGGGACATTGCATGATTAGCACAAATGGTTTATCTGCTAATACTATTCTAAATATGAAATATTCTTGATTGGGATCTGTCCTATTGATGTGCATTTTGTGACACACCGAACACTCTAGAATAAAGAGTCCAAAGACGCTCTATCCTCTCTTGAAAAACTACCTCGTATGCTAAGATTGCAAGAAAGATCATATGTAAATTCCAATGTTTCTTATGTCAGGTCTTGATGTGTGGATAAGCTCAATGGGAATTGTGATATGTTGGTAACACAAAGGGACCTATATTAAAAAATTACTCATAAGTAAGGACTTACATGGATTTGACATTGAATGCTCTATTTCTTTTGGGGGTTTTCAATTTTGAGATTAAAAAGAAGGGAAAAAAGGATGAGGGTTTAGAAGTCCTATACTATTCCTATGAAATCAAGAGACAGTACGAATTGAGTGAAACTAAGAACAATATTTTTCTTCGCCACACTAATGACAACTACACAAAGCAAGTGCAATATTCTAGGATTTGTGCTTAGGTTTTCTTTACCATGAATGATACCATCAAGAGAACAATATTATTCAAAGTAAGCATTAAAGCATCCACATTATAAGCTCAGTCTAAGTTTATGCATTGAATGAAAATCATCCATTCAAAGAAAGTATGAGAAAAAGTTTCACAAATCTATACTATCAATCTATCATTCATCTAAAATGTACTCAAATCAAAGACTACTTTAATCTACTCTAGGTGGAAGAAGAACATGTAACCATGCAACCACTTGACAATATAAGGATTCAAAGCAAATCATGCAATATGAACTTTTATTCTCAAAGTAGCTATGAGCAAAAATTTCATAAGACTTTCTCCCATACAATGAAATGAGAAAACAAGAGTTTATATAGAGTTTTGGAACTGAAATAAATGGCCCGGATTGATCCAAGCTCAACATCATAGATTAAAACAAAGTAACCCTAACTAGGGTTTCCTAGAATAACAATCAGTAATCAGTGACTGATCAATGAGTGAAGTGGTGTGAGGAGCTATCTTTGAGGGGGTGCATCCTTATCCTCCTTAGTGGCATTGTATTGGATGAATCTAGAAAATATTGTGTTGACTTCCTCGATCATGACAAGTGGTAGCATATTGACCTTGTATTCTAGTATGTCCAAATCATCTGCACATTCTATGAAAGTAATTTCCCACTTTGACTCTTTTCATTGGAAGGCATGCTAGATGGACCAAAAGTCAGCTGCCTTAGTCAAATTTTGCTTAAGGATTAGCCCATTGGTGGCAAAGAAAATTTCTTGAACTCTATGCCTCATATTTTCAAGCTGCATGTACTTTGCTCGAACAATATCTTTCTCAAGTGCATCTGTAGCCACAAGTAGAATCTTGTTCCAAATTTCCTTTGTTCTCTCCTCAACTCTAATAGTATCTACCTTCACCTTCTCTAAGACTTCATTACATGCAACCAGTGTGCAGTACCACCTATTGAAGTCATATGCAGTGCCTGCTGCAATAACTTTTCCATCGACTAGTTCATGCTTCAGAACTCTTCTCAGCACTTTGAGACATGGAATAATTCTATCTTGGATATCTTGAGCATTGTCCCATGCTTCATCCAGAGCTGCAATCCTCGAAAGAAAAGAGGAATTTTTCTGATATACCAACATCAGTTTCTCTACAAATACAACCACTTCTTCACTTTTGTCGATTATCCACTCTTTGGTTTCTTTGGTTGTGTTCCTCTCTTCTTCGAAAGTCTCCTAGGAAGATTTCATCAATGGGGGAACCATTGAGCTGGTTTGATCAAGAGGGTTGGTTAAATGTTGAATATACTCTTTTAGACGTTCAACCTCTCATTTGTATTCCTTTTTCTTTGCTATCTCCTTTTCCAACCTCACTTTGATAGAAGTAACCAAATTATCTAAATCTTCCACTTCTCGACCTTTTGTGGTTGGGCCCATGTTGACATTGGTGATGGAATATTCCTGAGGAGCAATATGCTCTCATGACTTATCAACTGTTAGTACATCAATTTGTAATGTACGATGGCCAACTTCATCTCTTTGGATGGTAGAAAACATTCTAGAAGGCTTCTCTACATTAACTACTTCCAATCTGGCCAAGAAATCAGCCATATCATCTTCCTCTAGGATTTTTGCTTGTTCTTTTATCTTTAATCTCTCCTTTAGCCAATCAGGGATAGTGGGCTGATCGATGTCTTCTTCTTCCTAAATATCATGTGCACATGGAATCTCTTGAATTCCTTTCAAGGAGGAAATCATTCCTTCTTCAAATTGACTATCTAGAATATCAATTTCATTATTAGACTCCAATATTTTTGTGCCTGTGGGAGACAGGGGTTCATCATCCTCTGGCTGGAAAGGAATGGGAGAAGGAATCCTTATTTCTTCCAATAACTAGTCAATATCTAATATATCTTTCATGTTCGCAGACACGGCAGAATGAAGAGGCTTTGATCTTTGCTTCCTTTGGGTAGGTTCTTCATCTACAATCTTCTTTCGTTTTCTTAGGATTGGTGCTCTTGATTGGCTCATCACCTTTGGATGCACTAGCATTTGAAGAGTAATATTCTACTTCACCCATCAAATTGTAAGTCAGAGGCACATTCTTCTATCGTAGCTCTTTGATATGTTGGTTTGCCCACCATTGTGAATACTTGACGACTGGCCTTATGAAGGTGGTCAAGTTTGCAAGTTCTAGTTCTGACCATCTTATGGGAAGAAGAGGTTGACTCTCATCAAAACTTGGCTAAATATATTCACCACCATCTTCAAGTTGATCTGGTACATGGAAGAGCTCGGTTATCCTGATTAAGCTGATCGATAGTTTGGACCATAATCTTTTTCATACATCAAATTCATCTACAAGGTTTACCCAGTAGTCCTATAGGTCTACCTTGTGTTTGTATTTTATTCCATTCATGGCCCCGATGTGATGGTGAGGGTCAAAATCAGCTCTAGACCTATATGACGTGAGTGAATACTGTTGCATCTCTAACCTGGCACTTTCAACTGCCTATGTTGATGGGCAAGATTCTTCCATATTTCTGATAAAGAATGGGAAAGTGATGGTTGCTTTAATTTTTACTCTTTGGAAGTTTTGATACATTTCTAGCTACCTAAGAACCTCCAGCAAGATCATTCTATTGGTGGGATAAATTAGGAGCCTAAAAGGACATCTAGTGAATCCCTGAATTCTGATATAGGTGAATCTTGGAAACTGGATATACCAGGATCTGTACTTGCTCATAAGGCTTTAACCAATACAATAAGAACATTTTCACACTTAAACATGCACCAATAATTATAGGCACATGAAAAGCAATTTTACATATTACATGAATCATGAAAAAGATAAACATTAATTATAGAAAAAATAAAAGAAACCCAAAATAAAACCTAATAGTTTAATTGAATATGTTCAATTTTTTGATATAAAATTACTTCCACACTCCTTACCTATGCTTTTCCCCAAGAAATAGATATTATCAACTCATTCACTACTACACATTTTTCTTGCTTCTTTCTTTATTAATATGCAATTCATATCCATCTTTTACTCATCACACCATTACCATTAGCCTTTTGTCTTTCAAGCATTTCTGCTTTAATCCAACTTTATTGGTTTTCCTTGTTTTTGTTTGCCTCGATTTATAACAAAACCTTAGCCTTAGCCTATGAAGCATTTCAAACAAAAGTTTATTTTATCAACATTCTTTTGTATTTCAATTTGTATGTAATAGTGATCTCTTCTATTCTAACATTGTGGACAACCCAAATAAGGCATACAAAATGATTTTGATGACTAAGAATTGCCATACCTACTACTGCAACATCTAAATATGTGTATTTTGATGGTCTAAAAATGTCCTTGCCTATTTCAACTATGGATACAATATTACCCTTGTGACATCCCCGTAAAAGAAGACCCTTTCACATGGACATTGCATGGATGATAAAACAAATAAATAAAGTAAACTTGTAAGCCAAAGGCATGGGGAGACAAATTTGGAAGAAAATTATGAGCATCTTGAGCAACCTAGTCAGAAGGGACCATGAAATAAATGAGAGGAATGGGGTAGGCATGGGAAGGATGGTCGCAGGATTGACACCCATGCCCACAAATGACCAAATTTTGTAGATGGTGTGGAAAAAAATAGGCACCAACATCGCCTTCAAAACTCTCACGACCCCTCCATCTATACCCCGCCATTGGAGAGGGCATGATTTGGAGGAGTAGCAAAGATCAATAGGGGGAGAAGGGAGAGTATGGTGTAAGGAAAAAGAGAAGTGCAAGTTGTGTGAAAGGAGGAAGACCAAGGGAATGCATGGAAGATGTTTGGGGTTGTGATTGCAGAGAAAAATGTGAAGGGAGAAAGAGCGAAGGTGGGACAAGATCTTATTGAAGAAATGTGTTCACATGGAATACTGGATGATCATAGGATATGAACATAATTGATTTTTTGAAAATGGATAAGTGCATGGATCTGTGACACAATTTTGGCTCTTAAGATGCCACTTCTTTTTGAAATCAGCAAAGTCTGATTTGCATGAGGAAATGAAGATAGTTACGCTCAAAATTTCAAGATGCAACAAGAAAAAAAGTTGAAGTGCTCCGAGTCTAGTTTCTAAACTACTATTATTTTTTGAAATTAATGAAGATTAAGGGTCTCAAAAGGGGGGGAACAGGTCTGTTTTTTATAAAAAATATAGCAGAGTGCCTAAGGGCTCCCCCTTTTTGATTAACTTTTTTTTATAATTTCAAAAATCCCAATGGTGAGAAATTAGCTAACACCATGTAGTTTATCCTCGTTCTTTCAGATAATTTTTTTAATGAATATATAATATTTTATGAATATTCAAAGTGGACACATCTTCAAAAGCTTAAATTTGAGTGTGCTCCCCCCTAAATTTTTTGAAAACTAACCAGAAATTGATTTTTTTTTCATGTGTAGAATGGAGTCTAGTTTCAAAAAATGTAATTTTTTCATGTTTTGATAAATGAGTAAAAATATATCCTAAAACTAGCACATGTTGGTTTTTGACAAAAAACGGAGGCATTTACAATAGAAGCCATGGATCAAAACCTTAACTAAATAAAAATGAAAAAAGAATTATATATTTAGATAGCTAAGAGAGAGGCCAATGCTATCACAGTTTTTTTATAAACTTGCATTGAAATACGTGCAAATGAGATGGGGAGTACAGACGAAAATATGAGGAAATTTGGAAAATCCTATCAATTAACACATCCAAAGTAGGTCATTTGGCAAGTGCCAAATTTGACACTCGCCAAATGACACATCACATTTGGCGAGCGCCAAATGTGAGGTGTCATTTGGAGAGTACCAAATTTGGCACTTGCCAAATGACCTGCTTTGAACAAAACCTGAATTTCCCCTCTCTTTGGTCGACAACTTTGATAATGCTTAGAGTGCATAGCTTATGATCATAGATGGATAGTTGAGGTTTTACCTTTCATATGCTCTCTAGCATTGCGCTAACTTTGGATGCTTTCCTTCCCTCCATTCCATGTGACTCGATCCAGTCCCCTCCATCCCTATCCTCCAGCCCCTTTCTCCTCCCTCTCTCTCCTTTGTTATTTTGTCTCCCTCCGTTATCTTTCTCTTTGTCTCCTCTCCGTCTCCACCCCCTCCTCCCTCCTCCCATCTCTCTCTCTCTCCATTCCTCCATCCCCCCCCTCTGTCCACCACTCCCTCTCTCCCTATCCTCTCACTCCTCTATCTTTTCCTCTCTCCCTCCTGCAGTTCTCCTCCTTTTTCCCTCTCCTCTATCTCTCTCCCTCTCCCTTCCCCTCTCCCCCACTCTCTCCATTCCATCCATCCTCTCCCTCCATCTCTCTTCCCTCTCTCTCTCCATTATCTCCCTCCACCACCTCCCTCTCAGTCTCTCTCTCCTGTCCTCTATCTCTCTCTCCCTCTCCCTCTCTCCTCTCCACCCCCCCTCTCCCTCCCTCTCTCTCATTCTCTCCCTCCACCCCTTTATCTCCTGTCCTCCTGTCCAGGTCTCTTTGTCTCTCTCCTCCCTCTAATCTCTCTCCCACTCTCTCTCCTCTCTCAGGTGTCCTCCCACCCCTCACTCCTCTCTCTCCCTCTCCCAGTGCTCCCCCACCCCCCTCTCTCTCTCTCTCACTCCTTCCATCTCTCTTCCATCCCTCTATCCCTCCT
>VDFB02271358.1:129262017-129638321 GCA_007258455.2 Sequoia sempervirens
TGGTAAGTATGCACATTGAATTTGTAAATTCATGTTATTGATCATTGCTTTATTTCAAGTGTTTAAGTTTGATTGTATAAGGGTTTGCAAAATTGCATTAATGTAGATATGCAAAATGATGGTTATATGCTACTCTCTATTTGATGCAGACCTAGGAGGCCCAAACTCACTCAAAGTGGAAACTTGCCTTCAAGAGGCATCTAACAAGATTAAAAGGGCATATTAGACCAATCCAAACAACTCCCAAAGTTTGAAAACAACCAAAGGTAGAATTTCCCACTTTCACCCTTGCAACCCTAGTAGCAGTGCAAACCCTATTTTAGGCCCTTAACTCCAACACTTCCCAAAACACTTGACAAACCAATGGATGATTCAGACACCCATTACAAAGTTACAAAACATATCTTAGGTCAAACACAAGTCCTTTGGACCAAACTCCTTAAAACTCCCACTCCTACGTTGTCCTAATTAGGCTAATTAGGCCTAAATTACAAAGCAACACCTTTAGACTTATCACAACAACTAAAAATTTTGGGAACATTTCCCATGCCCTCAAACCACTAAATCCATAATTAGTTTCCAAAGTTGACTCTTCTAACATAGAAAACTATGAAACCCTTGATTTTTAGCCAAACCAAGAGGGTTTACTGAAAACCTACATTCCACAGCCTCCTCAAATCTAAAACCAACTCAAACACTCTTAAGAAACCCTGTACATGCTTAATAATTCAAAAGAAATGACCTCCCACTCAAATTTTACCAAACCCTAGACTAAAACCTCCACTTTCATGCATTTTCCCACATAAACTCAACAGGGACAACAACCCAATCTACTTTATTTCTTTCTCTCAACATAAAAACTCTCCCTAACACCTAAAAATTCTCCATGAGACCCAATACACCAATCACAGTGAGCATAGTTGTATGGGCCTTCAAAACATGATAAAAGCTACAAAACCCCAAAACAAGGTATACCCTCAAGTCATCAGGAAAACAACTATAAGATGCTTTCAAATTCTCTTCTAAACCTTCAAACCAGATGAAAAGCACTATTGATTCATGCCACTACAACATCCATAAATAATTTTTACAATCTAATGACTGTACGTTACTGTACAGATCTGAAAAAGATGGAAAACTCAAAAAATTCCTGAAAACAGTAAGAAATCAATTGGATTTTCTTCCCAAAATCTCCAAGCCAACCTTTACAATGATGATTCCCACCTTTTTAAAGGTTTCCTTACCCAAGAAAACTGACATAATAGCCTCTAACTGAATTTTGAATCCCTTTATGGCCGTTGGAGTGCAAAATTACACTTGTTTACATATTCTTGTTAACAACACTTTGACTCCTTTTACATTATTTTACTATTTGACCCTCCTAGACATCTAAAACATTTGTGATGGTCTATTTAGACCTTATTGGACCCAAAACATGACCTTATGCATGAAAAGCAACATTAACCTACCTAGACCCCATTTGTCATCATTGACATTTTCTTAACATGTTTGACATCATTTACAATATGGAACAATGAGACACCAAAGTTACCATTTACATCAAGCATGGTCTTCTTAGACCTTATTAAGAGAAAATAAACTAAATACACCCCTACCAACCTACTGATCACCCATCAACCTGCAAAGAATCAAATTTCTTGTGAGTAAGGTGTAGGTGCTCCTGCACCACTATTTGGTGCAGGGGCACCAAGCTTCGGTGGTTGTCATTAGGGTGATGAAGTCTTGTTTTGGCTTGGATAAGGTCATATAGACCATTTATTGATGTAATAAGTCTATTTTAGTGGTTATTAGTGAGTTAGAAGGTTTTAGTTGCAAATTTTCTAAATTAGTGCAAAGTGTCATTTTTCAAATTTTGAAGTGCAAGAAATGCATAGTGGGGAAGTTGAACGGTCAAGGAAGGCAAAGGTCACTTGTGGCATTGGTTTTCAATAAATTCTTGATTAAGGGAGTTGAATATATGTATGTGAATCTCGAATGAAGGAGTGTGTGGAGAAGAGTGGAAGATTTTGTACAAGCATTGATCAATAAAGCTCTGTTTTCTTTGTAAATCTGAGTTTGTTTTTCTCTTTTTCAGTGTTGTAGCAGTCAATTGCATGAGCCCATACTGAAGGGAATTGAATAAAAGTGTTTTGATTTGGGTAGAGGGATGTGTTAGCCATGTTTTGGTTTTTGTGGCATTGAAATCCATCTTGTTTTGAGCTCTTAGGGTGGATTTTACTATAGGTGGGTCTGGAAGTCTAAATTTCAAGTTTTGAGGTCATCAAGTCATTTAATGGCTCATTCCACCTAATGTATATATTGTAGCTCAGTGGAATGAGTCCATTAGGTGGGGAATAGGTTAGAAGATGATTCTTGGAGTAGGGGAGATCATTTTGGAGTGATGGCATGTAGCCTTGGGTGTGAAAATGTGTGATTTTGAGTGAATTTGAGTGGTTTTAGAGTGTGAATGGATGAAATCCTTTGGGGAAGTCATTTGTGAGAGTCTTTTGAGCATGTACAAACATCATATGGTATGTTTGGGGTGTTGGATGTGAGAGTTAATTGTGGGAAGAGTGATTTTCAATAAGGCTCCTTGGAAAACCTAGGTTTGGTGGCTTGAGAGTGAGGGTTTAGTGGATTGGTAGCTTGGTGAGCAGTTGGAGCTCTAAAAATTGTGAAATCTTAAGGTTGGTAACCTATTTAATGACTTTCCATGGTGTTTGACTTGACTGCAGGTGTTTGGGAAGGTGTCTCTTTGGAAAAGAGGCCTAATTGGCCTAGTTGCCCCTACAGTATAGTGGGATTTTGGAGAATACATTGAAAGACCCATCTCCAGGCCTCCTGTGACCTTATGACCACTTCAAAACACCCTTGTTTAAGCCTTGCACATGCTTAATAATCCTTAATATTATGCTCCCCCAAACTTCACCCACTTTTAGTCTCTAAAACCTCAATTTTCCATTAAAAAATGTGCTTCTCTCAACTAGGGCTTCATGCCCAAACATACACATGACCTCCCCAGTCCTTGCAAACCTTCAAACACATCAAACCCCACCAGATCTCACTAAAACCAACTGGTTCTAGCCTTCTTCAAAACAAATTCTTCAATCTGCTACTTCAACCCATGCCTTTTAGGCCTAAATTCATGCATTTTATACTTGATTGTCATTTGAATTGTCATTAACAAAATTATATATTAACTTATATGTTTATCTTATTTTCCTCTTGTAGGAGTAGGTGTTGGAACACTTGAAGGAGTAGGTGTTGAAACACCTAAGGGAGTAGGTGTTGAGACACCTCAGGGAGGAGGTGTCAAAACACCTGAAGAAGATAAAGAAAAAGAGATGCCTAAAGAGGTATGTGTTTATTTTATTTTGTGTTTGGTAAATATGTTCCTATTACCGACAATTGTATGCTAACTTGTATCAATTTGATGTTTTTGTGTTCACCTATATAGATTGACATTGCAAAAGTTGGTATGATTGGTTCTTTGAGAGGGGCATATTATAGGATTCATGACGCTTTGAAGAGATGTATATATATGAGGTAATCAAGATTTCAATTTTAGAGTTCAATTATAATTCACTGTATATTGATTTTTATGTTAATTACTCAATTTTAAATTATATAATATAACTAATCTCAATTGTGGTTTGAATTTTTCTTGTGCAATTACCTTTAGAGCCAAAGAGTGCTTCAAAAGGGCTCCATTTTGATGATCCACCAGTAGTTTATGTTGAGATAGACATTTTGGCATGTATATTATGAATACATATTGAAATGGCATATGCCACACTTTGTAAAACTTTTTTTGAGTTGGCGTTGATGCCATTTTTGTATATGGACATACACTTGATTATTGGATAATTTGATATATAAAAGTTGAGAATCGAAATAATTTGTTCATCATGTGCATATTTAAACTGTTTGAAAATTTAATCTTCAGCAATGGTTAAATATCAATGTACAATATCATAAAAAATAATGGTTATATTATATAGTTGATAATCATAAATAATGAATAATGGTTAAATTATATCATATATTGCTTTATTATATTATGGTTAAATTATATAGATTAAACAACTTTGAAGACAAAAACAATGGTTAAGTTTAACATTTTAACTTTAAAGCTTAAATACACAAATATCATTGTCTCACACTACATATTTCATAAGCACTAAATCAACAATCATCTTCCAATGAAACACTCACCAACACTCCAAAACTCAAAACCCTCACCTTTCACAAGTTTCAAAGGGGGTTTATTGAAAACCTCACTTCCAGACCTCTCCTCACCGTTTTAATGCCTCCAACACATTCAAATATGTTTTCCCTTGCTTAATTAACTCTTAAAAAGTTCTGCCCCAAGTGTTTTCCATCACTACCTACTCTTAACCTCCAAATTTCACTCGAAACACACATTCTTGACAACTAGGCAATATGCCCAAACCCCCAAATGCCCACCTCTACTCCTGAAATCATGCACACATGCCCCCTACACCTAATTATGCCATTCCAATGAGTTATAGTAGAATACAATGGGTGTACAAGATATTTGGTGGAAATTTCCACACTCCCCCTGTGGAAAAAGCATGAATTTAGGCCTAGGAGGCATAGCTTGAAGTAGCAGATTAAAGCAATAGTTTGGAAGAAGGTTAGAACCTAGTTGTTTTAGTGTTATTAGGTGGATTTTTTTGTGATAGAAGGTCTACAAAGGCATGGTAGGTCATTTGGATGTTTGGGCTTGAAGCCCTAGTTGAACAAAGAGTGAAAATGGGTGAAATTGAGAGGTTTCAAAAAGGAAATGTGAGAAATTTGGGGGCAGAATAATTTGAAGGTGAATTAAGTTTGTGTAAGGTGAAATAAGAATGTTTGAAAAAATTTTGAGGTTGAAAAAGGTCTGTAGATGGGTTTTTCAATAAACAGCTGCTTATTTGGTGAAAAATGAGGGTTTCATGAAAGAGGGTCTTAGCAAGCAAGTTTTGATTTAGTGGTTGAATAATTTGTGGTTTTGAAGGTAGTTTGAGGAATTTCCAATGGTATTTTGATTGATGCACTGAATCGCTCCAAACTACGTTCAACCGGCTGAATCCATTAAGAGTCTGAAGTGCAAAAAGGCTTCAAACTTTAGCATGATCTTACTCGGACACCATGAGGCTTAGAAACTTTTTGTCAGAGCCTATGGGATTGTGTTGTGCCCCTCTACAATAACCTCTCTCAATTTTCTCTATCTCGAAGACATTCTCTTGTGGTGGCGAGATTTCACTTAGGGAAAAAGTTGTCAAATGCAAGTAGTGCAAAGTTGCTAAGTGGTGCAACTTTCGTTTTGCAACTCGTGTGACACAACTAACTGTTCCAACGCATCCAAGTGGGTACGTTTATGCTATGCATGGTCCTTTTTCACACCCAAATGCGTCAAATCTCTCTAAACTACGTTCAACCGATTGAATCCCTTAAGAGTCTTAAGTGCAAAATGGCTGCAAACTTCAGCATGATGTTACACGAAAACCGTGAGGCTTAAAAAATTCTCGTTAGAGCCTATGGGATTGATTTATTCCCCTCTATAATAAACTCTCTCAGTTTTCACTATCTCAGAGGCGTTCTCCTAGAGCAGTGAGATTTCGCTTGGGGAAAAAGATGTCAAATGCAAGTAGTGCAAAGTTGCAAAGTGGTGCAACTTTCATTTTGCAACTCGTGTGACCAAACTAACTTTTCCAATGCATATGAGGGGTACATTCACGCAAGGAATGTTCCTCTTTCGCACCCAAACACACCAAATTGCTCCAAGCTATGTTCAACTGACTGAATCCCTTAAGAGTCCAATGTGCAAAATGGCTGAAAACTTCAACATGATGTTACTTGGACACTGTGAGGCTTAGAAACTTCTTGTCAAAGCCTATGGGATCGTGTTGTTCCCCTCTACAATAACCTCCCTTAGTTTTCACTATCTCAGAGGTGTTCTCTTGTGGCGGCGAGATTTCAGTTGGGGAAAAAGTTGTCAAATGCAAGTAGTGAAAAATTGTAAAGTGGTGCAACTTTCATTCTGCAACTCGTATGACCAAACTACCTATTCCAACACATTCGAGTGGGTACATTTACGCTAGGCATGGTCCTCTAAGCTATGTTCAACCGGTTGAATCCCTTAAGAGTTCGAAGTGTAAACATGATGCAAACTTCAGCATGACGTTACTCAAACACCGTGAGACTTAAAAACTTCTCGTCAAAGCCTCTAGGAATGTGTTGTTCCCCTCTACAATAACCTCTCTTAGTTTTCACTATCTCAGAGGCATTCTCCTGTGGTGGTGAGATTTCGCTTGGGGAAAAGTTGTCAAATCCAAGTAGTGCAAAGTGACCAAAATAACTATTCCAACATGTACGATTGGGTACGTTTATGCTATGCATGGTCCTCTTTCACACCCAAACTCACCGAATCAGTCTGAGCTACATTCAATCGACTGAATCCCTTAAGAGTCTAAAGTGCAAACTGGCTGCAAACTTCAGCATGACATTACTCAGACACCGTGAGGCTTAAAATTTTTTTGTCAAAACCTATGGGATCGTGTTGTGCCCCTCTACAATAACCTCTCTTGGTTTTTTCTATTTTAGAGGTGTTCTCTTATGGCGGTGAGATTTCACTTGGAGAAAAAGTTGTCAATTGCAAATAGTGCAAAGTGGTGCAACTTTCGTTCTACAACTCATTTGAAAAAACTAACTATTCCAACAAGTCTGATATGGTACATTTACACTAGGCATGATCCTCTTTTGCACCCAAATGCGCTAAATCGCTCCAAGTTCCGTTTAACCGACTAAATCCCTTAAGAGTCTGAAGTGCAAAATGGCTACAAACTTCAACATGACGTTACTCGGACACCATGAGACTTAGAAACTTCCCATCAGATCCTATGGGATCATGTTCTACCCCTCTTCAATAACCTCTCTTATTTTTTTCTATCTCAAAGGTGTTTTCCTGTGGCGGTGATATTTCGCTTGGGGAAAAAGTTGTCAAATACAAGTAGTGAAAAGTTGCAAAGTGGTGCAACTTTCATTCTGCAACTCGTGTGACCAAAATAACTATTCCAACACATCTGAGTGGGTATTTTTATACTAGAAATGGTCCTCTTTTGCACCCAAACACTCTGAATCACTCTGAGCTACGTTCAACTGGCTGAATCCCTTAAGAGTCTGTAGTGCAAAATGGATGCAAACTTCAGTATGAGATTACTTAGACACCATGAAGCTTAGAAACTTCTCATAAGATCCTATGGGATCATGTTGTGCCCATCTACAATAAATTCTCTCAATTTTTTCTATCTCAGAGGCGTTCTTTTGTGGTGGCAAGATTTCGCTTGGGGAAAAAGATGTCAAATGCAAGTAGTGCAAAGTTGCAAAGTGGTGCAGCTTTCGTTCTGCAATTCATGTGACCAAACTAACTCTTCCAATGTGTCTGATTTGCTATTTTTATGCTAGGAATGGTCCTCCTTTGCACCCAAACGCGTCGAATCTCTCTGAACTACGTTCAACCTGTTGAATCCCTTAAGAGTCTAAAGTGCAAAATGGCTGCAAACTTCAACATGGCATTACTCGGACACCATGAGGCTTAGAAAATTATCATTAGATCCTATGGGATCATATTGTGCCCCTCTACAATAACCTCTCTCATTTTTCACTATCTCGTAGGTGTTTTCTTGTGGCAGTGAGATTTTGCTTGGGAAAAAAGTTGCCAAATGCAAGTAGTGCAATGTTGCAAAGTGATGCAACTTCGTTCTGCAACTCGTGTGACCAAAATAATTATTTCAACACATCTGAGTGGGTATTTTTACACTTGGCATGGTCCTCTTTTTCACCTAAATAGGCCGAATCACTCTACACTACGTTCAACCTGTTGAATCCCTTAAGAGTTTGAAGTGCAAAATGGCTGCAAACTTCAGCATGACGTTACTCAGAAACCGCGGGGCTTAGAAACTTCTCATTAGAGCCTATGAGATTTTTTTGTGCCCCTCTACAATAACCTCTCTCATTTTTCACTATCTTAGAGGTGTTTTCCTGTGGCGGCGAGATTTCGCTTGGGGAAAAAGTTGTCAAATGCAAGTAGTGCAAAGTTGCAAAGTGGTGCAACTTTCATTCTGCAACTCGTGTGACCAAACTAAGTGTTCTAATGCATCTGAGTGGGTACATTTATGCTAGGGATGGTTCTCTTTTACACCCAAAAGTGATGAATCACTCCGAGCTATGTTCAACTAGTTGAATCCCTTAAGAGTCTGAAGTGCAAAATGGTTGCAAATCTCAGCATGACGTTACTTGGACACTGTGACACTTAGAAACTTCTCATCTGAGCCTATGAGATCATGTAACTTCTTGTCTAAGTCTATGAGATCATTTTTTCCCCTCTAGAATAATATCTCTTTGTTTTTGCTATCTCGGAGGTGTTTTCTAGTGGCGGTGAGATTTCACTTGGGGAAAAAGTCAAATGCAAGTAGTGCAAAGTTGCAAAGTGGTGCAACTTTCGTTCTACAACTCGTGTGACCAAAATAATTGTTCCAACGCATTCAAGTGGGTAATTTTACACTATTCATGGCCCTCTTTCACACCCAAATGCGTCGAATCACTTTGAGCTACGTTGAACTAGTTGAATCCCTTAGGAGTTTGAAGTACAAAATGGCTGCAAACTTCAGCATGACGTTACTCAGACACCGTGACACTTAGAAACTTCTCGTTAGATCCTATGGGATTGTGTTATGACCCTCTACAATAACCTCTCTCATTTTTCACTATCTCAAAGGCGTTTTCCTGTGGTAGTGAGATTTCACTTGGGGGAAAAGTTATCAAATGCAAGTAGTGCAAAGTTGCAAAGTGGTGCAACTTTCATTTTGCAACTTGTGTGACCAAACTAACTATTTCAACGCATCCAAGTGGGTACATTTACACTATTCATGGTCCTCTTTCGAACCCAAACATGTCGAATCGCTCCAAGCTACGTTCAACTAGTCGAATCCCTTAAGAGTCTGAAGTGCAAAATGACTGGAAACTTCAGCATGATGTTCCTCGAACACTGCGACACTTGGAAACTTCTTGTATGAGCCTATGGGATTGTGTTGTGGCCCTTTAAAATAACCTCTCTTAGTTTTTTCTTGGAAGGAAAATAAGCATGTCTAAGTCAAGAGCAAGTCTGCCCAATCTTGGCAAGGCACAAGCAAAGTCCGCCATGCCCATGGTCAAGGAAAATGTCCAAGATGATGCAAAGTCCACTTGGGAAAGAAAAGATATGTCCAAATTGTTGTCAATTCTGCCCTTGGATTGAATAATTCTTGTCCAATACAAAGGTAAAGTCCGCCCAACTCAAAGCATACATGGAAAAGACAACTTAAATTCCACCCCAAGCTGAAAATAGGAGATGACAAACATATCTTGTTGTAGGATCTTAGCCATAGCAGAAAGATAGTGAACTATTTGATAAAATGCTTTGGTAGACATGTATGAAAAATGTGGTAGTATAGACAAGGTAGTAAACTATTTGAAAAAATGCCTCAAAGAAATGTGGTCTCATGGTGATGGAATGCCATGACAATCCAGGGAATTTTCTTGTCATGGCATTCCATCACCATGAGACCACATTTCTTTGAGGCATTTTTTCAAATAGTTTGCTACCTTTTCTATGCTTTTTCTTACTATTATGCTTTGATGGATTTTTTCCCAACATCCATATAGCTTGTTCGAAAGCACCTATTTTAGACTTTTAGCCATAGCAACAAGGCAGCAAATTGATTGATAAAATGCTTTGGTAGACATGTATGAAGAATGTGGTAGCATAGACAAGGTAGTGAACTGTTTAAAAAAATCCTCAAAGAAATGTGTTCTCTTGGTGATGGAATGCCATGACAAGCACATTGAGACCACATTTCTTTGAGGCATTTTTTTAAACAGTTCATTGACTTGTTGGTGTAGGAGCACCAAGCCTCCTAATATGGTACTAAATGGTCATGGATGGAATTGTGGTTAAGATAGGAGAGTTTGAGTTTTTTTTTTTTTCAATAAGGTCAACTTAGACCATTCTCATGTTTCCAAAATGATTTGGAGTTTTCATTTGATAATTTGGCCATAACTTGTAATCATGTTAAAAGTTGTCAAGATGGTCAAATGTTGTCAAGGTAAGTAGAATAGGAAGTCATTTAAGAGGGTCTAGGGGATTAGGAAATAATAAAGAGTCAGGAGGAAAATGTCAAATTTGTAAGTTGCATAAATGCAACAAATTTGAAAACCAATGGCTACCTCCTTTAAAAATTTGTTACTTGGTAGTTATAGATGTTGGGAGAAGTTGGATTTGAATGTAATCATTATAAAATCCTCAAAAATGGCTCATGCAGGGTTGTTGAAGGCAATTTGAAGATTATACATATTTTGTTTTCATGAAATACAACGTTCTCAACAACTTTTTTTCTATTTTTCTAAACTTTAAAGGCTTGGTATACACACGTACAACTTTTGTTTTCTATAAAACTTATTAGATGTTGTAGGTACGTGTTTTGGCTCTCTAATTCTTCATATTTGAGGTCTTAATCATGCATATTGAGGGAGAGATCTTTATTTTTCTACGACTGCTCATTTACCCTATTTTGGGGTTTTTTAAAGGGAACAAAATGGGTTTATAAGCCTTCCACCCAATTTATAGTCTTGTAACTTAGTGGATAGGATTAGATAGGTGAAATAAACATGTATGCATCTTTTTTTGTGCAGGGAAGGCATATTTCTTGATTTCGGTGAGTCCCTAGTGTTGTTTCCATTGGAAAATGCATGAATTTAATGGGTACAGACCTGAATTTGATGATGGGGTGTTAGGAAAAGTTATCTTATGAAATTTTAAGCTTGTGGGGGTGAATTCAAGGGTTTTTGACCAAGTGGAAAGTTTGGGAAGGGCCTGGAAGTGTCTTTTTCAATAAACCCTCATCAAAAGTGCACAAAACAAGGGTTTTTGGGTTTGGTGTGGAGGTAGTTGTAAAAATAAAATATAATGGGGGATTTTGGGGTTTTATAACCTAAAAATTGCTTCCCTAAAGTCTTAGAGTGTTTGCACAAGTTTAAGAGGGGGGTCCTTTGTAAAATTGACCTATTTGGAGGCCTAAAATAGTGAGAAGGTTAGTTTTCTCAAATTTGTTCCAAAGGAGTCATATGGGGGGATAAGATATGTTTTGTAACTCTGTAATGGGTGTCTGATTCATCCTTTTTTTTTCAAGTGTTTTGGGAAGTTGTGGAGTTAAGTGCCTAAACATGGGTTTGCACTACTACTAGGTTTGCAATCGTGAAAGTGGGAAATCCTACCTCTGATTGATTTCAAAATTTGGGATTTGTTTGGATTGGTCCTGATAGGTTGAAATAGAGCGTTAGAAATCAAGCAACAATAAAGAGTGAAATAAACAACTAAAACAACCTACACCTCAAGATTAGCCTAAGTTGGAAACAATGCAAGACAAAGCAACAAAATGGAACTTTATACCTTGCGTTGAGTCGATCCTTTGGTTGGCCCCTTCGATCTTGGATGTGTATGCTCCTTTGATGGCAAGTAGAGGATGTGAAGATGGAAATGATGCTTGGAATCATGAAAATGGCTAAGTGTTGGTTGAGAAACAAAACTGCAAGAGTTTGGCTAGCACAAATGATCTCCTTCAAAATGAGAGAAAAGAGGGGGTATTTATAGGATTTTTGGAAAATCCTAGGGGAAATGGACGGTTGAGATTGATCCACCAAATATCAAGATGTAGGGCTAAGGTGAGTTGAGAACTCACAAGCCCTCACATCTTGACATGTGGCATGTGAGATAGCCCTAAAAGGTGAAGTGGACATGAGGTGGAAGGAGAAGGACATGACATGGAGAGGGGTACAAAGTACCTTGGGATTGGACAAGATCTCCTCATAAAGGAGGTACTTGTCCCCATGTGGGTGAGAGGACAAGTGGGGAATTAAAAATTCCTCAAATATCCTTATGGGAAGAGGGAAGGAATTTAAAATTCCTTAAATGCATTGGGGATTAAAAGTGAATTAAAAATCACATGGGGAAGGGAGATGCCTGTCAAAAAGAAAAGCATTTAATATGGTTGACTCAATTAAGGATTAGGATTGTGCAAGTACTTGATTAGATTAATTAATGAGGATTAGAAGAGGGTTAGATCTCACATGTGACTTGATGTGACAAGTCAAAGATCACATGGGGAAGAGAAAAGGAATTTAATATTCCTTGGAAGGATAAAAGGAATTAAAAATTCCTTAAGAGATTGATTAGGCTAGTTAGTGAAGGATTAGAGGATGGTTAGGTGGCTAAGAGAGATTAGAGGCCAACTTGCAAAAGTTGGAGGATGTGACACATCCTAATCAAAGATTAGGCATGTGCACATCCTAATGATGAGATTAGAAGAAGGATTAAGATAAGATAAAAATGATGGAGGATGTGACATGAAGGGAATTAAATAAATGGAATATTTATTTAATTCAATTGATGGAATGAGGATTAAAGAGATAAGGTATTATTGATTAAATACCTTAGGAGTTTGGCAGAATTAAAACTATTAATTAAATAATAGTAGTATTACTTAATTAATAAAAATAAGACGAAAGGGGATGAATTTGGATAAATTAAGTGTCCAAATTTAGACATCTACAGTCCAAATCCTTTCAATCTTTTTAGATGCCTCTTGAAGGAAAGTTGACATTTTGAGTGGGTTTGGGTCTCCTGTATCTACATCACTTGTCTATGCTATTGCTTCTTATTATGCTTTGATAGATTTTTTCCAAGCATCCATAGCTTGTTTGCAAGAACCTACTTTAGGCTTTTAGTCATAGCAGCAAGGTAGTGAATTGTTTGATAAAATGCTTTGGTAAACATGTACAAAAAATGTGGTAGCATAGAAAAGGCAATGAATTGTTTGAAAAAATGCCTCAAAGAAACGTGGTCTCATGGTGATGGAATGGCATGAAAATCCATAGCAATTTGCATGTCATGGCATTCCATCACCATGACACCACATTTCTTTCAGGAATTTTTTTCAAGCAGTTCATTGCCTTGTCTATAGTATTGCTTGCTAATATGTTTTTGATACATTTTTTCCAAGCATCCATAGCTTGTTCGAAAGCACTTGTTTTATGCTTTTAGCCATAACAACAAGGAAATGAATTGTTTGAAAAAATATTTTTCTAGACACGTATGAAAAATGTGGTAACATAGACAAGGCAGTGAACTATTTGATAAAATACGTCAAAGAAATCTAGCCTCATAGAATTCCATGATAACAAAATGCAATTGGCAATTGCTCCTACTTATTAGTTATGCAATGTGAAGTAATTGCATAATTGCTTAGGTTGAATTTGTAAAAACTATATTTTAATTGAAATTTTGTCATCTATTAGCATCTAGTTATTAGTTATGCAGTGTGAAGTAATGCTTTGACTTTGAAAGATGTGCAATAAAATGTAATCAACGATATGAATATAAACTACAAAAAAATATTTTTTACAATTCATTAGTTAAAATATTTATTTTATTTTCTCTTCATATATCTATATGCTATGGAAATACCTTTCAATTTTAAAATAAATAGATTTTATCTCTTGTTCTACAATTTTTTACCTTTTTTTTTTAAATATGATTTTTTCCCGATTTTTTTAAAAAATTCTTATACTTTTGGTTTGTCAAATTTTTCCCCAAAAGATTTTTGTTGCTATGCATTGGAAGCATGAAGAATACATGTGAATACAAGCACTATACGTGAAGTATACATGTGAATAAGTGAAGCATACATGCGAATAAGTGAGGAACAAGTAATTGAAGCATTCCAAAGGATACAAACCACCAAGAATGGAGCTTATTGAGCAATTAACAATAACTAATTAAGTACTAGATGTAAACAAAATCCATGCCTACAACATTTAAGCATACAATTTACACAATATGCATGATAACATCATTCAATAATGGCAGTAGCAAAATAAGATTTTTTTAATTGAAAAGTCGTAAGGTATACAATTATATATATTGATAAAAGTATATACAATATATCCAAAAAAGTCATACAAGCTTAGTAAAAAAGGAGCCATATTATGGACATAAAATGTCACGTATATAACACTTGTACAAAAAATATGTTCCAAGATGCCACATAGGCATACAACAAACAACCCTAATACAGTCATTTCCCTCTAGGGGAAGGAAATAGATCCCATGCTACCTTCGAAATTCAGCTGGATGGAGTGACTATTGGTTCTCTAGTCTTTCGAACATGCTCACTAGTCCTCCTCTCTTCACTTTGGACCTTCAACTGGTACAATAAAATGTAAAGATGTCAATACATAGAAATTGAATTGTGGAATGACATATGTCGGCCTCCTACAAGGATCTCCTAACTGGGCTTCTATAGCCATAATTCAGAGACTGGACATCTAACCTAAATAGCTATTTGACCATCGTGGAGGTACATTTAACTTGTCAACCCAGGGATGTAGACTTGAAATGGGTCAACATTGTATGTGCACTAGGAATTCCTAAGTAGCCATCTCTAATCTATAGCTAAGAAACACACAATATTGAAAGTAAATTGTAGGAAGGAAATAAAGAAAAAGCTAAGCATTAACCAACAACTATGCTAAACTAAGATGCATAACAAGAATAAAGATCTGGGTGAATAGACATGAAACTACTATCTACTTTGGCTATAGGAACAGACACAGAATGGAATTCTAGTGGCTGTAGGAATGGTCAATACCAGATTTCAAACTAAGTACAAAAATTAACACTAAGCTAATTACTCTAAAGAAATGATTACTCACCAAGTAGGCCCCCTTGGATGAGTATCCACTAAAACTAATACAAACTCAAATACTCAAATTCAGACTATCATCTCATTCATTGAAAATTATGTAAGTAGAGTACTCAGCATGGTTGTATGAAAAAATAGAGAATGCTCAATAAATCAATATCATCTTTCAATAATAAATAACTAAGGGTCGAACTCCTCCAGAAGAAGATTCAAATCCACATTTATTCAACCATCTAAACAAGGCGGTCAACTCCCACTAACTGGGAGGACGCCATTTAGGGAAAACAGGAAAAGAGTGGTAGAGCAGTTACACCTGTAGGGAATCCAGTCAGACATGCATGCCCAAATGTGGACTCAATGTTGCAGTAACGCCCGTGATTGCTCAATGACATAAATGCAAGGTGGTTACAATTGACTGGCATGGGGAATCTGCCGCCGTTGCTTTTCAGTTGACTCCTTTGAATGATTCCCTTGCATGATCATCTATCAGTTTCCTTTCCCAACTTAGCATCCACAAATTATGCAATGCATGGCAATGTCAGTATGCATAATAATTGCACATCTAAAATCACCTTAGAGAACATTCATCAATCACAAGCAAAATTAATATAGATAATCTGCATAATATGTTAATGTCATTGAAAATTCACAAGGATAGGATAAACCCATTGTCAGAGGTTTGAAGGAAACATTATACAAAATAGTAGCATTTGATGACTAAAGTTCATGATATTTCCAACAAATGAACTATAAACTCTACCCAAGATTTAACCAAAAACTAGGCTCATCATCCCCCCCAGCCTAATGTCTTGTTTATCCTCCAATAGTGGAAGGGTTTTTCTTTTGTTTGGTTAAGGCTATGAAGTTTGCAACCGCAAGTTGGCCAACATCTGTTGCTGCAATACGTGAGTCTGGATCCCAATAAAATCCCCCTAGTCTATCAAATATGTTCCACCTTGGTCTTTATGTATCAACATCATGCCGGTAGAATTTGTAGTTTGGTATAGGCCACATAAGAATGGGTGGCTAGAAGGTTATGGGAAGCCAAAACCTCCCCTTTTCTCTAACAAGCTAGATGCACCTATCAATTCTCTTCAAGGCTACAACATAGTTATGAATAGAATGGGGCTCGGCTTGTTTCAGCTTATCCATTAAACTATTCCATCATTGAGCTAGATATCCTCTTATGAGCTCCTCTTTTGTTGTTTTTCTAACCTCATACTCATTATAGATAGCTTCAATCCAGGGCATGATTCTGTTACCATAGTTAGGTTTGAGGAGCATCTCGAGCCATTCTTTGTGGATATCCTTTGGGTTACTTGACTCAGCCCTAATGGATAAGGGGATGTTGGATTCCATTCTTCTATAAGCATTGTTCTACTCACCCCAATTAATTTCATTTTGTGCCTAGGACATAAATGCTCTCAGTTGAACATCCCCAACATACAGCAATGGGTTCCAATCATGATCTTGTGTGACAACATAATTGTGCAAATAAAATTCACATAAAAAAAATTTCATCTCAGGGGAAGCAATTTTATAGGCATTGAAGAATTCAACAGGAGTTTCAATGGAGGGACTTAAGTCTGAAACAATTTTTGATAATTTGAAAGAGAGATATTTCTCTTTCAAGTGCAGGACATAAACCCTTGTAGGAGCTCTACATTCAAGAATTTGTGGCACTAAGGTCACAATGTTACCTATTTTCTTCTTTAAAGTAGCAATCTCCTCATTTTTCTCCTCAATAATCTTATCCCTCTCTTGAATTTTATTTTTCAGCTTCTTCCTCTCCTGTTTCCATTCTCTCTCCCTCCTTTCTATTTCTTTCCGTAGATTTAAAATTGTTGCATGAATTGTAAAATTAGGAGGGTTATGAATTCCTATGAATGTTTTTGTTGATGGATGCTCCCAAAATGAAACTATTTGCATGGACTCGGGTTGTTCAGATGTCTGCGACTGCAAGGGTGTTATTTCTTCATCCTCTTCTTGCTGCAGGACCTCTTTTTCCTATTCCTGGCCTTGTTTTGGTTCTTGTTGTGCTTCCTACTGTGGCTGTAGGAACTCTTGCCCCTGTTCTTGGTTCTACTGCAGGAACCCCTGATCATCCTCAAACTCCTCTGTGATACTAGCAAGGTCTGCCAATGCCACTTTTACTGCTTCCTCAGAGATATCTTTTTTGTTTTCTCAACCTATTCTCATTCCAATGAAGTTTTAGTGACCCCATATGATGTCTCATCATGCGTAGGTTTTTCCTGTGAAGGTTCATAAAAAGTTGGTCCAACAGGTTTTGATTTCCTAGAGATGCCCTTATGTTTCCCTTTGGTTGTAGGATGAATAGGGTCAACCTTTCTTTTCCTAGCACTTGGCACCTCTTTTTCTACAGGTTGGGTTTGACCTTTTTCTTTTTCTTTTCTTGCTTTAGCTTCTCTCTTTCGTGCCCTAGTTCTTATTAGGGTTTGTAGGGGGACATCGTCATAAGAGTCAGATGAAGTTCTTACTTTTTCTGAATGTTCTATTTCAGAGGAACTAATGTTTATGGCCTCCTCTGCTGCTGCAGGAGGATTCATACTAGAATTGGCACCAAAAATTGAGGCACCAAAGGCAGCTTCAACTATGCTTAATCTTCTGCTAGACCTACAAGACTGAGGTATAACCCTAGGTGGAAAATTCTCAACATTGGAAAATTCTTCTTGATGGTAATTTTGATTAACTTGAACAAATTCCTCCCAATTCATTCTAGACATATCATGCAAAGATTTCTTAACTAACAATTTTATCAAGCAATGGTGGGAGACAAAGTTATCTCTACCTTTCTTGGTCTCAACCTCCATAATGGAGAGGAGATTGTATAAGACATTGGGCACATTCATCCTCCTTCCGTGCCACAGGTGGCTCAAGAGCTTAAAGTGTACTAAATGTAGGTTTGATAATCGTCCCTCATAGGTGATATAACTTATAATGTGCACAACTGCCTACTTCCATGGTTCAGACAGCGACATTATTTTTGTGCCCTGTTTGTCAATGCTAATTGGTGGATCGCCATGTATTGTGAATTCTGCTCTGGCTGACCTAGCATCCCTAGAGATAGGGTAACCCTGAAATTTTTGTAATTCTCTCTTCGGTCGCCACCACTTCTAACCCTTTTATCATGTCTTTTCCTTTTGAGAATTTTTGGACGAATTCAAGTGCAATGCCCTCGTCAAATCCATCCAACTTTGTGAAATAGTCAAACCATCCACATCGTTGAAATTTTTCTAGACATTGGGCATCTTGTAGCAATGCGCTATGAATCGAGGGCTCATTCTAAATTAAGCCAACCCCCATTTTTTGAAATCACTATCACTCATTGAAATTTTCTTCCCCTGTAATTTTTGTTTTGAAAACCACCACCCCTTTTGCTAAATTTTTACTGCCAGTGTTGACTAAATTCCCTTATTTGTCTCTAATTTTTACTATTTACTTCTTATTCTTGAGATTATGACAAGGAAATTAAGGCGAGGAAAGGGGTGATAAATGAGGGTGATAATGGAAAGAATTGGCGGCTCAGTTACCATCACTTCACACATGCGAGCTAGATTTTCAAATCAACTTCTTTAAATTTTCTAACGTAGCCAGGTTACGATTTGATGTACGTGCGATTTATTTGCATTTTTTTATTCCCCCCAGCCTAATTTTGGACATGTGTCAACATATGTGGGAAGGGAGTGGCGGCTTGATAGGAAATGATGACATATTATGCAATCACTTATAATAATGTGTGATGATTAAATAAATGTGTGCAAAAGGTGATTAAGAGATGAGAATTACCATGTACATACCTGATCGTGTGAAGGATGTGTTGCAAAGATCGAGGAGCTCGAAAGTACTAATTTTCCTTTTCCAAAATGATTGAGAAATTAATCAAAAGTGAAGTAAAGTGGAGTGAGGTGGAATGAAATGATGGAAGAGAGAGAGAAAGGTGGTACGAATGGACAAATGAGCGGATGGGAAAAGAAATGGATTTCCACTAAGGTGGAAATCTTTATTATGAAAAATTATGTACCTTAATTTAGCCAAAAGGTGGGACAGTAGGTCCACCAACTTCGGCTGCAGGAAGCTCATGTATTGAATGTTGAGTGAGTTACTACAGGGGCCCTTCCTTGGAGGTTGGCTCAAGTAGCTTGATTCTATCAAGGCTAATGATGGTGGGCTGAAAAACTCCATTAGGAAAGACTTTAGAAATTTTGAATAGTCCTAACCACCTTTTCCACAACTTCTCTCCATTGTCTTGATGCTTTAGGTCATATGACAATACCCAATCACTTGGTGGAAACTCATTTTCCCAATCATGCCATCTCATCCTCTGATTTTGCACTACTTTAGTGTGGTGCAAGGCTATCCTTCTCATTTCATCTGAAGCATTTGGTTACATGACCAAAATAGGAATATGGGTCAAGGCTTCCTTGGAAAATTTTCTACAACAAGCTTCTATCCATTCAACATCTCTAGCTAGGTGAGAGTACGAGAGCAAGGGAAATTAGTCTTAGTGGCAGCATTAAGTTTTCTATAATCAATACAAACTCTCCACTTCCCTCCTTTCTTTTGCACAATCATCAATAAAGTCATCCACTGGCTATCCAAAATGAGGCAGATAAATCCAACAGCTATCAATTTCTACAACTATGTTTTAACAGCTTCTCCTAACATAGGGTTGATTCTTTTTTGAGGCTGCCCTACTAGTTGACAATCAACTCTAATGTAGATTTGTCGAATGCAAAACTTAGGATCTGGTCCCTTCATATCACGGTAGTTCCATACAAATGCACGTTGATAAGATTGTTGTAATTGTTTGAGTCCATATGGCACCATGGTATGGAACATGCCCGTTGCTGCAAGAAATTTCTCGACAGACAAAGTGGCTGTAGGAAGATCGGGGGGAAGCGTTCGGACAAAAGTCAAAGATTATGCCCATTTATTTTCATAAAGGTTTTGGATTATACTAGATAATACCTCTTCCTTGTCTTGAAACTACAAGAAAGAAATTCTACCTAACATCATGAAGTGCACCATCGAGTTAACTTCCCCGGTTCCCTCATTGTCATGTGGCCATAGAGAGAGAATCATGGGGTCTGTTGGATTCTCCCATGAGTCTAGAAGGTCTATATCATTAGGATCCATAGTGGAATTATTAACAAGCTTCAAGATAGTAGGATGAGGTCTCATGTATGCAACTTTTATTTTCTATAGGACATGCTTAGTCATCGCATTAATCATTTCCCTAAATCACTTAGGGAATTGTTTACTTGAATCTCATGGATAACAGTTGCTACAAGATTGTTTGGATTACTGTACTTGGGAAGGGCCTCTTTTCCAAGCATGCCGCCAACAAACTATCTCATCTCATGGACTATAGTCAAGTATTTCTCCCTTTTTTTTGACTTCTTAAGATAAGCTTCCTTGATTGTTCCGCCATGTATAGGGACATCCTTTATGGCCTAAAATAGGGATGTCTAAATACCCATGATGTCAAGAGTTGCATCTTCCTTTCCTTTCTCATACTTGGAAACTTCCAGTTCCTAAGGGAATGGTGGCTCTTGTTCAGGATGTTTAGGTATTGTTGGCTAAATAAGATCATTAAGAGGTTCTTGCTTCTCTTCCATAAGTAGCTCAATGAGGATGGGTGTGGAAGGAGTGGATAAAGTAGTTTCTAAACATGAGTGAATAGCATATGCATGGAATTGGTTTGAATCAACAAGGCATATTGGTTGCAGCTGTGGTGTGTTATTTAGGTAGGGTGTGGGCTGAGCTACCGGCTGAGTAAATCTGTGTGCATTAGCAAGTGGAGGCATTATAGCAGGCTGTTGGGATTGATAAAATGGTTGCATGAAACTGTTTGCCTGGTTTGGCCCAGAAAAAGATGATGGAGCCGATAACATACCTTGTTTTGGAACCCAGGGCTTCCTTTGTGCACCAAAGTAGACTTGATCTTCCTTAGGTGGAATCTTGTTGTCAATGTCAATTACCATCTTGCATCTGCAGTCCTTATGTTTGTCTTTGGATTGAAGTGTACCCAACTGAGTAGCTAGGTTTTTTGTAATATCTTACTTGAAATACATTAACACATCAGTGATCTCCATTTTTGGAACTCCATAAGTTCTCTCTTCTTTTGAAGTTGTCCTGGAATAGTCCTGACATATTTCCTTGATATCTTCCCAAGAGACTTGAGTGATATCTCTTCTTTCCATCAAGTCCAGAGCATCAGTATAACTCTCATTGATTCCTGACAAGAAAAGCAACTTATGAGATTCTTCATTAGGTGCATGGTGTGGAGATTCCTACATGCAGGACATAAAACTTGAAAGATAATCTTCCAAGCTCTCATCTTCCTTATGTTGCATCCTAGAGGCATCACTTCCTTTTGTATCATTTCCCCAACAATATTCTTTGTATTTTCCAAATAACTTTGTCTTCATGTCCTCCCAATTTTCCATGGTATTTCTTCCTAGACTCATAAACCATCCTAGTGCAACTTCTCTCAAAGTGGTGGGAAGTAGCTCAAGCTCAAGAGCATCAGTGGTGTAGTCATGATCCTGGTAGAGTAGGTCATATTTAAACAAGAAGGTATCACCCATGTTTTCTTGATATATTTTCAAGGCAAAGGGATATCAATCTGATTTTGGGTCTTTAATGGAAGCTTCAAAACTAGTCAAATGGTTCTTCTTCTTCTTTGTTTTTGGGTAGACTTGGGATCTCAATTTTTTGCAATATCAACTCAGCATCAACTAGCTCACACAAGTAATGAGAAAAATAACAACAAATCAATAGTCTCCTAAACATGGGGTATTCTAAGAACATCGGAAGAAATGCTATAACAGAGAAATTATCGATGACTCTGAAGAACCTCCTAGCTTGAAACCATCCCCGACAATGGTGCCAAAACTGTCAGCCTCCTACAAGGATCTCCTAACTGGGCTTCTATAGCCATAATTCAGAGACTGGATGTCTAACCTAAATAACTATTCAACCATCATGGAGGTGCATTTAACTTGTCAACCCAAGGACGTAGACTTGAAATGGGTCAGCACTGTATGTGCACTAGGAATTCCTAAGTATCCATCTCTAATCTACAACTAAGAAGCACACAATACTGAAAGTAAATTGTAGGAAGGAAATAAAGAAAAAGCTAAGCATTAACCAACAACTATGCTAAACTGAGATGCATAACAAGAATAAAGATCTGGGTGAACAGACAAGAAAATACTCTGTCTACTTTGGCTATAGGAACAGACACAAAAATGGACTTCTAGTGGTTGCAGGAACAATCAATACCAGATTTCGAACTAAGTACATAAATTAACACTAAGATAATTACTCTAAAGAAAGGATTACTCACCAAGTGGGCCCCCTTGGATGAGTATCCACTAAAACTAATACAAACTCAAATACTCAAATTCAGACTATCATCTCATTCATTGAAAATTATGTAAGTAGAGTACTCAGCATGGTTGTATGAAAAAATAGAGAATGCTCAATACATTAATATCATCTTTCAACAATCAATAACTAAGGACCGAACTCCTCCAAAAGGAGATTCAAATCCATATTTATTCGACCAGCTGAATAGGGCGGTCAACTCCCACTAACTGGGAAGATGCCATTTAGGGAAAGCAAGAAAAGAGTGGCAGAGCAGTTATGCCTACAGGGAATCCAGTCGGACATGCATGCCCAAACATGGACTCAATGTTGCAGTAACACCCATGATTGCTCAATTCCATAAATGCAAGGTGGTTACAATTGACTGTCGTGGGGAATCTATCGTTGTCGCTCTTCAATTGACTTTTTTGACTGATTCCCTTGCATGATTATCTATTGGTTTCCTTTCCCAACTTAGCATCCATCAATTATGTCCTGCATGGAAATGTTAGTATGCATAATAATTGCACATCTAAAATCAACTTAGAAAACATTCATCAATCACATGAAAAATTAATAAAGATAATAGGCATAATATGTTAATGTCATTGAAACTTCACAAGGATAGGATAAACCCATTATCAACAGTTTGAGGAAAACATTATACAAAATATTAACATTTGATGACTAAAGTTCATGACAATTCCGGAAAATGAACTATAAACTCTACCCAAGATTTAACCAAAAACTAGGCTCATCAACATATAACAAAATATAATCACTTACCGCATACAGATAGTCATCATTCACATTTACATCATTACCACATCCACGATCTAGAGTGACAACCACCTGTAGCAACCATCAAGATAGAAATTAAGCTACACAAAAGTATCATGAAAATTTTCTATAATAGACCATAAAAGAGAAAATATAATGTCAAATCGACTAATCTGTTGCATACCTCTCTCAATGGATCAAAACTGGCTATTGTTGCAACAACTCTATGGTCCATCGTGCCACCAACATCACCAAGGTTGTCTGATGTCAACATATACAAATGGTAAATGAAAGATTAAATGGTAGGGTGAACTATTAAATGTTAATGGGATGGGATTAGGAAGGAATAAATGAACAAAAAGTTAATTAAGAGAAGATAATGTGACACGATCAAGGAATACAAATGCAATATTTTTGTTTCTCATCAATTTTTTAGATTTGTATATGCAAAATTATGAAAACTAGCTAACATTGTTTTACAACACCATTATTGAATAAAGGCCACCTGAGTGGAAGGTCCTTGAGGAAATGAATTGCGAGGTGTGGAGGTTGAAGGTCCACCAGGAAACTGTTTGAAATCCAAAGCATGTTATGAGACAAACATTCAAATATAAAATTTGAATGTTCAAATGCAATAATAATATCTTTAATACTAATTGCATACCTGTGGAATCAACGTCGAGAACGAATAAGGGTCTATAGGAATGGGGCACGTCTCATGAACACTCCGACCCTAGAATTTCATCAAATCAAAATTCTACTAATTTACTTATTCTTAAATTTAAAAATATAATTTAATAAACAACATTAAATGAACTTGCTAAATTTTACCTGATTGTCAATGTCGAATGTATCATTCAACAAATCATCTGTGAAATCCATCACCTCTACAACTGATGTAGGTTGTGTAGCTACATCTCGAGTACTCTGATAATCGTACGTGAAAACTGCACACAAGTGCCACAATGGTGGGGTGGAGCTCAGGGCCTACACGTCTTTTCCACACCAGGCTCTACTAGAGGCATCACACACTATAAAATGGTTTGGGTGAGTGAGCCAATCGACTCCAATGTGTCCACCTCTACACTATCCTTAACAATGGAAGGAATGGCGACATGCTACACCATGGGTCTAGCCAAGGGTCTCGGTGCCAATTGTGGATTACGTCATGCAACATGTCTATCATGTGTGGAGCCCCCACCTCTACCCTGAAAGTCTAAGATGTCAAAATAATTTGACATCTTATTGAGGATAAACTCACAATAGAGTTTCCTCAAAAATTATTGTGGTACCTCATGGTTATTGCATGGAGGTTGGTCAAATACCATCCAATACCACTCCCAAAATTTATTTTTAATTAACTCATGGTGGCACCAATGGATGGGGAACCTCCTGCATGTATGAGACAAAGGTGCTTTGGTTTTTGGGTCTATAAATAGGGCACAAAAGTCGGCTTTGCTAATTTTTTGTTTTTTAACATCTGCATATGACAAACCTCTAGCATAATATTGTCTCATATCATGCCTCTTATTTGATCAAAAAATTATTTTTTCGCTCATTTCTCCTAAATGAGATATAATTGACTTCAATGATTCAGCAATCCCTCTCCTATAAGGGTGGGTTTCGACATGCTCGGTTAATCTTCCAATTAATTTTTCAATGTCTCTTTTATTGTTTTCAATTTGATTTAGAATATTTTCTTGTGTTCCTTGAGGATGCCTATGAATTGATGGAGGGGTTTCAAGTTGTTCTTGAATAGGAGGATCTTCCTGAGGGGGTGACTGTGAATTCTCAAAGTTTCGAGCTGGAGATTCATTCCTTGATAATTAGAAAAAAAATTATTATAAAAACCTATTTCAATCTGCATTCTAAATCAAATTCAAAATAAATTGAATAAAAATACATACCTCTTCGCAATCTTTGATGTCTCTGACGTGTTGGTGGCATCCTCATGAAAGATAGCAAGCTAACAATGCAAATAATGGATGATATTTGGCGAGCGCGAGTTGTAGACCTCCAATCCTCCAAGCCAAGTTGTGGGTTGAAGAGAAATGAGGGTTTGAAATGCATTTTCTTCTTCTTCTTTTTTCTTTTCAATTTGGCATGCGCCAAATGGCCAATTTCGGCCTTTTTTTGCAAAATTTTACAATTTGACACCTAAATTGTGTCACACATTGGTGCACTTACCCAAATGCGGCATAAATTTTAGGAAAATGTAGTTGGCAAGTGAGAAGATAAATTCCTCAATTGTTGTCATCACCCTTCCTACTTGCATGGAAAAGGGAATGCAAAGTATGGCACAAGGGAAATAATATAGAAAATATGAAGGAAAAAGGGCATTTCCAAGCAAAGGAATACATAGAGTTGAATTTGAAGCTGATAATAGTAATGAAATCCCTCAAGAGATGTGGTTTAATGGAATGCAATAGTAGCAAATATGCACAAAAGGGATTCAATGTACAGTCCTTGAAAACTTCATGCATATGCAATTGGTAGTTGTAAATCCACATTTCTTGACCTTGCCCACATCCTCCTTGGCCTACATCCAATTAAGAAGCAATGATATTGGGCGAGAGTATAGATGGAGCCAAGGTAGAGGAAGGAGGGTGTTCGTAGAGTAGAAATCATGGTGCGAGTGCATGGATGTGATCCCAAAGGCTCAAAATGTGGAAAACGCATTATATCACTTTGAATTTGGCAATGCTGCTCATTTTGCATAGAGAGGATTTGTCAAGGGATGGTACCATTGATGTGGAACATTCTAATCATTGTTATGATTTACCTTGGTTACCAACTCATCTCCTAGCTCTACTGAGTTCTTCAAGATGTTGTACTGGTAAGTTTCTTTTAGTTTCTTCCTCTATGTGGAATAGAACAACATTAGTTTTGGAGCTTTAGAGTTATTTTATAAGACACAATAAGTTGTGGAAAACCTCCAAGATAAGGACTGAGTTTTTATGTTATACTAGGATTGTGAACTTATGTGAATTTGTCTCTTTTCCATGTACACTAAATCTTGTTATCACTCAGACTGACACTTGAAATTTTAAAAGGATTTAGAAGAACCAAAATCAGATCTAAATGGAGACCTTGCAAACAACTTCAAGGATATTTTAAGGAAACTAATTTTCTACATATTTGTGAATCAAATTTATCTTTATAGGGAAAATATTTCTATGATCCTTCAAGTTTAGATTGATACTAAAGAGTTTGTGTGAATTTTAATTAATATTGATAAAATATCTTTTTAAAGAAAGGTTACAAATCAACTATTTTATGAAGGTTTATCTATATAAATAAATCTTCCATGGAAATGTCCTAACTTTGTATATAAGGGCCAACATGCATCATAATCTACTTAAAAAGGGAATATGGTATTATTTTGGTACTATATTACATCAAGAATCTCATTTTGACATTATAATTATGGGCTACAAATGAATTAGATACCATAACTTGGTAGGGATATAAAATCTTGCTACTTGATACTATTGGTAGTTCCAATTTAGATTTGAGGGTCAGGGTTTAATAGGACTACATAATGTCCATGAACCTCTTAGATATAATAACCTAATATTGAATCTATTATATGAATGAAGGAAGCATATTAGAGCTATAATATGATTTCATCCTAATGAAGGAAAATAGTGTTTAATTTGATAATATTGTTGAGACTAAGTTAAGAGATAAACCCTATGCAACCATGATATGCAACATCTCATGATACCTTGTTGTTGATCATCGAGGTCCTATTTAATAAATGGAAAGTATGAATAAGTTATCCAATCTATGAACTAAACTAATATAAGAATATGAGGTTGCACCATAGTGTAAAGGAAATTGGAATATAAGAATATTATTAGTAAAATGATTATTGGGTTTGTATTTTCATATGTTGGTCCAATGGACATGGTGTTTCCAACTTTCTTAAGTAGTATTCAAGCATTGACTATCCTTAAAACAAGCTTATATATATACTATTGTATGTATTTTAAAGATATCTATTGACCCCTAAAGTATAAGAACCTCGATATTGAATATGATATTAGTTTTAAATGGAAATGCTTCAATATGGATTCAAAGGTGGTGTAGTCTAAACTATCCCATCAAAGTAATGCTATGTTCATGGTACATTTGTAGAATATCATGTGGTGAATAGATATTGAGTATTGATACCCTTATTGTTAGAAAATTTATCCTAATTGTGAAATTTATTCTATTGGGTTATCCTCATACATGAATGCTAACACGCTTTCTCGTTAATATGATGTAGTCGTTCAAGATATCAAGAACCAATACACTTTGATATCTAAGACCACCAAATCACGTTTTGAGCCAAAATAGAACCCTATGTATAAACTATGATGTATCATCATGAGGGTACCAAATATGACACAATATCCTTGATAGGAAATTGTAAGGGGTTCAAGGATGCTCACACCGAATTCAGAATAATAACTATGGTGATGTTTAATTGAGATCTTGACATACGCAGATGGAACTGTCATGGTATAGCTTTACTAAATTGGGAGTGGTGTCAAAATTCCCTACTTGTTATTCACTATTAACTATGGGAATCATTTAAAGGAACCTTATTGGAATAAGACATAATGATTAATGAAACTTTGGTTATGGGAACTTGTGTGTAGGTGTCCTTTGAGAGACTTTGCAAGGAGAACTACGTGTGACTTTGATTTGTTTGGAAGCAAATATGTAGGCGGTCCTTGGGCGAAGTATGCCTCCATGACCTCGAGTCTGTAGGAGGAGGGTTTTGAGGGGTAGCTCCCATATTTTTGGGTTGTTTCCAATTGGTTTGAACTTCTCTCTTCAAGAGGCTTTAATTATGAAAGAGTTAATAAAACCTAATAACTTGTATTGAATACATTATGTGTTTTCTAAATAGTAAGCTAAATGAAGGTAATGCATTTGACTACTTGGTAGTTTAGGTACATGTTGAGTTGAGCTCATCTCATATTGGTTCCAAGTGATTTCTTTTATGTGCTATGAAAATTATCCTAAGACTTATATGACTAGGTGTAGGCTCTTAAATCAGTCAATTGTGATTTACTTATTCCTCTTTAGGAATCTCTCTTCCAGTTATAGTGCTAAGTTGGGTGCAAGCACTAATTTTTATGGAAAAGAATGGAGTAGAACCCTACAAGGGCATAGGTTGAGGTGGTAATCCTCTGACACATAGGATATTCCTATACATCCTAGGCGATCACTGATGGAAAATCCTGACCCGCTCAAAGATAATTTACTCATGCTTGAGATTGACATGAGTCAAGGAGCATACTATGTCGGTAGATTGTTAGTAGTACCATGTGGATAGTGGGATAGATTCTGCCAACAGCATGTGGACCTTGGGGTTAGTGACATGCCGATGATGCATACCTCATGTTACTCTAGAGGCTTGGAAAAGTTTCATCAAGAATATGTGGGCCTTGGGGCCAGCGGCATATCGATGATGAATGTCCAATCTATGCTAGATGGTTGGATGGTTTTCCGCCAGCAATATGTAGGCTATGGACCAACTTGTTTTCTTAGTTGTCTGATGGACTGCAGGGAAGAGATTTTCCAATGAATAATAGGTAGGTAACATCTGAACCTGTCTCATATTATAGTGGCCTATCTTGATGTGAAAAATGGTATCTTGGATTACTAGAGGTAGGTAACCCTTGGGATCATGAAGTGATATGAACCGTTGTGTAATTGAGTGTGTTTATACACTAATTAATTCCTCCCTAAGTACTTGTGTAAATGGCCTAGGGTTATGCTCATGGTTATATTAGTGCCCTTGTTAGCAATGATATTGAGTGGTATGGGATTCTTGATTGTTGTCATATCAAGCTTATGCAACTGTGAATCAAATAGTGGGTTGATGCATGCAATAGGTTGCATCCATTTCCACTTTACCTATTGTTCCTTATGTGAACATGTGATGTATTGTGTGGATTGTCACACTGGATATATGTGATTTTATTCTCAAGTTAGTCACTATTATGATGTGATGTACATATGAACCTATACTAATGTACTTGTGATGTGTATGAGTCAATCCTTGTTGTACTTGTAATGTGTATAAGCTAGTCACCTTATATATGTGATGTATGCTCTAGAGAGTCACTGTGTATATGTGACATATGTTGAAGCTAGTCACTAGGTATTTATAATGTATGATGGAGCTAGTCATTGTGTATATGTGTGGTGTATGCTAGAGCTAGTCATTGTGTATATGTGATGTTTGTTGGAGCTAGTCTCAATGTATATGTGATGTGTATGAGTTGGTCACCTTGTGTATATGTGATGTATGCTCAAGTTACTCACTAGGAGAATTGGGGAATTATGGAATAGTATAACCCTATTTTTTTGTGTTTGTTTGTATGCTATGGATTGGCAGTGTTTGGTGGGACCAACATTTGATGGTAAATAGTATCGTTATATTATGATTGGGCTAATTTTTCTAAATAGTCATGGTTTAAAGAGAGATTTTAGATCTCATACAAAAGGAGAGAATGAACTCCCTCTAACCTTGTTTCACGAACTATGAAGCCTCTGATTTCCTGCGAAGGGATACATAGGCATGGTCATCAAGAATGAACCCTTGAGGCTTAGTTCTAGGTCTAGGAATGACCTTAACCTTGGGAGCTTACCACTCTTATGTGTAAGAAAATACTTGAGGATGTTGAGATTGACATCAACATGGTAAATGAAGAAGCTTTGAAGTTAGCACTTCTAAGTTGCATGGAAGATGATCGGTTGATTAAGTTGGGTATTTGTTTTGAATTAAGTTGGTACTTGTTGATTTAATAAAAAAAATAGTAGAAACTAAGGGGCAGTTGTTATCAAAACAACCAGGTTCAAACATTGGACCTATGAAGCTCACTTGACTTCAAATAAGGTACATTATCTTGCACTACTAATTGACCATAACTAAGTTGGTCTCTTGGTATGAGAGTAGTTTCCTTGAACTTCTTAAATGAACTTTTAAGCTCATGAGATGTATGACTAGTCCTAATGAAGAAAACATAAATGTGTGAGAAATGGAAGTTGGATATATGAATCATAAATGAAAAATTAGATTGCACAATGGAAGGTTATGCCATTTGATGATTTCTATTTCTCCCAAATCACTTGTTGGATTTTATTTTTTACCCCTTGTTATGTGGAAATTTTCATTGCATATTTGAAGGTATTAAAATCCTTCTTATGATAGGAACAAGAATTGATGGGAACATAAACTACAAATAACTAAGGGTGTATGTCTTATTGGGTTAGTATGTGTTAAAGACAATGATAATACCCTTAATGGGAAATTTGTAATTACCTTAATACTTGATGAGATAATCACAAGTTGGGAATGAACTTATATAGTAATTGGCATGGTATGAAGTGATGTAAATAGTAACAAGTTCAATGAACACAAAGATCTTGTTTGTATTAAATATACTTGTAGCCTTAATTAAGTTTTTTTCTAATGTTGGTTTAGTTGGATGTTGTAATATGTGTTGTCAACCCTCAAAGCAAGTAACTTGATTATATCCATAGAAATTACATGAAAATGATTAAATTAATTAAACATATATGGTGTACTAGACTACGAAGAATGGTCACTAATGCATGGCACCTTGATACCTAATAAGGGTTACTTGGTAAATATGTGTAGCTGATGGTATAACATAGGACCCTCTTAAGAAAAATCAACCCACAAGATCAAAATTCAGGGTTGGATTGAGCGAAAATGCTTACTCGAGGGTATATTTTTAGTGTCCACCATCTTAAATATTATATAAATTTATTCCAAACTTATCAAATTAAGGAAAATGAAACCCTTCAAAGGTAATGATAATATGTTCATAGCATATAGATTGGGTAATAACCCAAAATCTTGAAGAAAGTGACATATAAAATCCCTAAATTGATGACCTAAGATATCTAGATAGGCTAAGAGGAGAGCATTGAATGATTGGAGTATAGCTAAAGCAATAAATGAACAAATACAACTTCCATGTGAGCCGAGATGGCTTATTCCCAAGGGGGAAGGATTTCACATCCCCATAAAAGAAGACCCTTTCACATGGACATTGTGTGGATGATAAAACAAATAAATAAAGTAAACCTACTAGTCAAAGGCATGGAGAGAAAAATTTGGACAAAGGTATGGGCATCCTAAGCAACCCAAGTAAGAAGGGACCTCTAAATAAATGAGAGGAATGGGGTGGGCATGGAAAGGATGGTAGCAGGGTTGGCACCCATGCCCACAAATGACAAAATTCTACAGATGGTGTGGAAAAAAATAGGCACTTGCTTCGCCTTAAAAAATCTCATGACCCCTCCATTGGGGATGTCTGTGTGTAGTTTTAGAAAAAATGTGAAGTTTGAAGGAGTATGGACAAAAAGGAGAGGACATGATCTAGAGGAGTAGAAAACACTGACAAGGGAAGAAGGGAGAGAATGGCGCAAGGAAAAAGAGAAATGCAAGTTGTGTGAAAGGAGGAAAACCAAGGGAATTCATGGAAGATGTTTGGGGCTGTGATTGCAGAGAAAAATGGGAAGGGAGAAAGAGAAAAGGTGGAACACGATCTTACTGAAGAAATGTGTTCACATGGAATACCATGATCACATGATATGCACATAATTAATTTTTTCAAAAATGTTACAAAAAATTTAGGCAAATGTAGTTGGAAAGTGAGGAGATAAATTCTTCAATTGTTTTCATCACCCTCCTTGCTTGTGTGGAAAAGGGAATGTAAAGTATGGCACAAGGGAAATAATATAGAAAATTTGAAGGAAAAAGGGCATTTCCAAGCAAAGGAATATGTAGAGATGAGGCTAAAGCTAATAATAGTAAAAATATTTCTCAAGAGGTGTTGTTTAATGAAACACAATAGTAGAAAATATGCACAAAATGGATTCAATGTATAGGCCTTGGAAACTTAATGTAAATGCAATTAGTAGTTGTGAATCCATGTTTCTTGCCCTTGCCCACATCCTCCTTGGCTTGCACCTAATTAGGAAGAAAGGATATTAGGGAAGAGGAGTATAGATAGAGCCAAGGTAGAGGAAGAAGGGTGTTCGTAGAGAAGCAATCATGGTGTGAGTGCATGGATGTGATCCCAAAGGCTCAAAATGTGAAAATTTCCTTTTATCACTTTGAATTTGACAACACTGCTCATTTTGTATGGAGAGGTTTTGTCCAGGGATGGTACTGGTGATGTGGAACATTCTAACAATTTTCATGATTTACCTTGGTTACCAACTCATCTCCTAGCTCTACTGAGTTCTTAAAGATGTTGTATTGGTAAGTGTCTTTTAGTTTCTTCATCTATGTAGAATAGAACAACATTAATTTTGGAGCTTTAGAGTTATTTTATAAGACACAATAAGTTGTGGAAAACCTCAAAGATAAGGACTGAGTGTTTATGTTATACTAGGATTGCGAACTTATGTGAATTTGTCTCTTTTCCATGTACACTAAATCTTGTTATCACTCAGACTAACACTTGAAATTTTAAAAGGATTTAGAAGAACTAAAATCATATCTAAATGGAGACCTTGCAAACAACTTCAAGGATATTTTAAGGCAACTAATTTTCTATAGATTTGTGAATCAAATTTATCTTTATAGGGAAAATATTTCTATGATCCTTCAAGTTTAGATTGATACTAAAGAGTTTATGTGAATTTTAATTAATATTGATAAACTATCTTTTTAAAGAAAGGTTACACATCAACTATTTTATGAAGTTTTGTCTATATAAATAAATCTTCCATGGAAATGTCCTAAATTTATATATAAGGGCCAAAATGCATCATAATCTACTTAAAAGGGGAATATGGTATTATTTTGGTACTATATTATATCAAGAATCTCATGATGACATTATAATCATGGGCTATGAATGAATTAGACACCATAGCTTGGTAGGAATATAAAATATTGCAACTTGATACTATTGGTAATTCCACTTTAGATTTGAGGGTAAAGGTTCAATAGGATTACATGATGTCCAACCTCTTAACTATTATAAACTTGATATCAAAACTATTATATGAATGAAGGATATTAGAGCTGTAATATGACTGCATCCTAAGAGGAAGACAAATACTGTTTACTTTGATAATATTGTTGAGACTAAGTTAAGAGATAAACCCTCTGCAACCATGATATGCAACATCTCGTGATACCTTATCATTGATTATCGAGGTCTTAGTTAATAAATTAAAAGTATGAATAAGTTATTTAATCTATGAACTAAACTAATATAAGAATATGAGGTTGCACCATTGGGTAAAGAAAATTGGAATATTAAGAATATTATTAGTAAAATGATTATTGGGTTTGTATTTTCATATATTGGTCCAATGTACATTGTGTTGAAAACTTTCTTAAGTAGTATTCAAGCATTGACTATCCTTAAAAAAAGCTTGATATATATATATATATATATACTATTGTATGTCCTTTAAAGATATCTATTGACCCCTAAAGCATAAGAACCTCAATATTGAACATGGTATAGTAATTTCAAATGGAAATGCTTCAATATGGATTTAGAGGTGGTGTAGTCTAAACTAGCCCATCAAAGTAAGGATATGGTCATGGTACATTCGTAGAATATCATATGGTGAATAGATCTTGAGTATTGATAACCTTATTTTTAGAAAATTTATCCTAATTGTGAAATTTATTCTATTAGGTTATCCTCATACATGAATTATAATAGGGTTTCTCATTAATATGATGGAGTCATTCAAGATATCAAGAACCAATGCACTTGTGATACCTAAGATTACCAAATCATTTTTTGAGCCAAAATAGAACCCTATGTTAGAAACTTTGGTGTATCATCATCAATGTACCAAATATGGCACAATATTGTTGATAGGAAATTGTAAGGGGTTTGAGGATGCTCACATTGAATTCAGAATAATTATGGTGATGTTTAATTGAGATCTTGACATACATGGATGAAAGTGTCACCAAATCATGCTTTGAGCCAAAATAGAACCCTATGTTATAAACTATGGTGTATCATCATCAATGTACCAAATATGTCACAATATCATTGATAGGAAATTGTAAGGTGTTTGAGGATGCTCACATTGAATTCAAAATAATTATAGTGATGTTTAATTGAGATCTTGACATACATGGATGAAAGTGTCATGGTATAGGTTTACTAAATTGGGAGTAGTGTTGAAATTCCCTACTTGTAGTTATTCACTATTCAACTATTGGGAATCATTTAAAGGAATCTTGTTGGAATAAGATATAATAATTAATGAAACCTTGGTTATGGGAACTTGTGTGTATGTGTCATTTTAAAGATATTTTACAAGGAGAACTACATGTGACTTTGATCTGTTTGAAAGCGAGTACATAAGCGGTCCTTGGGTGAAGGATGCGTTTGTGACCTCAAGTTCATAGGGGGGTCTAGGAGGGGTAACTCCTAGATTTTTGGGTTGTTTCCAATTGGTTTGACCTTCTCTTTTTAGGAGGCTTCAGATGAGGATTTAATGGGTACTAGATGGTTATGAAAGAGTTAAGAAAATAGGTAATAACTTATATTTAATACATATGTGTTTTTTGAATAGTAAACTAAATGAAGGGAATGTCTTTGACAACTTGGTAGTGCATACATGTTGAGTTGAGCTCATCTCACATTAGTTCTAAGTGATTTATTTTATGTGTTGTAAAAATTAACCTAAGACTTATATGACTAGGTGTAGGCTCTTAAATCAATCAATTGTGATTTACTTATTCCTAATTAGGAATCTATCTTCTAGTTATAGTGCTAAGTTGGGTATAAGTGCTAAATTTTACAACAACGTATGGAGTAGGACCCTATGAGGGCATAGGTTGGGGTGGTAATCCTTTGACACGTAGGTTATTCCTATCCATCCTAGGTGATCACCAATGGAAAATCCTATGACCTACTCAAAGATAATCTTATCCATGATCGAGACTAACAAGAGTCAAGGAGCATACTATGTCTGCAGACTATTAGCCATACCACTTGGATAGTGGGATATATTTTGGTAGGAGCATGTGGGCCTTGGTGTCAGTGACATGCTGACAATGCATACCCTATGTTACTCTAGAGGCCTGAACAAATTTCACCATGAGCATGTGGGCCTTGGGGCCAATGACATGCCAATGATGGATGTCCGGTGTACGCTAGATGGTTGGATAGTTTTCCACTAGCAATATTCCGGCTATGAACCACTTTGTTTGCTTAGTCGTCCAATGGACTATAGGGAAGAGAGTTTCTAATGAATAATAGGTAGGTAAAAATTGAACCTGTCTCATATTATAGTGGTCTATCTTGATGTGGAAAATGGTATCTTGGATTACTAGAGGTACGTAACCTTTGGGATAATGAATTGATATGGACCTATGTGTAATTGAGTGTGTTTATACACTAATGCCTCCCTAATTACTTGTGTAAATGGCCTAGGGTTATGCTCATTGTTATATTAGTGCCCTTGCCAGTAATGACATCGAGTGGTATGGGATTCTTGATTGTTGTCATAGCATGTTGATGTGTGTGAATCAGGTATTGGGTTGATGCTTGCAATAGGTTGCATCCATTTCCACTTTACTTATTGTTCCTTATGTGAACATGTGATGTATTGTGTGGATTGTCACATTGGATATATGTGATGTATTCTCAAGTTAGTCACTATTGTGATGTGATGTACATATGAACCCGTCACTAATGTACTTGTGATGTTTATGAGCCAATCCTTGTACTTGTGATGGGTATGAGCTAGTCACCTTATATATGTGATGTATGCTTGAGACAATCATTGTGCATTTGTGACATATGTTGAAGCTAGTAACTTGTTATTTATGATGTATGATGGAGCTAATCATTGTGTATATGTGTGACGTATGCTAGAGCTATTCATTGTGTATATGTGAAATTTTTTGGAGCTAGTCTCTATGTATATGTGATGTGAATGAGTTGGTCAACTTATGTATATGTGATGTATGCTCAAGTCACTCACTAGGGGAATTGGGGAATTATTGAATAATATAACCTTGTGCACGTTTGTGTTTATTTGTACACTATAGATTGGTAATGTTTGGTGGGACCAACATTTGATGGTAAATAGTATCGTTTTATTATGATTGGACTAAGATTTCTAAATAGTCATGGTTTAATTGACTAAGTTTTCTAAATAGCCATGGTTTAATTTAAATAGATCAGAGATCTCATACACGAGTAGATAATGAACTCTCTTTAACCTTGTTGGGTTAACTACAAAGCCTTTGATTTCCTACGAAGGGATACATAGGTAGGGTAATCAAGAATGAACCCTCAAGGCTTAGGTATAGGTCTAGGAATGACCTTAACCTTGGGAGCTTACCACTCCTATGTGTAAGAAAATACTTGGCGATGTTGAGATTGACATTGCCATGGTAAATGAAGAAGTTTTGAAGTTAGCACTTCTAAGCTACATGGAAGATGCTCGGTTGATTAAGTTGGGTATTTGATTTAAGAAAAAAAGTTAGTAGCAACCGAGGAGCAGGTTACAACCGTCTGCTTATACTTGTGTTACCTCCACATCTATAATGAAATATATGTTATATGATGTTTTCATAAATCATTATTAACAAGATGTCAAACACATGTTGGCTAGAAGTATGTACAATTCTCTAGATGCCATGATACTGTGAGTGTTTTTCTAGAAAGACGAGTCCAAGCTTAGGGATTTATTGCCTAAAGCTTTATAAGAAGCCATGGCTACTTGCTTCAATTGATTTTAGAGAATTATTCACAATCCACTTAGTGTTCTTAGGGACTAGAATTTATGGTGAAAACTTGCACCACAATTATCTCTATCTTCTATTATGTTGAGCCTTTTGAAGTAAGGTGGGTTGTTGGAGGAAAAGGAATATATGCAGATGGGTTCTATAAGCATGAAAAAAAGACACATACAATGTAGAATTGTTTCAGTAGTGAAAACAAGCATTCCAAGAAGTTTCATGTTGTATTAGCAACATCATTAAGAATAGTAAATTCCTTAATGCTCTTCCTCTTGTCAGAGGTTAAGTGATACCCCTTCACACATTTTTTAATTGTAAAATACTTGTTATTTTTCATTTGTTTTATATTTGTTCACTTAAAATTTTAATGCATAATTAACAATTTTAAATAGAGATAAAATAGATACTTTTGAATGGTAAAATGTTCCCTTAAATTTTATAGTTAAATATGAAACTTCAAATTTTAAATTTGTATTTGAAATTTATATATTAATATTAACAATTAATTATAATGAAGTGTTTTATTTTTTAGGTGCAAAGAGTATTGTGGATATTATTTATTATGAAATGAATAAAGACATGCAAATTTATTTATTAGAAAGATGACCTAATACATAATCTACTTTCTTAAGAGTCATCAATACACCTCTTTGTCTTAATGTTTTCCTCATTTTTTCCTTCAACTTTCATTCTAAAATTATAAGCAACATAATAAATTATGGTTTGTCTTTCTTTTGCCTACAAACTTTAGTTTAACATATTTTTATTACAATTTCATTAACCTATTTTAGTTACTTCTAAACATTAATTATCTTGAGAGGCATTATGTTGTGTACACAAAAACCAAAATACAACCAATATATACTAAAAAAGAAATGAAATTATAAAATTAAAAATATGTCTGGCATAATTAAATGGTAACATACAAGTAAATAAATATGTTTAGACATGGAGTCTCATATCGTGACCATGTACATGACCATGTACAAAAAAATCCCTTATCTTTGACAACCATTTACACATCTAATAATTAATATTTAATATTTAAAAACACACACCCATAGAAATGGTTAACAAGGTTGTAGTAGGTGAACCACAAATTTGTTCTAAGGGAATAAGAGATGAAGCGGATACAGTTGGTGTTGTGTTGTTGTGTCCCTTCCACTCCTTAGTAGACTTGCATATTGGGGAACCACTTTTCTACTGCATAGAAGTCATTGGTGGTTTCCTACTTGTCCTACAAAGAAGGATGTTGCCCTACCATTTTGAGCTCTCTATTCTAGCTTAGATATATTAGTTGGAAAGACAAATGCCTAAATATCTACAATTGTAGCTAGGGATGTGGTATACCCAACCAACACTTCTTTGAATTGGTGGAATAATAATTCATAGTCCACAAGATTCCTTTATGTATAGTGGTGTAAGGTTGTAATGGTGAATGTCAATTCTCTTGAGATTTTCTATAATATCGACATTTGAAATCTTAAGTGATTTTAGTTTAAATTTGACAATCATTTACACATCAAGTAATTAATATATAATATTTATACCTCTAATATTCACTATATTTTTGAAAGTAAAAACAAAACAAAATAATTATTGAAATAAGGAGTAATGAATTTTGCAATAGTAAATTTGAAATTTGCATGAAAAATAAAATAGCTCTTCAAATAAATAAAATAAATAATATAATAAAATAAAATAAATTTAGATTAAAAATAAAATTTATGTATTATAATATAAATATAATTCTGAAATAAAATTAAAAAACTCTTAAATAAATAAAATAGATGTATTTAATATATTTATATTAATATTTATTATATTTTTCAAAATAAATATAAAGAAAAATAATGAATATTTTTTCAAATAAAATTAAAATTGTATGATTCTACAAATAAAATAAAATAATAAATAATTAAATAAAGTAACATAATTTTTAAATAAATAAAACATTATTTTATAACATGTTAAGAATTTTTTGCACAATATCAATCTTGCAAATGATCAAAAATATAAAGTAACATAATACAGATTAAGAATTTTTTTATAATAACAACCAACTGTTACGTCAACTCCTCTAACTGTTGCCTCTTCACCAAAGTCACTACCACCTGAGAATCAGATTCACAAATGATCTGTCTCCACCCGAGAGCACAACCACGCTCCACAACACATAAAATGGCAAGAGCCTCCATCACATTGTTAGTATACCAACCCTTAGAAATAGAAAAGATAAACTCAACAGTCTCATAACTAGTCCTCCCAACACCTCCAATACCAGCATGGCCAGGATTTCCATGAGAAGAACCATTTGTGTTTATTTTCAACACACCCTAAGGAGGAGGACACCAATGACCCTCCCTATTTATCTTCTGAAGAGGATGACGACATCTATTTCTCATAATCTGACCAGTACTTCAAGTAGGACCCCTTTGAAGAGGAAGATTGAGACGAGTACAAAAAACAACCTCTTCTGGATCCACACCCTCAACCAAGTCACACTTAGTTGCAGTAGTTTCTCCCAAAGAATAAAGAATCCTCCACCACAATTGTTGGATAACCATCTTCACATCTTGAAAAATCCTATGATTCCTCTCCAGCCAGATATGCCAGATAATAAAAGTCGGTACCATAACCCAAGCAACTTGAAGAAAAGATGTCTTAATAGGGGTTTTCCCCCATCAAGCAAAGAACTCCGCCAAAGAAGAGACATGCCAAAAAGCCTGGTTCCACACAGCCCACCAAAGGTGCCAAAGCCTCCTAGAAAAAGAACATTGGAAGAGATGAGAAACACTCTCTTCACTATTACAACACAAAACACATATCGAGGGACCCTACAACCCTCTCTTGCACAAGTTATCCCAAGTAAGACATCGATTTTGGACCACTGGCCACAAAAAAAATTGCACTTGGGCCAAGAAAACTTATTCCACACTTGCTTCCACCAAGGAACCTCATTTTCCCCCATCACCTACCCAACTAACTCACCATAACCTACTGAAACACAATACTTACCCGATAAATCACTGTTACTCCAAGCCAGAACATCCTGTCCCGCCATGGAATTGCATACCTATGATGCAAGAATCTGAGCCAACTCTTGCCTATCCTCCTCTAAATCTCCTAGTGGCCAATTCCAAGGGTGCTTCCATCTAAGGCTAGCAGTTAGTCTAATATTCTGAATAGACTTATAATGCTCAATCGTATTCCAACCAGCAATAGTAAAATGATCAGAAAGAGATTAGAGGTGAGGGTAAGCAGAAAGAATGGGAGGGTGACCATCCCAAGAATCCCACCAAAAAAGGGCTTGAGAACCCGAATGACATATCCAAAAAAGTTCCTTCTTAACTAACTGAGCCCCTAATTTGAGGGTATTCCAAATCATAGATCCCCTTCCTTCTAAAGGGAAACAAGGAACATCAAAAGTATTAACATCCTTAAGATACTTGTGGGTAAGAATATGAGCCCAGAGCTAATGTTGACTAGTACACCAATGCCAATATAACTTGGTTGCAAGATATTTCCCATTCAAAACAACAGAACGCAATCCAAGGCCCCCCTCTTTATGTGGCCTGCACACTGTGTCCCACTTAACAAGACTCCACTTGGTTGACTGCAAGTTACCACTCCAGATAAATTGTCGTGAGAGAGCATCAAATTCCCTCAGGAAATACAAAGGAGCCGCTTGAACAAAACCCCTATAAATAGGAGGAACCTGGATAATAGACTTCAGAGGAGTCACTCTCACAGCAGTAGAAATCCAATGATGAGTCCAATGATTGAATTTACTGTGCAACTTATCAAGCAAATTTTTCCAAGAAGACCTGGGTTGCCTACTAACAACAAGAGGTATTCCCAAATAGACAAAGGTAAGAGACCCAATCTAAAACCACAAAATATTAGCAATCCATCATTGAATAGCTTGAGGAGTATTAAAAAAGAAGATAAAAGACTTGTGCTCATTGATTTTCTAACCCAAAGCAGCAAGGTAAATATCCAAAGCCTGCCTAAAAGAGACAACCTCTTGAAGGTGAGCCCTTCGCATAAGAGAAGTGTCGTCCACAAACTGAAGATGAGAGAGTTGCGGAAGCCCATTGCCCCAACACCAGCCTTGAATCCTGCCCTGGGAAACCCACAACTTAATAAATACACCCAAACCCTCAACCATAATAATAAAAAAATAAGGGGAGAGAGGATCTCCTTGACGAAGGCCGCTGGAAGCTGCAAAAAGCTCAGAAGGTCCCCCATTCATAAGAACAGAAAAAGAGGAAGAGGTAACTGTTGTCTCTAGAAATTGCACCCTATGCGAAGTTATGAAACTAAGCTTTCTAGAGAAACATGGGAAGACCTCTAAAGTTGTGGGTCACTTGTAGGCAGAGGTCAACCTCCATAGAAGGCCGGATTCCTTTGGTGTCACCTAACTACTGATTCTTGTGGGGGAAAAGGAAGAAGGAATACATAAGATGAAGATTAAAATCTAAGGTGATACACCAAAATGATGAGGAATTATGAAAATAAAAATAGGATGAACATACACTGGGAAACCTAATTGCAAACGTTTCACAAGCTCAACACAACTTCTTTTAGACTTATGCATCAACCCTAACAGGTTCGATCTACATACACATCTCAGGAAGGAAAGATTAATTTCACAGCTTTAAGATATGAATACAAATTTAAAGATACACAATTGAGAACTCGCATAATCTAAAATACAGAAAGTGAGAGTGATACAAACATTAACAATAGCTTCCAAGGTAAAATCTGCGTTGCATTCCAGATTCTGATTGAGTTACAAAACATACATTTAGTCGAGAAAGGATTGATAAAAATCCCCAACTCTTCTGGATGCATAGTTCCAACTAACTACAAAAAAGGAAAAAATGCCTTATATATCAAACTGTGTCGGCCCCTTAGGGCTTACAAAATATCAGTCCTCAGGATAGATCTTTCATTAGATCTTTTGATTGAATTTAATGCTGCATGTTGCGTGTCCATCTTGTTGCCTATGTCGATGAAGAAACATTCCCCAGAGAAGCCTTCTTCAGATATTTCATAGCTACCACATTCACTTCCTGGCATCGTGTCCTATCTGAAACTCTTTGGTTGAATGCTTTGAATGCACTAAGCTCAGAACATATACGTGTTGCATTCATTCCATTGATGTTCTTCATTCTGGTCAGACTACCATGGCTCGCTTCAGATCCTCCTGGTTGGTCGAGTGTATTCCACGCGGACTCTGTGGGCGGTCAAAAACTCCTTTGATCAGAATCACATCTCAGCAAGACATTGAAAGTGTCTCACCAATGCGATTATTCCCTTTGAAGCTATCGACATAGTATGTGACAGTCAATGAGAGTTCTTATCGAGCTCGCAAAGTCATACCGATATCACTGAAGCCATCGGCAAGACATAATTTTTTCGCTGAAACGTCATGCCGAGACCCAATTCCTTAGCGAAGGCATCTATTTCGGGGAGACCCTCTGCATTCGGCGAGACCTCTTGGCGATGTTGAATCTCTCTCCCTGAGCTCCCTCTATTCGCTGAGACTCCAGAAAATCAGGAAGACTCTAAGCAAGGTCCTCTAGTCAGGCCGACACACAAGATGTCACCGAGACTTTGGCCTGTCGGCTAGACTTCATACCAAGCGTCGGGCGCTACATTGACGTCAAGTGTCGGCGATACCTCCTGTCTACAAGTGACCCACAACTTTAGAGGTTTTCCCATGTTTCTCTTGAAAGCTTAGTTTCATAACTTCGCATAGGGTGCAATTTCTAGAGACAATAGTAACACAACTCATAGTCCAACTGACCCAATCCGGACTAAAACCAAAGCCTAATAGAATTCTCTGCAAAAAATGTCACGTAACTCTATCATAAGCCTTGGCCATATCCAAATTGATGAACATAGACTTCTCCTTGGATGTCACCATAGAGTGGATGACCTCAGAGGCAACCACCACCCCATCCAAGATCTATTTACCAGCAACAAAACCTCCTTGCTCCTTAGAGATAATAGAAGGAAGACAAACTTTGAGTCTCTTAGCAATCAATTTAGTAATAATTTAATACACCACATTACAAAGAGCAATAGGTAGAAAGAATTCAAGCCGATCAACACCTTCCTTTTTAGGAATGAGAATCAAAAAGGTAGAGTTCAAGGCACGAAGCATCTTCTTACTACAAAGAGATTCCCGTGAAACCTCCAACAAATCCAAACTTATAATGTCCCAAAATTATTGAAAAAACTCAACAGGAAAACCATCTGGTCTAGGGGCTTTACCTTTATTCATCCCAAAAACGACCTCTTCCAATTCAGGCAAAGAAATTGGGTGAATGAGGAAATCATTCATATCCTTGGAGATCAGGGAGGGGACACAAGAAAGGATCAAATTCTCCTCACCTTTTGTAGGGGCCAAATCCTTAGAAAAGAGAGCAAAATAAAACTGTCTAGCCTCATGAGACAAAGCCTACAAAGAAGAATGTGGATCCCATCCACATTAACCAGAGAAGAAATACAATTTCTATTGTAATGGGCATGCACATAATGATGGAAGAAAGTAGTATTCTTGTCCCCTTCCTGAAGCCAATCAATCTGAGCTTTCTGCTTCCAGAAAATCTCCTCCCGAAGCTCCCATTCCTCCACAACTCTCGTAACCTGGGCTTCTGCTTGACCCAGAGCATCTGAGAAACCAAAATCCCTAATTTGGCAAGTAATCACATTAAGGCTTGCCTGGACACTCTTATTCATAACCTTAAAATTTCCAAAACTAGTCTTATTCTGTCTCTTAAGGTGAAATTCAACATACTGTAGTTTCTTAACAAAGGTGTGCATAGTTATACTGTAAGCAAGGCTACCATCATGCCACTACTGAGCCATAATATCATGCAAAGAAGACTCCTGAAGCCACATAAGCTAAAACTTAAAAAAAGGATTCTTGGGAACAGTAAAATGAGAAATTGAAAGTTTAATTGGCCAATGATCAAAACCCCTCCAATCAAGAATCTCAAAACTAGTAACCAATCTACCTCCCACTGAAAAACAAGAAATAAGAAATCTATCCAAGCTTTCCAAGATCGCTTCCTCTCCACTCCGTCGATTATTCCAAGTGAAAATCCCATTAGAAGGGTTAACATCACTTAAAGTAAGAAAATCCACATTCTCCTGAAAAAGGACAAAAGCAAGCCCAAGCCAAGGCAATCCACCTCTTTTCTCCTCCAAGCTCAACATAGAATTAAAGTCACCAACTAAGATCCAAGGAAGATATGGAGCACATGATCTAACATACCTTATATGAGCCCAAAGCTTGATTTTACCCCGAATATCAATTGAGGCATAAAAATTAGTAAACAAAATGGTCACACCAATTTCCAAAGAAGAGGAAGCCATTGAAACAGTAGAATGACTGAAATTCCACCAAAGGGGAGCAATCTTTCTAGGATCCCAAAAAAGAGCCAAACCCCCAAAACTCCCCTGAGAACCAATGCACTGACACTGGCCAAAATACCAGATACGAGAAGCACACTGAAGCATAACATCAACTGAAAGTTTAGTCTCCCGACCACAAAAAATGTTCGGGGAATGGAAATCAACTAGATCATGAATAGCCTTTTGACAGGGGGTGCTATTCAACCCCGTTACATTCCATGAGAGAACAATCATGGATGAGATGGTGAAAAGTGAGCATCAATGGGTTTAATAGACCCAAATTCCACCAACAAATGTCCAGTATGCTTAATCTTCTCAAGATCCTTCTTGCACCACTTTTAGAAGAGTGCTCAAGCTATCTCTTCATAGGCGTGCATTGTTGCACCCCCAAGGCTAGAGAAGACCCCTTGCTCTTTCCAAAAACCAACCCCTTCTTTTCCAAATCTGCCAAGACAATATCATCATCATCATCCTGCATATGATCATTCAGAGTTTCCCGTTGATCTTGCATGCCCTATGATAAATGAATATCTTGATCAGATCCATGCCCCTATCCCACAACACAACCCATACCAACAATATTAGAAGGCACATCCGGCAGGATTCCTTCCTCCAAGGTTGAAGTGCTCAACACCTCAAACTAATTAAAGTCTTCTTCATTCTTCCTATCCTCGAATGATCTCTTCAGACCACAACCCTTAGCCCACTTAACCGACACAAATCCATCTTTATCTGGTTCACCCTCCATCATAGAAGATTTCCCTTTATCCTCCCTAACAAATTTTGGAGTCAAAGACGAGGGAGAGGAATTAGAAGGAGGAGCCTTCTTAATCCTAAGACATTGCTTTTGAAGATGTTCACACACATGACAAATCCGACAACAAAAATGAAGGGACTCATAATCAAGTTGTTGAATCCAAGACAAAGAACCAAGACAAATTTTCAAAGAATCTGGCAAGGGATTATTCAATTCAACCTCCAGACAAATCTGAGCAAAAGAAATAACCTTTATTTCAAGGGTTTGTTGAGCAACTGCAACAGGCTTACCAAAAAGAGCCACAATCCGTTGTAAATTATCTTCTCTCCAAAACTCCAGGGGAAGCCTCAATAGACGAACCTAGACAGGAACCCTCGACGATAGTTCTTCAGATGTGTTAAAACCCATATGCCAATGCTTTATAAACAATTTGACATGATTATAAAAGTATGTTCCTCCCTCAAAAAATCAATTCCTATCAGCCATATTGGAAAATAAAAACTACAAAATAGTTGTTTGCAACCACCATTAGCTCCATGTCACCCTCAACTTGCCACGTACTCCTAATCCAAGCATCCAAAGCCGACAAAGGAATACAGATCCCAAAGAATTTTCAAATTAAAGCATGTCTACTCCAATAAGAAACATCATAAGCCATAGATTCTGGAGAAAGAACCAAGACTGGACAATCTTAACTCCTAGGCAAACAACCATTCACTTTCTTCAGTTTAGGGCCCTCCCCCACATACAATGATTCAGACTGCTTAACATTCAACCTCGATGAAGATCCATTGTGAAACCCACCACAATCAAGCACCACCAAACTGTAAGAAACCTACTGCTCTGCCATAATCCCAACAACAAATGCCCCAAAACCCAAATAGAAAGAACCCCAACACCTTCACCGACCGCGACAAACACCACACCTCACACTTGAAGAACACGAGAAACAACAAAATAAAAAAGAATCCTCCTCACCCCACTCCCCCCGACCCCCCCGAAGCACCCCCTACCACCGAACAAACCCCAACACCACCAAAGAAGATTACAGAAGGCGCACAGCCTTACCCACGTAGCAAAGAACCATCACCATTGCAAGCGCTCAGAGGGAACCGAATATCTTTAATGATCTGCTTATGTTTCTAGGATATATTCGAAACCATACAATTCTATGAAGAGCAACATTTAAAAAAAAAAAGATTAAAAAGTCAATAAAAATTTGCTTGGTCTAGTGATGCTTAAATTAAAAGCTCACCTCACACATCTTTTCAAATCTTTCTTCCATTTAAATATTTAATCATGTTCCACATGTGAAGTCTGTGCTTTCTTTCATGACTTTATTAATATTGCTTTAAAATATTTCTTATTTTTAATTTTGACTATTCATGAAGCAATGTAAATCCGAGGAAATTTGGTGATAATTGTTGCACATGGAAACGAAAAATATAATAAACACAAGCCAAGGAAATTTGGTGGTAATTGTTGCACACGGAAATGAAAAATATAATAAACACAAGCCAAGGATATTAAGAACTCTTACATCCTTCTTAATAATCGAATGAGGTCAAAATTGCAATTTCGGATTGTTGAAATGGGGTGTTTGGATGGAGCTTGCATGTATCAACTTTAGTAAAGGGCACTCATGGATACTTGGATCCCGAGTAAGCCAACTTTCCTTCTTTCTATTTTAAATCTATATAATCTTCACAGATAAAAATCTAAAATTTGAGTTTGACAAGATATTGTAAAACACGTCGATTGATAGAGAAAAATGATTTTTTTAGTGTTGAAACTTTGTCTTTGATGGAAATCATCTTTAGGGAGTGTCCAATATTCCTAGAGTAGACATTGTTAAGTGGGTAACTGTGATAGTAATTTACATAGTTTTCAATTAAATTACTATCCTTAAACACATCACGAGAACAATTATAATTAGACAAACAAAATGATTTAAAAAATTTGTTTATGACAGACAAACCTTTTTAAAGAGAGACATAGAGAGGATAGCGGACCATAATTTGATGAAAGTGTATAACAATGAGGCAATGTGGAAAGTGGTAGAATTGGCGATGGCCTGCACTTCATCTCCTTCCATGAAGAGGCCAACAATGAGCAAGGTTACAACAAGAACCTCTGGCCAGCAATGAGGTTACCTTACTCATTGTTGGCCTCTTTATGGAAGGAGATGAGGTGCAAGCCATTGCCAATTCTGCCATTTTCCACATTGTCTCACTGTTATACACTTTCATCAAACTATGGTTCGCTATCCTCTCTATGCCTCCCTTGAAAAAGGGTTCTCTTATCTGCCATAAACAAGAACTTTAAATCATTTAAATTGTTCAATTGTAGTTGTTCTCGTGATATGTTGAAGGATAGAAATTTGAAGATTGTGCAAATTACTATCACAGTTACTTAGTTAACAATGTTTAGTTCATCTCCAACAGAGGGGTCTAGAATATTGGACGCCACTCAAAGATGATTTCCATCAAAACAACTCCAAAGTGAAAAACATCACTTTTTTGCGTCAGTTGACATGTTGTGTGAAACTCAAATTTAATATTTTTTTTATCTCTTTTAAATTTAATATGTGAAGATTATATGGATTTAAAATAGAAAGAAAGGAAAGTTGGCTTACTTGGGATCTAAGTATACATAAGTGCCTTTTACTAAGGTTGATACATGCGAAGCTCCATCCAAAAGTCCCATCTTTGACAGTTCGAAATCTGCAATCTTGACCTCCATTCGATCATTAAGAAGAATGCTAGAGCTCTTAATATATCTACAATGTTGCTCGCTTGGATTGAAGATTTTTATTGGTAATGGAGATTTTATTAATGAGGGATATAGCGAATTCTCACGAGAATTGGTCCACCTTGAGTGTGATAGATTTGAGCACAAAAATCTTCCATCATGGCTTTCATTAAAAAATGTAAGAACTTTAGAACTTCATGAACCTCAGAGATTAGAAGATTTGCGGGAACGTGATGGCGATGTAAGTATCTTGCTTTGTGGTACTTCATAAAATGTTCAACAAATTTTTTTTTAAACATTTATGCTATGTTTGTTAATTGTATCAAAAATTGGCTGCAGGCTCTGTTGCAATTAAATGAGCCGATTATTTCCATGGCCGGCAATTTGGAGAAGATAGAAAGTTTAGAAAGTCTGGAATCATTGGAAAAACTCTTCATATATGACTGTACAGAATTGAACACCCTTCCAAGTCTTGCAGAGGCAACTTATCTAAAAGAAATTGAATTGAGAGGCTGCAACAAATTGGAGAAGATAGAGAGTTTAGAAAGCCTGAGATCATTGAAGACACTCATCATATTTGACTGTACAGAATTGAACACCCTTCCAGAAAACCCGAGATCATTGGAGACACTCATCATATTTGACTATACAGAATTAAATACCCTTCCAAGTCTTGTAGAGGAAACTTCTGAAAAAAAAAATGAATTAAGATGCTGCAACAAATTGGAAAAGATAGAAAGTTCAGAAAGCCTGAGATCATTGGAGACACTCATCATATATGACTATAGAATTGAACACCTTTCCAAGTCTTGCAGAGGCAACTTCGCCTCTACAAGAAATTGAATTGAGTTTCTGCAACAGATTGGAGAAGATACAAAGTTTTAAAAGCCCTAGATCATTGGAGACACTCATCATATATGACTCTATAGAATTGAACACCTTTCCAAGTCTTGCAGAGGCAATTTGTCTAAAATATATTGATTTGAGACGCTGCAACAAATTGGAGACGATAGAAAATTTAGAAAACCTGAGATCATTGGAGACACCATCATATGTGACTACAGAATTGAACACCCTTCCAAGTCTTGCAGAGGCAACTTCTCTAAAAGAAATTGAATTGTGGGACTGCAACAAATTGGAGAAGGTCAGAAATCTAAAAGATCTGAGATCACTGGAAACACTAAAGATAGAAAACTGTCCAGAATTAGATGGGCTTCCAAGTCTTGCAGAATTAACTTCCCTAAACAAGTTTGATTTGTTAAAGTGCCACCAATTGGAGAAAATAGAAGCTTTAGAAAGGCTGAGATCATTGGAGACGCTCAGCATAGAGGACTGTCCTGCATTGGACACCCTTCCATATCTTGCAGAATTAACTTCTCTGGAAGAATTTAAATTGAAAAAATGCCGTAAATACATCATTAAAGAAGTTGGAAGTACATGCCCTCTCGAAGGGGTTGTTTACAGACAGTTTGGAACACCGTGAGAGATTGAAGTCACTGGTAGTTGTAGCAAACGACAGGCCAGTTGTTGAACCATGCATCAGTAACATACAGGTAATACAAAACAGTTGAATTAGAAATATAAAAGTCTATTTATTATTACGAGGCATCTGATTTTGTGCTGCCTGTGCCTTTTGCAAACAATGTGCAGAAATGGCCAAGGGAAATGATAATATGCACGAGGGCAGTGATTGAGGTGGGCTCGCAAAAACACTTCTTTACCTCTCTTCCTCTGGAAATCATGGTCGAATTTGGGTTATTCGGAGGGGTAGCATTTAGTTTGCCGAAGAGTAACGCCAATGCCATTCTGATATGCTTTATTATAGATCATGTTTATCCCAACTTACTCTTCCAAGTATGTACGGGCAGAGGCAATAATTTTTATGCTGAAATAAATAATGGAAAATGGCTATGGATGGGCATTTTCCCACAAGCTTCAAATTGGCTTCTGTCAAAACGATACGAGATTCGGGCATTCAGAGAGGGCAAAGTTGTAAAAGTGAACATAGTAGAGGCTTTCCATCAGCTTTCCCGGAGGTAACGAGTGCTGAAAGTAAGCATGGGGGAGCATCAACATATGTGGACGCAGCAAACTGCTATAAAAAGACTAACAGCGAAGGTTCATTTCTAAAGTCTTTAATCCATTGATTGTTTTTTGGAAAGGAAAATTAGGGTATAATGTTGGACCCTCTTCCCCAACCCAAAAAGATAAAGCTTTACAATGTGACAATTAGGAAGTAGCTCAAATGACAGAGTCTATAGCTTTAAAATGCAATGCCTTGGTAGAATTCTGCAAGATTTGGACTCTAAATAAACTACTTAATACTTTTACAGTGATAAACTCTTATTTTGTTTGTTTGCATGTATATTATAGATGGCCAATGCTTTATCAGATACAGAGATTTAGTTGGTCATGTATTTGGTGAGTACTTAACACTCACCTTGTAATATAGATTATATACAGAACTATGTGACTTGTTTCCTCTGCAACTGATTGAAAAAATTGAGATAAATTTTATAAATCGTTTGTTTAAGCTCAGCCTCATGGGACTTGGTAAATTTATGATTTCAATGCAGTTGAGTATCATGTGAATTATCTATCTTAACTATCTAAACATTTTTTCCAATAATAGTATTTGAACACATAATAGATGCTATTTTAATTTCATAAGATGAACTTCATATTTAACCAGCTTCCTTCAATGATTTTGGAACACTTAGAACTGTATGCTATTTTCTGCAAAACTGGCAGTGGTGGGATTGTATATTATTTACCATGCAGGGAAGAAAATGTACTATATAACCTGGGCTATACAGTTTGCACATTTCATACTGCAATATGGGGTTCCTACTACTTTCTGGGAGAGCTCTTAAGGTACTCCATTTTGGCAGAATGATACATCAAATCATGATAACTCGAAGTAGATCGAAGGCTTGTTCAGTAAATCCTGGAAATTGCTAAATTTTACTATGATTTACTATGATCTTTTTCGCCTTGTCCTTGGTTCCACATTTTGCATACATGTCTACCAGGGCAGTTGCAACCACAACATCTGACAAAATTCCTCTGTCCTTCATGCCTTGGTGGATGTACATACCCTGTTCCAAAGCTCCCATTTTGGCACAGGCAGGGAGGATGCTGGCAAAGGTTGTGGAGTCTGGGTTTACACCTGCCAATTGCATTTGCTTGAAAGTTTCTAAAGTCTTCTCAAAAAGTTCAATTTGTGCATATCCTGCAATCATTGTAGTCCATGAGACCACATTTCTTTGAGGCATTTTATCAAACAGTTCACGTGCTTTGTCTATGTTCTCACATTTTGCATACATGTCTACCAGGGCAGTTGCCACTACAACATCTGACAAAATTTCTCTATCCTTTATGCTTATAGATTTCTATACCCTGTTGCAAAGCTTCCATTTTGGCACAGGCTGGGAGGTTGATGACAAAGGTTGTAGAATTTGGCTTAGACCTCTGCCAATTGCATTTGCTTGAAAGTTTTGAAAGCCCTTTCAGCAAATCCATTTTGTGAATTTTGTGAATATCCTGCAATCATTGCATTCCATGAAATTACATCTCTTTGAGGCATTCTGTCAAACAGTTCACGAGCTTTTTCTATGCTTCCACATTTTGCATACATGTCTACCAGAGTATTTCCAACTACAGTATCAGACAAAAATCCCCGTTTCATTATGCTTTGATAGAGGTCCATACCATGTTCCAATGTTCCCATTTTGACACATGCAGGGAGGATGCTGGCAAAGGTTTGAAGAGTCTGGCTTTACACCTGCCATTTGCATTTGCTTGAAAATTTCTAAAACTTTTTCAACAAATCCATTTTGTGCATATGCTGCAGCCATTACATTCCATGAAACCACAGTTCTTTGAGGCATTTTGTCAAAAAGTTCACGGGTTTTCTCTATGCTTCCACATTTTGCATACATGTCTAACAGGGCTGTTGCATCTACAAAATCTGTCAAACTTCCTCTGTATCAGACTATTCACCTACGTCTCCAAGTTTTCGGTTATTCTGAGACCCTGTAATAAAACACTGGACTTGGGGGCTCGAAAGGTACCGCCAAGCAGATTGATTCGATCCAGCAACCACGGGTAGTGGGTTGGATTATAGCGGAATAATACCCACCCGAGATAAAGAAAGGGTGAGTAATGGGCATGTGACCTGTCCAGTAGATGGGGATGAAGCAGGAGGCAACAGCAGAAATTTTTTAAAGATGAGATGAACCACAACCAGTCTCCTTACAGTGGTTCAATCTGTTTAGAATAAACAAAAAATGGATCTATATATCGACGGCTTCATCACCGACACCATGGCAAGTGACGCATTTACAGCGGCTGCTTCAATCTGTTCAGAATAAACGAAAAAATAAATCTGTATACCGAGGGCTTCATCATCGACACTATGGCAAGTGACGCATTTGATTCGGAAATCAGATTTTGAATGCAATTTCTGGCCTGATTTTTTGACGAAGTTTCCCGAACAGTAGAGCGGTTTTGCAGCGTGAGACAAAATTCCGGCTGAAAGCTGACACTATATATAGCCTATCCGCTAAATAAATAAAAATAAATTGTAAATCCTTTCTTCAAAAATGATATGTTTGTAATTTTTTTTTGTCGTTGGTCATATATAGGTATTTGTGATGGTGTAATAGGAAGAATTCCAGGTTAAGAAGGTTAGATGGAAAAAGGCTACAATCTAATTTAGGGGTCTAACAGTTGGACAGGCAACGAATAATGGAAAGTATAATTAATTTATAAATAGTTATAAATGTATGATAGTTTGTTTAGTTTTATAAAAAAAAATAAAATTGGTTAATAATGAATATTTGTATATTTCAAAGATTGGATTTGTATTAAATAATTTTGTTTTAGATATTGAATTTAAAATCAAGAGTTGAGGATGAAAATTAATCTAAGGTAATGAGATAAAGACATGATTAGATTATAAGTAGTTAAATACCAACTCATGAGGTAACTCTTCTTTACTTTAGGCTATACTAGATTTGGGAGAGTAATCCCTAAGATTTTTAGAAGATAATTAAAAAGAAAAAGAAAAAACATAGCCAACCTTTAAAGTAAACCCACCTTTTTCATATGAAACCCTCAAAGACTTGTCACTAGAGCTTCAATGTATAGGTTCGTAGACTCAAAACAACTCTTTTATGTAATGCACACTTGTGTATGCAACTATAAATAAAAACAAATTTATATCTATTTATATGAATTCCATTATGCTTTGCATACAAATGTGCAATCTACAACTACACTTACACAATTATCTTAATTTCAATTAGCTTGAGCTCACAAAGATTTGATATAGGCTAAACAATTAAATCATTAAAGTGGGTAGAAACTAACCTTGTCTTAGGCTACTAAGGACAAAAGAGAGATACTTAAATGAGAAATATTGATCATTGAGTCAAAAAGACCAACACTTATCTATTGGGAAACCAATTCATAATTAAGAGAGGGAGGGATGTTCTTTGTATACATATGAAAATCAAAGTTATTAGAAACATTACATATTAAACATACTTCAAAATATCCATTTCAATCAAGACCATCCCGATTGCATTAAAGAAATACAAAATCCTTTGCAATATTTGTATCATTCTCATGCCAACTAATTTTTAAAGCAATCAAACTAATAAATATGGTTAGATGGATTTAGTGGCCAACTCATAAGATGCCCAAATACATTTTTCTTAGCCATGGAGACATTCCCTTATAAAAGAAAATCAACATTACATTGCCTTCTAAAATCATACAAAATAACTCCCAACACCCACAAATAGTAACATGATGTCATTAATTCCCTCATACAAATTTATGAAGCTACCCTATGTTAAATTAGTTTAATGAACAACTCATATTACATTAGAAAAGAATGTATTTATACTTAACATATTTGTCCTGAAATTCACAAGATGATGACATATGAAATAATAATAAGGCTTTTCCAAAGAAAATAGCTCGCTACTCATATATTTGTTGAGTTAACTATGCACCAATAACTGCAAAAAAAATATAAAACAAAACAACAATAATAATTGCAAAAATAAAGACAAATAATTGACACAATTATTTAATGTGGTTCACCATTAAATGGCTACATCCACCAAGGAAAGTAGGGCACACAGTTTTATTAATCAACTCAAATACATCGGTCTCATCATCTCTAAAAAAAGAATGAAAAAGGAATTATATCCAACTCTTCAGACAAGTGAAGAGGCATGAGAAGAGAAGAGGAAAATGAAAACATAGTAATGGTTGGACTTCACTTCCAACAATATAAAGTTCACTCTAGTTACAAGACACAAACATATACAATCTTTTATAAAGAAGGTAATCTTCCTTGGATCCATTCGGAAGAAATTTTTTTCAACCATGTAAATAAGCTGCCCAGATATACTCTTTATAGTCTTCATTCAATGCTATAATGATAACCTGTACATATAAAAGATAAGCTTTAGCTTGATTATTGCTCATGACATAGGCACTCGTCATGTTCTCAACTTAATTCTCTAACTCTACCTATTGCACAAGGCGTAGGCACAATCAAATTATTGCTCACCAATCACATCCTTGCACATTACAAACTCCACTTATCCTTTGTAGCATCCAACAGAGCCCCAAAATATCTTATTTACTCACACAAGAAAACTAGACCACAATTATCCTAATCACTCTTGAGCTTCACAACCTTAGTCTCCACGTGTGACATTCATGCTATGCATCGACCAATACATCAAGCCACCTACATATTATTTTTCCTCTGTGTCTTGAATATGTGTCAATTCTCTCATCCAACCTTGAATTCATGTGTTAAGAGGCCAATATGTTGGTGGGTGCATGGATCCTAGAGGCTAAGTTGAATGTTACATCCCAACCCTAAATTACTATTTTCTATTTACCTTTTTCACATAAATTTGAATGCAATGTGAATGTGAACTATGATGTTCCTAAAGTGAATGTGATGGAATTATGGAATATGCAATGTTGAATGCAATGTAATTTTATGAAATGAAATTTAATAATGTTATGTACACAATTTGATGGAAATGGCTAACTATGTTTTTTTGACTACCAAGTGGATGACAAGATTGGATATTGCACCTCTAGTGGATGAGGGGGAGTATCACGTAGGAGAAGGAATTTGTATAAAGAACCCAATTGTAAAAACCATATGAACTCGTCAGGGTGAGCCTAGGATAGGTTTGAGGTGTCAAATTTGTGTAAGTTGGACCTCGTTCATGTTATGAAGTTATTTAATTAAGTCGAGTTTCAGGAAATTCTTTGTAGGAGTCTTAAGGTTTGGATATACTCTTGCATCACAAAATGACTACTTATATTTATATAATATGACTATTTATAATGATAAAATTGTCTATTGTTTACGAAATTGATAATATGAGTTGTGTGCTTTGAGTAATTAGGAAGATTAATATGTTATTCAATATTTATGCTTTTGGGATATGTGCAGGTATGTTTATATGTTTGGATATGTGTACATGTGGAAACCTGGGATATGTACCTGTGTATACACCTATACAAAAAATCATATTTGTAGTATAAGTGGATATGTAAGTGGGTATGCTAGTGCTAACTAATGTGTACAAATATTTAAATATATAAATATAAGTTAAGATATTAATTTATTGGTAAAAGATATTAAGAATAAATAAAGGTTGTTAATGCTAATTTTAGGAGTTTAAAAGGTCTCCAAAGTCGCATAATATATTAAGTTGTAAATGGTAATTAATTTGCAATAAATCTTCCCCATACAACTAGCAACGTAAGCTTGGTCAAAGGAAGAAATTGTATGTTAATTAATAGGGATCTGTTACAGCTCTATTAAAAGGTGCCAAACTCCACTTTTGTTGTTGACAAAGTCAAATCTGTTAGTTAAATCAATAACAAATTTTGGGTAGATATATTTTGAGTAAATGATATCCTAAATGGGAACTTTGTGGGCGACTATTATCCACTAAGTAAGAGCCCTTAAATGTGAACTGATTTTGGTATAAATAACTTCAAATTGGATTGACTATTTTCATATGAACTTTCAACATGCTTGAAAGAGTTTCTAGAAGCGTTGAACTATTTTAATTGTGTAACTGCTGCTGGGAGTGGTGAGAACTTTTTGGAGAGTTCAATTGCTTTGATTTACTATTTTTGAACCAACCTCATTAAGTTGGATGGTAGTGGCTTGAAGGTGGTTATTCTTTTCCTTTTTCTATATAAACAACTGTTGTATATTGTATATGGGATACATACAAGAAAAGTTAGAGTCGCCATTACTATTATTATTTTGCTTCTCAAAAAAATAGAGAGATATAGGTTGCATAGCCATCAAAAGAAGGATTGCATGTTTGCTTGGGATAGAAAGAATAAGCATAGAGGTTAGAGAAACCATTGTTGAAGTTGTTATACGTGTTCTGGGCTAAAGCATATCATTTTGGAGCATCCTAACAGGAATGTTCTAATTTCCAAATTCTATTTTCTGAGTCCTGTTTTCCTTGCATGGAATAAAATTTGATAGCTCTCTTGTTTTCTAAGTTTTCTTGATGAGACTTGTAAGATAGTGAATTGTATTACTGTGATGTAGGATTTAAGCTTTTGAGCAACATAATCTCTGCTTTTTCCATTTGAAAATTTTTGAAAACAGTATTTAGAACAAGGATTACTAAAAGGGCTAAGACCCAATATTATATTTGAGACTGTTATACCATTTATTGAATGGATTCTTGGAGTAAAAAATAAAATACTACTTGCATGTTAAATTTATTGGGGTTGGAGCACCATCGATAGGTTGCTCACTAACTGGTCATAACTGTTCACCAATGAACCCCTTATTTAATAAGGTATTGGATGTTGTTCGTCATAAATATATTTGAATTACCGGGTTAGTAAATTATAAGGAAATTATTTCCTAATTGTATAGATAATTATAAGTTCATATGAAAGTAAAGCTTAAATGCTTAGATAAGGAACGGCCAAGAATAGGCTAGGTTGGTGACATTGAAGCCACATATTATGAGTTTACCATTATAGAAGTAGTGTAAGGATGTCTTGAATGAGAATATGGGTTGGATTAAAAAGGAATAAGCCTTAAAACCCGAGGTTGCTAGCTTTACAACCAAAGTGTCAAATATTACTTTTGAATTCTAGAGTTATACAGTTGTGAACACCTAAATGGGTCTGTGATAACAGAAAATTTACGTCCATAGTACCCCTTTAGTTTTCTATCAGTTGAGTGTTAGGTTAGATAAGTCTCCAAGTTGAGTAGGGTGGGTGAACATACAACTTCACTCCAAGTAAGAAACGAATGTTCATTGAACACAAAACAACTTTGGACAAAGCGGGTGCATGAGTCACTGAATGCATGTGTCAATTCATCATTTTTAGATACTTAACACAATCATAGTTTTATGTTGTAGTTGGAGGTCATCCATAGTTGATAGAAAATATTGGTTAAGTAGGTCACAAACACCAAATCTCATATGGCTTTTGTTAGGGGTTTCCTAACCACTCCGTTGAAGGAAAGGGTCACTTCTAGTATGGAATGTGTGTGAGGGACCACTTAAGTCTGTGGCTGGAGGTAAAACACTTGGGTGATGTTCTCCCTCCATAGTTGACTAGCTGAGTCTTGGAAGACATAAAGATTGAAAGCATCCAAATAAGGATCTCTGACTCTAAACTCTTTTACTTAATGCATTGTTAAATTTAAAAAGTTGATTTAGCAATTTAATGGAAAATAAATTGTGATATGTACTTTTAAGATTGAATCGTTGATGTGAAATCGTTTATGTATATCCATTTTTATTTCATTTATGCAATGAAACATATGTTTTAGAAGAAATTTTATGTTTATTAATTTTAGGAAATAATATTATTGCAAAGTAGATGAAAATTACCATGTAATTTCCTTGAGTAAAGGTGGTATTAGAACCAGGTTCCACACTTTGGGCCTATGAGCTCACTACATAGACATAACCTGACATTAATTGACTAATGTTGGAAGTTGTAAAATGTGCTAGAATGGTGCGAACTAAAATGACCACACGAAAATCTATTACAGGGAATGCTAAGCACCTTCAGTTAAAGAAGGAGCATGAAGCCTTAACAAAAATAATTGAGGGGACCAATCACAAAGGCGAAACTTGGTTAAAAGATGAGGAAACCCTTAGTGGTGTAATGAAAAAAATCAGTAGAGAAAGGAAAGAGATTAAAGAAATGACCAAGGTTGTAGCTAGCTATGCAACACAATACCCTCCTAAACCATCTAATCAACCATCCTTGTCAAAACGTGTTGCAAGTGAGGATAGTGTGACCTCACCTGAACCTAAACAAAAAGGAGTGAGCGAGCACTTGCATGTGTGTCCCCCTCTAGGAATAATAGTAATTAGTTCAGAGAGTGGCTCAAAGGGATATACCCCTCTAGATCTTAATAAATAATGGCAATGTAAGCCAAATATAAATAAGGATAGAAATCCATAATATGCCTTAATAATAATAAGGATATGCTTATGTATTTTGAATTCCTCATATAAATAAAGGCAGTGTGATGAAACAATCTTTCATAAATACACAAGTGTTGAGCAAAAATTTTGTGTCAATTCTTTCTCTTTCCAATGATTGAACATAAGAATAATCTTTTTCCAAATGATTGAACATGTGATTATGTGCAACATCATCATTTTCTAATTTAACGTGACAATGAATGAGAATCTAACTTAAAATTTTATAATGGAACCTATAGGATAAAGTAGGGAAAAATGGTACGCACTAGGACTAATCTAGATAAGAGTTGGGAAGTGGGGCAACCTTTCGATACCTTGGAGGGCAAGGTGGACCAACTTCTTGCTCTATTACAAGATACAAGAGAGAGAGTTCATGCCTTGGAAGGTGAAACAAGGGGAAGAGCTAAAAGGGAACCCTCAGTGGAAGGGGAAAATGAACATGATCGTACAAATAATGAGGAAGGGGAAAGGAGTGAGACACATTCAGTGTCAAGGTCTGATAATGCAAGAAGGGACCAAATGGCTAGGGATATGAAAAAGGTTACACCACCTAAATTTGATGGAACAATAGGAGGTGATGTCACTGAGGCGTGGCTCACTAAAATGGAAAAATATTTTGAAATACGTAACTATGTTGAATTGACAAAAGCTATATGGGGAGCATATTAGTTGGCTAGGGAGGAATCCATGTGATGGATGAACATGAAGATGGAGTTAGGGTTAAACTCTCTGAGGCTTACCTGGAACAAATTCGTTGCTATATTTTGTCAGAGGTAGTAACCTCAACTATACTTTGACCAAAATTTGATGGATTTTCAAAATCTCAGGCAAGGGGAGTCCTCAGTCAATGAGTACTTGGAGAAATTTACCCACCTTCTAAAATACGTTCCTTAGTGCTAGAAAGACGAAAGGTTCAGAATAAGGAAATTTATAATGGGGATGAATTCCCAAATTGGTAGAGAAGTTGATGTACTCAATCCAACCACTATGGACCAAGTGTATGAAAAGATGGTGAAGCAAGAGCAAAAATTGAAGTCCTTGGCTGCCCATAGGGAGAAAGACAAGAAAAAGTATAACTGGAACCAATCCTTGTAGTCATTCAAGAAAAGGAATGATAGGAATGACAATAACAAGAAAGGAGACAAGAGTTTCTATGGAAACAAGAATGAGACTAGAAAGGATAGAAGGAACAATAATGGTAATAATACCAGGCATAATTATGATGCTGCTGGTAAGCCTATTGAAAAATAGGGTCCTCTGGGAGGATGCTATATCTATGGCGGAGACCACTATGCTAGTAACTAGCCAAACAAAGGTTAGAGGTCACAGTCTCATGGGAATCCATTTCCATCCCAGTAACCAGTTTTTTAGCAAAGGATTCATGCAGTGATGGACAACCGACAAGCGGATTATCAGATCACACCCATTGAGGTGCCAAGTAACTTGTTCAGGGTATCCATCTCTATTTGAATTGACACTAGGGCCACATAATGTTTTGTTTCTCTTGAAATATTAGATAAAATTTCTAGGAAGGTAGGATATATGAAAAAATATTGGTTGGTAGAATTTTCCAATCAATCAAGAGCCATGGTAGAGCAGTCTTTGTTTGAAGCCAAAGTTGACTTGCCAAGCTTCTCAATGGAAGTTAACCTATATGTAGCTCCCTTAGGGTTTAATGACGTTATCTTGCGGATAAATTGGTTGTGAAGGCATAGAGCTAAAGTGGAGCATTCCACAAAAATAGTAGAATGCTTGGATGACTTAGGAAATAGAATCTCCCTGTAAGGGATAGCTAGAGAAGTTAAGATAAGGAAAATTTCTACTATGCAACTAAAGAGAGCTAAGAAAAGGGGTTGTCAACTATTTGTAATAAGGATGGAAAGGGTAGAAGAACCCCTAACTAACAATGAGCTCACCTTCCAAGATGATTTTTTATTTTATGAGTCTCAAAAACTTATAGGGGAAGATGGTGGGGAACCTATGGATCAAGAAAATTTGGATTTTGAGAAGTATCCTTTTCTCCAAAAATTTTAGGATGTTTTATCAGATGAGTTTCCTAGGTTACCACCAAAAAGATCTTTTTATTTTTCAATTGATATCATCCTAGGGTCATAACCGATATCCAAAGTTCCTTATTGGATGACAACAACAAAATATATGGAGTTGAAGGCTCAGTTGCAAGAATTGGTGGAGAAGGGTTTGATAAGGCCCAGTGTATTCCCTTGGGGAGCACCAATGATTTTTGTCAAGAAGAAAGATGGGACATTGCAATTATGTATAGACTACTGCATGCTCAACAAGGAAAAGGTAAAAAATAAGTACCCATTACCTTGTATAGATGATCTATTTGATCAAATGAAAGGGCAAACAATCTTCTCAAAGATTGACTTTTGATTTGGGTATCATCAATTAAGGATCAAGGATGAAGATATCCACAAGATAGCATTCAGAACTAGGTATGGACACTATGAGTTGACAGTTCTACCTTTTGGGTTGACGAATGCACCTGCAACATTCATGAACTTGATGAACAGTGTATTCAGAGATCTTTTGGATAAGTTTTTTCTTGTCTTCCCTGATGATATTTTGATCTATTCTAAGAATGAGGAACAACGATTCCATCATTTGAAGATTGTATTGCAGCACTAGAGGGAACATTATCTCTATGGTAAGTTGTCTAAGTGCATGTTCTTCCAGAAGGAAGTGGAGTATTTAGGCCACATTATTACAGAAAAAGGAATTGCAATGGATCTGGAAAAGATCAAGGCTATCATGGAATGGTCAGCACTGAAAAATGTGCATGAAGTTTGAAGTTTCATGGGATTAGTAGGATATTATCCTAAATTTGTGGCTAACTTCTCAAGAATTTCCCATCCTATCACCTCTTTGCAAAGAAAAGGAAAGAAGTTTGAATGGGTAGGAAGTTTCCAAAAAGTTTTTAGTTTGTTAAAGGAAAAGTTGACTACGACACAAATATTGAAAGTTCCTGATCTGGAAGGATAATTTGTAGTCATCATCAATGCCTTAGGTGAAGGATTAGGAGGAGTGCTTATTCAAGATGGCCAAGTTATGTCCTATGAATCTAGGAAGCTTAAAGCTTATAAACATAATTATGCACCCCATGATCTTGATCTAGCAACTATAGTTCATGCGCTACAGATGTGGCAACATTACTTGATGGGGAGACTATTTGAATTAAGTCTAGGCCATCAAGGTCTCAAGTATATATTTACCCAACCTTAGTTGAATGCTCGACAAAGGAGGTGGTGAGAGTTAATTTCTGATTATGACTTTGAGATAAGTTATAATAAGTGAAAGGAAAATTGGGTTATAGATGCCCTAAGTTGAAGGAGGCATATATTTTCAATGGTCTTCATGCAAACTAAATTTAGGGATCAAGTGATTCAAAATTCTAATGGATAACCCCAAGGATCCAAGGTATGAACTTTTTATGTTTGAGGAAGATGGGTTGCTAAGATTTAAGGGAAGAATGTATGTTCCAAATGCAAGAGATCTAAGGGACATGGTATGGAAAGAGGCACATTCTACACCCTATTTGAGGCATCTAAGAGTGACCAAGTTGTTGGCCAATGTAAAGCCACTTTATTTTTGGAAAGGAATGAAGAGAGATGCTCCAAGGTTTGTAGTAGAATGTTTATAATGCCAAAGAGTAAAGGTTGAACATCATCACCCAACAGAGTTGTTGTACACTCATGAAATTCCTGAGTGGAAATGGAAAATTATTAGTATGGACTTTTTACAAGGACTCCCCATGTCTAGAAATAGGAATAATGCAATTTTTGTAGTGGTAGACTAAGTTACCAAGGTAGCTCATTTTATTCCAGGAAATCTTATTGATTGAGCACCTATCATCGCTAGGAAATTTGTGCAAGAAGTATTTAGATTACACAACATGCCAGCAAATATTATTTTTGATAGAGATACACGTATGAATTCGAGGTTTTAGAAAACCTTGTTTACCTCATTGGGAACTTATTTGAACATGAGTTCAACATACCATTCAAAAATAGATGTTCAAACAGAGAGAGTGAACTAGGTGTTGGAGGACTTGTTGAGAGTGTATTGCATGGATCAACAATATAAGTGGGAGGATTATCTTTTGCTTGTTGAATTTACATACAATAATTCCTATCATTCTGCCATTAAGATGGCTACATTTGAAGCATTGTATGGAAGCAAGAGCCAAGCTCCTATAAGTTGGGATAAGCTAGAAGATAGGATTAGCCTTGGGCCAAAAAATCTTGCAGAAATAGAAAAACAGAGGTCAGTTTGATCAAGAAAAGGCTAACTAAAGATAATGATAGGAAAACGAGTTATGTTGATGCCAAACATGTACCCAAAAATTTCTTGGTAGGAGAAAAGGTTTTGTTAAGAGTTAAACCTCAAAAGAGTGCAATCAAGTTTGGAAACCCTCTAAGTTAGCTCTGTTGATGCCTAAAAATTCTAAGCAACAACCTTATGGAACTCTCAGTTAATGGGGGACCAATTGCACTAAATTGAGTGACCTCTGGGTTTTCTAAAGCCAACTCGTATAATTGGGGGGTTGGAATGGGAAAAGGAAGTAGATATATAAAATAAAGATCTAACCTAAGGAAATGTTCCAATATGTAGGAGTAAGAACAGTAAATATTCCTTTCAAATGGGATTTAAGGGCCCATTCAACAATTTACATGTCCATAAATAACAAAGAGCATAGATGAATAGCCAAAGATTTTATAAAATAACTACATACACATTCACTAAATAGAAGAGTCCAAGACATGGTCTGAATCAACAAACTTATATTAAAATTATAGTTCTGCGAAAAAATTACTCAGTACAATAACATCACAGTATAATTTTTTTTCAACTAGCTAAGAAACAAAAAGGTTGAACAACAATGACACAATCTGTGAGTCTTAATGCAATAATTGAAAACAATACAAAGGCCTGGTGTCTTTCCACAATTTTTTTGTGTATTCTTTGAACTCACTTTCAAAAAGTTGAAGTAGTATATATAGAAATTAATCCCACCACCTAAGATCTAGTAACCGAAAAGATTCCCAAGCACGAGCAATGATATCCATCGCAAAGATTTTCTAAGGCCGTTTCAATATAAAAGACTCTAAAACATAGAATGCAGTCACTTTTGAACTAAATGCATCTCCTTGCAAATGATGACCATGGTCCTAGTGTGGAAGCAACAAAGTTCCCATGCAGACACATGTCACTAACCCACATAGTTGGTTAGGACATGTGGTGACCATGCGAGGCTTGTCATACACTCCTCCCTTCCTAGCGATGAAATTCCCTGTGGAGAAGAAACACAGAGGAGTCTTTGTTATAAGTGCTTACTGTGGGGTATGCCAAAAGGTTCCCATAGAATGATGATATGTGGCACATGGGTGGAGCTTGGTAGAGAAGCAAATGGGAGTGGAAACTCAAAGGCCCATGTTGCTGACACATGGAAGAATGATGGGGCTCAATGAAGAAGCAAGGGAGGAAATCTTTCCAAGGAGTGGGCGAGACTTCTTCAAAAAGGGGCCCAAAGATATTCAAATATATTAGGCATGGCCGGGACCAAGAAAAATAATATTATCAACCTGAAGGAAGCTCTAGGGATTTTCAATCCACAACTTTTGGTGACTACTAGGGGAATTTCACCTACATAATGGGAACCCAAAATTTTAGGTTTGAAGACGAGAGCCTTAGCCATTGGGCAATGGAGTTAGAGCTTTGAGAGTGCGATCTGTAGAGGCATCTAGTCGGCCTCAGATGGCATCTATATGGCACGTAGATTCTCTTGCACCTCATGCAAGTCAATTACTTCTTTGAAGGGCAGCTCCATGGATATCCTAGTCCTAGAATTGAGCTAAAAGAGCAGCCATGATATCTGATGGTAGATTCCTTCAATGTCCTCAACAGTAGGGGTTGACTAAAATTCTAAAAAGTGGATAAATCTTGCTGCTTTTGATGGGCAAGGTTGTTGCTATCACAACTTACATAATTTAATCAATTATATATCGAACCGGGTGTGTCTTAGAGCAATATGTGATAAGGATAGTTGTCACATATTCTTTCAGGGGGTTTTTCACTGTAAACAACGACTTTAGGTATTGATTTTCCCACCTCAGGAGCTGAACTATAGCGACTAATTCTTAATGTTTAATTCTATCTTATTTTCTAATTTAAAATCCTGTTGACTTATTTCTGACTTTATTGAACTTGATTTAGACTGAGTCATGGAGACAGCTGATGATTACTTTAATCCTTAATTTAAAACATGAAATCCAAATTAATTCTATTTTTCTTTTTTAAAAGATCCATAATTAATTGCTGGAAATTAAACACTATTTTAAGAATAGAAATGAATTGTGAGGAAATGGTGATTACTCTAGAAACATAAAGAGTAATCTCCATGAACATATTTTCAACAAACTCCAACTTAATCTTTCCATAAGTTCCTATCATTGCTTCTAATGAAACTTAATGAATAAACATCAAACTTGACTATTTCAAACAACATCTAAATCCAATTAATCTGTTAAACTTTATAATGATTCCAACAACTTAATCTAAGCATAATAAACTAAAACTTGAAAGGTAATTTGAGTAGAAGTAACTATCCAGAATTAACATTCACTAAGTTGGAAAATTATTTAACAACTTAATAATTCAGAATTAACATCTACTTCATATTTAATACGAATGAATCAAAAATATCATAACTTAGCAAAATACCAACACAAAATCATTCCAAAGGTTGAGTGGGCCCTACTCTTCCTTAGGTAAGATCCCTTAACACAGTGATTGAATTAACTCCTTGCTTTCATTTCCATTGATCAAAAGTAGAACACAAAACAAAGTATTATTGTTGAATTATAGAAATCGGATTGAAATTATCTAACTCCTAACTAAAACTGAAACATGGATATTTATAATAATATCCTTATTATATTTCTAACATGACATTAACTAGCAAGACTTAAGGTGATCAAACTAAAGATTACAATCAAACTAAAACAGAACTGAAACTAGACTAAAGAGAACTATACCAGATTGGCACTAGAAGTAGAAGTTCCATAACTAACTATAAAGAGGTCAATTTGGACTTGAGTGACTCATCATCGAACAGGGCCCATCTATGGAATATTCATCCATCATGATTAAATGAAGAGTTTAACCACATCATCAATCTTTAAAATACCCTATTCAAAACCCTTAAGAAAAGGATAACAGTTATGGTAGTAAAAGATCAACACAACATAATTATCTCAGCCAAAATCATGATAAAGTAAAACAATTAACATAAACCATTACTTCAAATATATCAACTAATTTAGCTAAGCATAAAGCAAAATAAGTAACTATGCTAATCTATAATCTACTGCCAATCATATCAATTAATAAAAATAACAAGTCTCTTAAACATAAAATGCTTTAAATGAAAGTATTTTGATGCTCTCATCATTTCTTCCCCACTTGTTATAAACCATGTCCTAATGGTTCCTCATCAAGAATTATGGTGTTCTCCTTCTCCTTGTTCAGTGTCGCCATCCAAATGCAACAGTCAAACACTCCTTCCCTATACTAGTCTGGTAATATGCTATTGAGTGCAAAGCCATTGTCAATACTATCAAGCAAGTTTGAAACATAAAGAGGATTAACTTGATTGACCCTTACCATTAATAGTACTGTTGTGATATATTTTCCAACGTGAGAAATTTCGGGTCTCATTGGAAACCCATACCTTCTTTGAGCCTCCTTATATTTGTCCATTCTTCTTGACCATTCTAACTAATTTTGCATTAAATAGATAAATGATCTAATTTGAAGCTCACCAGCATATATATTCAACATAGAGTCATCATTGTCTCCCATTAAAAATCCATGTTGGTAAAATTCACACATTAAATTTTGAATGTCAGGGTGGCTATTAAAGTAGTCCTATAGGAAATCCTTATCCTTATGATAATCCAAGCTTCTTCCTAAGATTAACTAATTCGACTTCCATTCTAGAAACCTTTCTCTAAGAAACAAAGCATACATCCCAGCTAGTCTTCTCATGGAAAGCATCACATAACTAATTTATGCCGCTTGCTCAAGTCTCCTTTCAATCTCATTTTTTTATTTTTCTAACTTCTATTCCTACACTTTCAACACTTTATTTTCTTCCTTAAATTTCAAGGTTGTTAATGAGAGATATCTAGACTGGGTTGTAGGAGGAATATCCGATGGAATGGAAGGAATATAAAAAATAATGGAAGGTAGAGCAAGGTATGGCGGTGGAGTTGTGGAAGTAGAGGCTTCTTGCGCATAAAACCGCATAGATTGTTGTTTTAATTGGTCTTCCTTTTGTTGCAATTCTTCTTTTAATTTTGAAATTTCTTCAATATTTGTTAATGCTTGCACACTAACTTGTTGCAGGGCATCCTCTGTTTTACTCAATTTTTCTCTAAACCTTGCTTCATTTTGTTCAATTTTCCTCTCCATTTCTTGAGTTTTGCTTAAAGATTGTTGCAATTCTTCTTCTTTTCTTCTTAATTTCTCCTCAAGGAATTACATGTTTTTCCTTTCTTGTTCCAATTCAGCTTCTAATTGGAACATTTTAATATCCCCCAATAATTATTCAATTTCTAACTCCTCTTCATTCAAATTTTCATGGGATTCTTCTTCTTCAATCAATAGTTCGTTTCCTTTTCTTTGCTCTAAAGTTGGAGGAGGTGTAGGGGATCTCACGGTTTCCTCTTCTTCAAATTCCTTAGATGCTTCTTGCTCTTCAGATTGTGCTTCAAACTCTTCAGTAGAGTCATGAATTTCAAAAATAGGGGGTCTTTTAGGAGTTGGCATTGGATCTTCAGGGGGATTTTGAGGTTGCTCAAGAGATTGTACCGACGTACAAGCTTCTTCATGGCCTATAACAGTTTCTTTTGAACTTTCTAAAATAGGGGTTTGAACTATAGGTGTTTCTTTAGGGGTAGACACTACGGTCTTAGCATGGCTAGGGCTTTCCTCATGTACTTCATGCTTCCTCTTTTTGGAACTAATATGGCCTACCCTAGAGAATTCTTGTGATTTTCTTTTTCCCCCTTTTTTTAGAAGATTCTCCTTTCTCAATTCTTGACTTTTTAGCTCCAGGTCCCCTTGTGGGTTTCCCCTTTGGCTTTTCTATAGGTACAGACAAAAATTCTAACCATCCCTACTTCCCAGTTTCTTTTTTTAAGAAATGTTGTTTAATTATCAAATTTATTAATCACTGGTATTTTATAGAAGATTCCCCCTAGCCTTTACTCTCAAAATCATGGAAGAAAATTGCTGGAACAAAAATGCTGGAAAAATTATTCTAACAAAAGGTTTTGTCTGAACATACCTCAAATGTATTCATAATTGCATTCCAGAACCCAATATCGTGCCATATTGTCCATCGCAAGTGAATAATTTCATGATTGTCCAAACTGTTACAAGCTATGTCGTGTTGGTCTCCTTTACGCATTTAAATTTTTGGCCTTCTTTCTGGCTCCTAGTGAAACGTAGCTACCAATTTCTCAAATTTAACCCGACCTTTGTTAACCGATTTTCCCTCAGCTGGGATTCTAGAAATTTTACTTATAATTTTTGGAGTGACTTCAATTATCTCTCCCCTTACTCTAGTGACATTCACATTAAAGTTTCTCACAAATTCCCCAACTATTTTTGGCTAGAAACTTTCATACCACATTACAAAATTCAACCACCCAACTTCTTCTAACAATCTTTTGGTTTCAAAATCAAATTTGAAGTTCTCAGGCTCAACATTTCTCTTATTCCCCATCTCCCTTTGTCAATAATGGGGGACTTCACTGGTAGACTTCAACTGGCGGTATGAATTACTTACCAAAAATGTGTAATGATTTCTTTTTTCTTGATTTAGGAGCAACCAATTTGAAAATGGCATGAAGTGCCATTAACTTTCTGCATTAATTTCCTTTACTGTTCCAAACGATTCGTATGCCACAACATAAAGCTTGCAATTCAATCCATAAGGTTGATGGCATTCATTACACATGTCAATATGTACTTGGGGGGATTTTTGAAAAGACAACCGAATCATGAAAATATATGTTAACATTGACTAACATCATCTAATGTCACATCATTCCTTACATCAACCATCTGCCGCTTTTTGAAATGATTAAAAGTTTATTTATTATCATCATTAATTAACAATATGGTGGAGATGTTAGACTTATAAATATCTACCTATTTTAAATTAGTCTAACTACCTTAGAAAATAATATTCGAAATTAATATTCACATTAAATGCACACCTTAATTTATTTCGAGCCTTTAAGTTCTTCAGGAGCCTTCAAGAGCTCTCAAGAGCTTTGGAATTTCATGAGTTGAGAACCTTCGAGATTGTCAGGATTTTCAGGAGTCTTTAGGAGCTCTTAGGAGCTTTGGAACTTCAGGACTCATTAGGAGTTGTTGAGCAAAATAGATTCTTTAGAGTCTTCGGCCTTTAGGAGCCTTCAGAAGATTTTTGGGAGCTCTTCAGGAGCTATTGAGCCAAACGGAGTCTTCAAAGTCTTTAATCTTTAGTAGCCTTCAGGAGCTTTTTGGATTCCTTCAAGATTCTTCAAGAGTTAACTTAGATAGACTGCCATTTGCTAGTTTTTAGTCAGCTTTTTCTTTTTTTGAAAGCAAACTGCCATTTTTTGGTTTTCAATTTACTTCCATTTTTCTCAAGGTAAACCACCATTTGTTGGTTTTCAATTTACCTGATTTATTCATGCCTTCCTCAAAATTTTAGAGGCCTTCTCTTATGGAAGAAATATCTTCCATGAGAAAATGTTCAATTCTGTGTTGTAGATCATCTAAAATTTCTTCCTTTGATATAGGCTTATGATATGTTTTCAGACGATGACCATTCACTAGCATAACTCTCTTTTCTCCATAAATTGGTATTAATTGGACAACTCCATTTTCAAATGTTTGATCTATCTCATAGGTTCCTAACCATCTTGTATGAAATTTCCCCTTAAACTCTTCAAATTTGGAGTCAAATAACAATGCCCAATCTCCTACTTTGAACTGTTTGGAAACATTATGTTTATCATGACATTCCTTCCTTTGCTTTTGAATCACCTCTGTATGCTGAAGTGCCTCCATTCTCATTTCATCAAGTCTATTAAGCTATTTTGGTATATCAATTCTAATTTCTACTGCTATCTTCAATGTTTTTAATTCAAATTCAATTAGCATAACTGGTTTCTTTCCATACACTAGTTCATAAGGAGAAAATCTAGTTGTTGTTTTCCATGTGGTATTATAGGCCCACACTGCTTCATCCAACCTATCTACCCTGTCTGTCTTCCTCAATGAATTTTTTTTTGTTAGAATATATTCTAATTCTCTGTTAGTAACCTCCACTTGTCCATTCGCCTGAGGGTGATATGGCAAAGAATTTTTGTGAGTCATCCGGTTTTTCTACAAAAATGCTTCCATCATTACTAATACAAAAATTCCTTCACCTCAACCGATTTTTTTGCATAATCAGTACAAACAAGGATGTAACATTTCCCTCTTGAAGGTGGATCGACATGTCCCACAAAATCGATGCCCCATTTTTCAAATGGTTCCATAGTTATTTGCGGTTGAAACGACATCTCCATGGTCAGCGTGGGTCTTCCCATTCTCTAGCATTCATCACAGTGTTTGACAAAGAATAAAACATCCTTTGTCATTGATGGCCAAAAGTAGCCAACTCCTAAGATTTTGTGATCTTTCCTCACTACTAAATAGTTTCCTCCTTTAGGTGCATGATGGCAGGTGTGTACTACATCATAAACATCTAACTCATATACACATCTTCACAAAACATGGTTAGGGCACAATTTAAACAAAAGAGCATTAATCCATTGAAATCTAGAACTTTCATGAATTAACCTCTTCTTCTTTTTTGACTAAAATGACTTGGACATTTTCCTATTACAACGTAATTTTCCAAATTAGCAAACCATGGTGGATGAATTGATATAGAAAATAGGTTTTCATCAAGAAATGTATCATCCACTAGTTCTTGATTATCCTGTGAAACAATTTTGGAAAGAAAGTTATCAACAACATTGTCTTTTCCAGGTTTAGCAATGATAGTAACATCAGATTCCCATAACAACAGTAACCATCTAATGATATGTCCACCTACTATAGCCTTGTTCATCAAATATCTAATTGCAACATGGTCTATATGTACATAAACTTTGCAACCTATAATATAATGCCTGAATTTTTTTATTGCATATACTGCAACTAAAAATTCATTTCTTGTTTTTGTATAATTTATTTTTGTAGGATTTAAATTTTTACTAATGTAATAAATTGCATGCATGGCATGCATGGCATCATTGTCATCTTTTTTTCCTAACACTGCTCCAATAGCTAGATTGGATGCATCTACATGTATGTGAAATGGTTCTCCCCAAATAGGTCCTTGAATGATTGGAGAAGTTGTTAAGGCAATTTTGATTGTCTCAAAATATTTTTGACAGTCTTCAATCCATACAAACTCCTCTTCTTTCTTGAGTAGGGTAAATAGTGGTGATGCAATTTTACTAAATCCTTCTATAAATCTTCTATAATACCCAGCATGGCCAAGAAAACTTTGAACTCCTATTTGGTTCTTAGGGATTTCAATGTTCTGTATGATCTCAACTTTCTTGGGATCAACCTTTATCCCCTCTTTTGAGATGTGATGTATGGGAACAATTCCCTCTGTCATCATAATGGATCTTTTTTCATGGTTGTGATAATATGTTATCCTTACATATTTGTAATACCTTTTTCAAGTTTTGGAGTGCCTCATCAAATGTTTTGACATGGACTATAAAATCATCCATATAAATTTCAACACAAGAAGTGGTGAAGTCTGTAAAAATGGCTAGCACTGCTCTTTGAAATGTGGCAAGCACATTACATAGTTCAAATGGTAAGATTGTATATGTGTATGTGCCCCAAGGAAAAGTAAAGTTATTTTTGTCTTGATCTTTAGGGGCTACTTGGATCTAGTTATATCCACTGAATCCATCAAGAAAAGAGAAGTAGTTGCTACCTGCTAGGTTATCTCGTACCTAATCAATGAATGGCAATGGAAAATGGTCTTTCTTTGTGGCTTTATTCAATTCTTGATAATCTATGCACACCCTCCATTTACCATTCTTATTTGGAACAATAACTAGTGGAGAAACCCACTAACTATCATAAATTGGGTATATGAACCCTACTTTGAGTAGCTTCTCTATTTATTTTTTTACAATGTCACGAAGAGCATGATTGATACTCCTCTGTCCTTGTCTAAATGGTCCTACATATGCCGTGTAAATGTGATGACTACAAATTGAAGGATGAATCCCTCTCATATCCGTATATTCCCAAGCAAACGCTTCAGTGTGTTTTTATAAAGTGTCTTTCAATTCTTGTTCTTGCGTTGGGGATAAGGATGAATTGATATTTAGAGGTTTATCTCTAGCTACTGTAATCTCTTTGGTGCCTTTGGTGGAATTCATTATTTTCTCCACAAGAGTATTCAGAGGACAAGAGTGTTTCCCATGTAATGTTGTTTGACTGTTTTCTTTTTCAATTTCTAAAGTTAACTCTTGTTTTTTGCATTCTTGAACATGTTTAGTTATAGTAACCATGGCTAACTCTACAATACCATCACCTTCTAACTCTAAATCTTTATCCACCCAAATTCAAGTGTTTGGTTGAATTAACGGTTGTGTTGGTGGGTAGATTGAAAATTCTTTTTTTATTTTTGACCATTTGATATGATCATGCTTCTAGATCTATAATCAATTAAAGCTACAGTAGTAGCCAACCACAGTCTACCTAAGATGATTAGATATCCAAAATATTTCTTTCTGGCTTTAAGAACCAAAAATTCAACTAGATAATCCCATGTGTCTATGGTAACGATGATCTCTTCTATTATAACCTCTGGTTTTGTGGTAGATTGGTCAGCTAACTGTAGAACAGTTGTTGTTGGTTGAATAGTTGTCATCCCAAGCTTATGTATTGTATCAGATCTGATAACATTTATGGAAGCTCCTAAATCAATTGGAACATTTGATATTTCAATTCCATTAATACTCAGTGTTATTACAAGGCTACTAGGATCATTATATTTATGTGGAAGCAGTCTTCCTGATAACACATTAGTAAGTTTTGTCCCTACTTGAATTGTTGAAGGCATTTTCTTTTTCCTTCCTGGAGTTTTCATTCAAAGGGATTTAACTAACTGATTGATCTCTGGTATATCTTTAATTTCCTATAACAATGGTATCTCAATGTTAATCTTTTTCAACTCTCTAAGAAGTTGAGAGTCAATTACATTCATGTGATTAGGCAGAGGGATTTCAGAAGTGATTTTCTCTTCCTTCAATCTCTCAAGGTAGGGAACTTGAATGACAGTTTGTTCTTCTCCAAGGTTTTTTTTTTTCAATTGGATTTTCATTTTCTTCCCCTCTTTCTTGAATTTTCTTAGCTGGTGTAGTTTGCACAGTTCGACTTCTCAACTATATGTGATTAACATCAATAACATTCACATTAGGGGGATTTGCATCATTACGTGTGTTTCTTGGATTGGAAACTGATTGAGCTAGAAGTTGAGGTTGGTTCACCTGATCATTGGGAGGATTAGGGGCATTAAGTCCTGGAGGCATTTTTCCCTAGGGGGCATTTTTGTCCCTAATTTTGGTATGGTTGGAATTGGTTTTTATTTTTTTTTCCATGAGGACTAATTGGCTTGCCACTATGGTTGCTAGTTAGCTTGCCATTGTGGCTGATTCCATTAGGGATTCATCCATTCAGGTTGATTCCAATAAGTAGGTGGTTGATATTGAGGGGTCCATTGGTTCTAGTTTTTCCAAGGGTTTTGATTCTAGTTTGGTATGGAACCATATTGTCTCTTATTAGAATTGTACCCTGAGTTTTGAGGTCTTTGACCAACATAATTCAGCTCTTCTTCAATTACTAGTGGTTTCTTCAAATTGATTTTTATGCCAGCCAAAAGATTATAGGAACCTGTTAAGTGTGGTTTTTCACAAATCTCACAAATATCAACCTAATTTAATGGACATTCTCTCAAAAGGTGTTTCCCCTAAATTTGGAGCAATAAATTGACAATGGTTCAATGCTCCTCTTATCTCCTTACATGTTGAGATGCAGAAGCATACCAGTCTTCATGTTTTCTAATTCCTCCATTACCTCTGATACATCAGTGGTATTAGCCTTGTTTCTTCTAGAGTTTCTAGTCCCCACTCTAGTTCTAGATTAGTTCCTATAGATCTCCACAATGTCATCCAAGGAAAGCTTGTTAATGTCTCCCTTTCCCATTAGATTTAAGGACTCTCTTGAATCATCTTCAATCCCTCTCAGGAAAATTGTCTTGCTAATTTCATTATCCAGCCCATTAGTACACCTATGATGCACAAATTGGAACCTATCAACATAGTTTTCCATACTTTCATCCTCTAATTGCCTCATTCAAAAAAATTCCTCCTTCCTATCCCTTACTCGATAGTAATCTTGGTATTTGTCCAATAATTTGGTTTCCATTTGCTTCCAAGTTCTAATTGTTCCTAATCCTAAACCCATGAACCATCTTAAAGTTGATTCTTTCAAATTAGAAGGAAACAACTTCAACTTCTAATTATCAATTGCATAATCATACGTTTGACATAAAATTTTGAATTCAAATAGGAATTGATCAGGGTCTTCTAAATTCTTTCCCCTAAAGGTAGGTAGAACCGAGGGTAAAATGTTCTTCATAGGTGTTGGAAAAGTATGCCTCAATCCCACAAGCTAAAACCTCTAAGAGAGACAAGTTGGTGTGACATCCATTGTGTCTAGCTGACTAGCAGTTGAAACCTTGTTGAAATGATTTAGGTTGTTGTGACCTTGCTTCAGTCTTACGAGCCTATCATTGTGACATTTCGTTCAGTGTGACTTTTCTATCTCTCACCGCCCGTGGAGATCTTTTACTGACTGTTGGTGTTTATCAGATATCAGGGAGACTTGGCTGAAAGGTTTGTGTTTCGGTATGAAGTCTTACTGATATGAATGTCTCACCGACAGCTTTATCTTGGAGTCATCATGATAACATATGGTGGCTTGGTATGAAGTCTTAACGATGTGAGATGTCTCGCTGAAAAATTTATCTTGGAGGAATTGGGTTAACACTAAGGGTTCAGTAAGAACTCTTAGCGATGGAGAGAAGTCTTTCCGACTATTGTTTGGTGCTTGGTATGACTTGAGACTTTGGTGTAATCTCTTGGCGATAGCAATAAGTCTTATCGACTGATGAACACTTCAGAATAACATAAAGAACTTGGTATGATTTCCCAGCAAAAGACAATGGTCTTGCCGATGGGAATTCTATTATCTATGTGACTTTGGAGCTTCGGTATGATGTTTCACCAATAGCGATAAGTCTTGACGATAGTGATACAAGTGATGATCATCGGTATGAGGTCTTGGTGACAAGGTGAAGTCTTAGCAATAACTTTCTGGACTCAGTGTAATATCTTCCTGATAGTATGGACTCTTGGCGATATCGATGGTCAGGTCTTGTGGCATTGTGGAGACATGGTTAGTGTCTCACCGACATGCCAACACAGGTCGAACATCTTTGACTAAGTGAAGACTATCCTACGTGGCTTGTGTTTGACCAATCATAGAAGCCAAATGGGAACCACTAGTAGTTGGACTATTGCAGTCATTACTGAGAGGAAGATCAACAGACCATGGGCATCATGGATATACTCAAGAATTGTAGATGTGGTATGGTTCGATGGTTCAATCAACAGTTGGATAAATAGTTTGGTGTATGGTCAGTGTGAATTAGATTCAAAAAGAATTGTATCTTGAATGTTCTATACAAGGTTGGTCATTTGAATATGTTGTTGTAAACTGACATCAGAAAGATAAGTCTGATCTCATATGTAATCCTTTTTTACTGTAATACAAAGTGAATTCTCTTGGTGTGGTGGGTTTTTCTCCCGTAAGGGCTTTCCCACGTAAATCTGGTGTTCATATGTGTATGATTAATTGCCTATTTCTATTATCTCTCTCAAGTGCATTTTAATTGGATTATAATTATAAAATTTAAAAGTATATCTACATTCTTCCCTAAGGTTTTGATGTTAGGAGAGCTATTTTCGCACCTTAGCTTTCCTTACAATAGGAGGTTCATCAAGTTGTCTTTCAAGATTGATAGGATTTGAAAAGGTCCTATTTGCTAGAGGATGTGATGGTTGGTCACCCATTTCTTCTCTTGGAAATGGATTTCTATTTTCTTCTTTATTTTCAATTGGATGTTCTTGATTATTTTCTTGATTTTCGATATGATATTGTTCAACATCCTGTTCCTGATCAAAATCAATAATTCTATGAAAAATAAACGTTTCGTTGAAGAAACCTTCCTAGATGGCCTCTGTTTCATCTCATCCACAATTCAGATCTCTCTTCCTTATCAACACTAAGGCTTCACACTAAATATCCAAATCTTTTAAGTTTCCCCTGCAATGGCACCAAAAATGATGGGCAAGGTCGTTGATGTCACAACTTGCATCATTTAATCAATTATATATTGAATCGAGAGTGTCCCAAAGCAATATACGATAAGGATAGTTGTCACAGATTCTTTGGGGGGGGTTTTTCACAGTAAAAAATGACTTTAGGTATTGATTTTCCCACTTTAGGAGCTTTCAGGAGCTCTCAAGAGCTCTTCAGGAGCTAAACTATAGCGATTGATTCTTAAGATTTTTTTTATTCAAGGGGTAAATGCTTTTGACCAGAGCTATGAACCAGATACAACCATTCAACTATACCACCCCAATGGGGTTTGAACCTTGGTAGCAAGAACAACAATGCCACCTATAAACCATCACACCATGCCAATACCAGTGACTGATTCTTAAGGTTTAATTCTATTTGATTTTCTAATTTAAAATCATGTTGACTTATTTCTGACTTTATTGAACCTGATTTAGATCGATTCATGGAGAAAACTAATGATTACTTTAATCCTTAATTTAAAACACGAAATCCAAATTAATTCTATTTTTCTTTTAAAAGAGATCCATAATTAATTGATGGAAATTAAACACTATTTTAAGAACATAAATGAATTGCGAGGAAATGATGATTACTCTAGAAAACATAAAGACTAATCTCTATGAACAAATTTTCAACAAACTCCAACTTCATATTTCCATAATTTCCTATCATCACTTCTAATGAAACTTAATGAATAAACATCAAACTTAACTATTTCGAACAACATCTAAATCCAATTAATCTGTTAAACTTTATAATGATTCCAACAACTTAATCTAACCATAATAAACTAAAACTTGAAAGGTAATTTGAACAGAAGTAACTATCCATAATTAACATTCACCAAGTTGGAAAATGATCTAACAACTTAATAATTTGGAATTAACATCTACTTCAAATTTAATATGAATGAATCAGAAATAACATAACTTAACAAAATACCAACACAAAATCATTCCAAAGATTGAGTGGGCCCTGCTCTTCCTTAGGTAAGATCCCTTAACACAGTGATTGAATTAACTCCTTGCTTTCATTTCCATTGATCAAAAGTAGAACGAAGAAGAAAGTATTGAAATTATCTAACTCTTAACTAAAATTGAAACATGGATATTTATAATAATATCCTTATTATATTTCTAACATGGCATTAAATACCAAGACTTAAGGTGATCAAACTAAATATTACAATCAAACTAAAACTAAACTAAAACTAGACTAAAGAGAACTATGCCAGATTGACGTTGGAAGTAGAAGTTCCATAACCGACTATAAAGAAGTCAATTTGGAATTGAGTGACTCATCATCTAGCAAGGCCCATCTATCACGTATTTATCCATCATGATTAAACAAAGAGTTTAATCACATCATCAATCTTTAAAATACTTTTTTCAAAACCCTTAAGAAAAGGATAACAATTATGGTAGTAAAAGATCAATGCAACATAATTATCTTAGCCAAAATCATCATAAATTAATGCAATTAATATAAACCATTACTTCAAATATATCCACTAATTTAGCTAAACATAAAGAAAAATAAGTAAATATGTTAATCTATAATCTATTGCTAGCCATGTCAATTAATAAAAATAACAAGTTTTTTAAACATAAAATGCTTTAAATGGAAGTATTATGATGCTATCATCATCTTTTCCTCAATCTTTGTTGCAATGTGCTCCATTGTGGCCCCTGAATCATCAGAGAGAAATGAGGAGGGAAAGCCCATTTGATTCAATTGGGAGAATTTCATCCACATACTATTCATAGTACAACTCAGTGTTCCTGAGCAATTTCTAGTAAGGAGGATGGCCACATAACATCAGATGAATTCTTTCACTTTCCTGACAGCTGACCTCTGATCCTTAATCCCTACACTCACTAATTCCTCATTCAACACCATGTATAACTTATCTAGTAACCTCTCCACCTTAGGCACCCTCTGTGCATTGAACTATGGGAACTGTTTAATTGTTCCATGAACCTCTCTACTCAAACTTGCCACTTCCACCATGAATTGAAGCACCGGTTGAAGAGTCAAACAAAAATCCTTGACTTTCTCCCAGTAGGAAATATAGTTGTCAGGCTACTAAAAGGAGATCCAACTGAGCAGTAGGGGGTTGGGGAGGATTCTTCAAAACACCAATTTTCATCTCCTTCGAATCGACATCCTACGTCAGCTCCTCAATTCTTTTGTCCATAGTGGAGAGTCATTCCTATAGAGTTCCTAACTTGGAAAGGAATTTTTGTTCAGCTCGAGCTCTGGTTGTGGATTCTTTTTCCATGGAGAGATTTACTTCATAGATCTCCTTCTCAAACTGAGCTTGTCGGCCCTGGAACTCCTTGTCTTTTTGCTACATTTTCTGCTCCAATTGAGCTTGTTGATCCCGAAGCTCTCCATTATTTTGATGCATTTCTTCTTCTTCCCCAACCAACCAGTCTTGTAATTCCTAGTTTTTCTGCTGCAGTCCAACAACTAGGTTGGGATCTAGGGACTAGAACTTCACAAGTTCTTCCTAGAGTCTAGCTTTTTCTGCCTATGCTTGCCGAGAAAATCATGTAAATTTTGCATCCCTTTCCTTTTCCTTCTTCAGTAAGACCTCCATCCTTTCCTTGATGTTCTTGATCTCATCTTCCTTCTTCTTTAGTTGGTGACTATGCTTGAGAAAGTTAGTAGTCACCACTCGCTGGGTTTCTTCCATTAGCTCAAATTTATCTTGGGGTCGGGCTATGTGTAGATTGATCCCTACAACATAGATCGTATAATCCTCAAGTTGCATCTCCCCCTATAGTTTGATGGTGTTTTGATGCATGGTTGGAAAATGAAACGACTACTAAACTTCATTGAAAAGGGTCTGCATGCATGGATCGACCGACTTTGTTGCATCTTTATCTTTTCTCTTTTGGACCCTAAGATCCTGTGCTACTTTAGTTCTATTACCTTTCTCAATAAATTTCCCTAGTGATTTAATCAGCTTGCCAGCAAAAGGCACACTAGGAGGAAGAGCAAAAGGGAACAAGAGAATTTTTATCCCAACTGATGTCTTCTTTGGAAGAGAGACCGTTACTGGGGAGAATGATGGAATGTTATATCAAGGCCCAGTCTGGGAAGCAGTAGGACTCATAGGGAGTGGTGGCAGTAGCAGAGATCTAGTGAATTCCATCTATTGGGAAAACTGAGTCAGAGTCGACACGATGGCAAAAAAAGGGGTAGCAATGGCGGTTGTGGACTGGGCTCCAACAAAAGGTGGGACAACCCACGGGGGAGTAAAAGATGCATGTTTGACTTGGGAGAATTGGGAGAAACCTCTCACTACTGTGGCCACAGAAGCAGAAAAAGAAAGGCTGACACTCAAAGTAATGGGAGTAAACAAATATTGTGAAGTGAGAAGATAGGGAGAGAAGGATACTTGAGTTGCAGAGGATTATGATCCTTGGCTCATTACAGGTTCTTGTGATCCTTCTCTAGAAGTGGCATCCATCTACGGCCTCTTCTTGGGTGGAGAATTGTCCACCTCTATGAACTAAGGTTGTTGGGATACCTTCATTATTTTTGCAGCCCATGTGTGTGGCTATGAGGCCTCCAACTATAATGTAGTCACCCACACTCTCAATGGAGCCTTGTTGGGCTACTCCTTCGATTTTGCAATTTTTCACACTTGGAATTTTTTCACCTCCTTTCCCTTCACTATATGCCTTAGCTTCCTCTAGATCTATATCCTCATCATCACTTGCATTAGTATCTTCATGCCCTCTATTCCATAGATCATCAAATTTCTCATCCTTTTCTATCTCCTGGAATAGGGAATTAAGGCATTTGGTCTCCTGATGATAAATCCATAAGTCTACAATTTTTCCTCACTCCACTGCCAATGCTTGATCAATTCATTGCAAAGGGTGGCCCCCATATGAAGCTTGTAATTGGGATTCTCCAAAGGGAAATAGAAGGAGACCCATGGTGGTCTCCTATCTTCAGTAGGAACATAGGTTGGTTCCACAAATAGATCATCTTGTTTTGATTGTGGTTTCCGCCGAGCTTCCTAGTAAGTCCAGGAGTTATGAGTTACCTTAACCTTCAGGTTTGCTAAGTCATTATCAGGATTATATTGTCATTTGTCACAAATTAATACTAGCCCCAAATGAGCCATTGCGTCTTCTAGTAGACCATGTGTCTACTTCTTTACCATTATCACTATTTTGAAACTCAAAGAGCAAAAGAAAAAACCTTTCTACTTCTTTTCTCCACAAAAGTTGTTGATAATCGACAGTTGCCGAAACTCCTTGAGAGCCAACACCCTATTTTTGATGCATATCAGGAGCCAAAATGGTTCCTCGATAAGCCATGCAACCTAACGAATGTGAAATCCTCCCTGATAAACCAATTGCAAGGAGGAATGAAAGCCCACATCCACCCTATTTGTTGGGTGGAAATTCGATAAAGCTTTCCATCATTACTAAAATCTTGCAAAATCGGAGTTAAGAAACACTCAGAAAATGCATAGTAATCATAAGTTTTAGAAAGGAGGGGAGTCCACATAGAAACCAACCTTCTTACTCCATTTTCATCAAAGATAGCCAAACCCATATGATTTCTAAAGAGGTTAGGGTTCTGGTGCAAGAAAATGTGAGTAAGGAGAGAAGAAAACCTAAATTTATGTTGTGTGTTATATTCTTTGATCTAGTTCAACATTTCCTGGACGATGACTTCCGCGAAGTCATACCACAATAAAGAATGTTGCTTTCTCAACTGAAAACCCAGATCCAGTTGAAACTCTTCAATATACCTATCGTTGTCCATGCCACAAACAAAATACATCATAGAGAAGGCCTCTTGCAAGTCTAAGTTAAAAGCATTGTGTGTGACCAGAAACTGTGGTGGCTTTGCTAAATATTCATTAGGCCTTTTGGTTTCTCAATTTTAAAAGTCTAGAACAAGATCTCTGGTCCTCCACAACTCCTCTTCTTTTTCTAGACTGAATGTCTCCATCATTTCTACTCTAGAGCATCTCCCCATAGGGATGCATAGCATATCCCTGATAGCATCCACGTTGATTACAACTCTCAGTTCCTGACCTTTAATGGTGCTAGTATTTGGGTTAAAATGTTGAATACACTAATGAACTAGTTATGGGTAGTAATGCACAAATGGAACCATATACTGTAGGAGACCATAGAACCATAACTTGTACACCAAATACTATTGGCTAGTGGCTTGTTTCATTCTCTCGGATGCTGCTTCCCTAAGACTCTCAGGGTTAGTTTTGAGAATGGGTCATGAATGTTATCCCATTATTTTGTTATCAGGGCCTTGTCCCTATGATCACTCTTCTTTACAGCTCATTTGCAATGCCACTTTGGCTTCTCTAGTATTCCAGGTGAAGCGTAAGAGATGTCACTAAAAATATTGGCCATTGGTGTCGCATGCATGGCATTAGATAAACTTTAGGTCACCTCTCCTTAACCTTCCATTTGAGGATTCTAGGCCATTTAGGGATTTTTTAGACCTTTGTGATGCTCAACCTTACTACAATTCACTTGGTTTCTTCAGTAATTCTACACTCAAAGCTCTTTGCAATGAACAATGTACTAAAAAAACTCTTCACATTGTTGTTCTTCTACATGCAACACTTAACATTTTCTCGACTTGGAATTGTAGACAATGGTTGCCTTCTTTGCAATAAATTCAACATGTACTTCCAACTCCTTCATTCATGCTAAATTAATTTATTTCCTTTTGAAAAGACAACAATTCATAATGACGATTAGTCATTATGTCCTATGATGCAATTTCTTGGAAAATTGAGCAAATGATTGAAGGAATAAAAAAACCTTTCACATGCTTTTCAATTAATAAATTTCAAAGAATAATTAATCCAAAGGTGTAATGAGTACACAAAAATATCTGAGTTCATCCTTGGAAACTAAAAAATTTCCCACAGTGTGACACATTAGCACTTGGTCATGCAGACTATCACTTGGGACTGCCATTGGTTTTAGCTAACTAATTACTTCTTAACTCACACGCAACAATTTGTACACACCAGATGCAATTGGGTGGGATTCTCTTGGTGGGATTTTCAAGTTGGCTATTGATGGGATTTTTGAGTTCATACTAGATTAGCATCATGCTTATCGCACGCATGTACCCCAACTGTTTCTATTAATAGACCCAAAGAAAACAACAAGAATTGCACTTGGTAATTGGGGCGGATTTTCAATTAGTAGTTGGGAATAGCAATAGGCACAATGAATACTCCAATTAGGCTCACCAATAATAGGTATCAGGCAACTTTCCTTGGAGAAATTTCTAGTAGGCATTTGAAACACATGACAAAGAAAAAGCATTATTTGGAAATTATATCAATGAAGTGGGTACTGGGTAGGGATTACAAAGAATATGAGGATAAGTATAGGGTAAGTACTGAAATTTTCTCTCATTTCATTGCCTCATTGCTTGATATACAGGTACCTAAGTAGATGATCTTGTGACTCACAATAGAAATCTTCCCAAAGCGCTACCTCAATGGCCTTGGCAAAGTTGTGACAAATGCAATGTATGGCCTTGGTCTTCCCATGACAAGTGATCTTTGCAGATACATTGAAGAAGATGCAATGGTGTTGTGGGTGCCATTTCTAAGTGGGTTTTGCATTTTGACCATTGGAGAGCACCGCCAGAGAGTTACTAGTGCTTGCCACTTCCTCCTAAGATGCTACAACATGGTGCTATTCTATGATGTGGAATGGTACACTGATTTCATAAATCTAGTGTTCCCTCCACTACTTGCCATTGCTATTGTTGATGCTCCTGCTACTGTTGCTATTAATGTTGATGCTACTGTTAATGCTCCTATTGCAGCTAATGTTGATGTTTCCCCAATTTGAAGAATGAACTCCTTTCTCTCATTTTTTGTATATATGCCTTGAAAGGATTTTAATAAGTATTCAAAAAAGTTTTTTAGTATATATATATATATACTCAAAAAGTATGGCCTTAGAGCCATTTTGGAATTGTAATATCAAAGTATATAATACTGTATAATGAATATACGACTTTTTATCAATTTTCTGTCTCTTTTGCTTTCTCTACTTCTTGCATTACCAGTTCCTTTCTTTGCTTCTTGCATTATGAGTTCCATTTAGAAAGACTATTCAAACAAAAACACAAAGGAAATACTTAGATAATTACATATTTACACTGGAAAAATGATTAATAAAGCTTGATTGAACAATTTGAGGTGAATTCTGTTAACTAGAATCCCCAATGCTTCTTTTTCCATATTTTCCAATTCAAATGCATTATGTTTCTTGCATTGAATAATTTGAAAAGGGCCTTCCCACAAAGTATCAAATTTTCCATGTTGGCAATGCTTTGCGACCCTCTCATTAAATTTTAGAACTAACTCCTCGCATTTAAGACCCTGGTATGAGGTATTCTTGTCTAACCACCTTTTAACCACATGTTGGAAGTTAGACATGGCTTTTAGGGATTTTTCTCTTTTCTCCCGCACTTCTAGCAACTCATCCAATTGGACCTCTATGGCTCTATTTTGTTCAACCTCTAGAGACTTGAGCAAATGTAGTGCAGGGATTTCTATGGAAATGGGAAATAGCTCTTCCTTCTCGTATACTAGCTTGTATGAAAAAGTATTAAGGACTTGCTTAGGAGTTATCTAGTCTACCCAAAGTGCTGCCAAGAGGTTCTTATGCCACTCTTTTTGATGCTCCAACTCAATTTTTTAATGAGTCAGGCTAAATTTTTATTAGTCGACTTGGCTAGACCATTTCCCTATGGGTAGTAGTTTGAAGATGTTTCTAAGAATATGCCATGATTGAGTGAAAATTGACATACCTTTGAGAATAGGAAAACTTTAGCATTGTTGGAGATGATGGTCTTTGGCAAGCCAAATCTCGTTAACAATTCCTCAAGAAAGTTCACAATCTCCATCTCTGTTGCATTCTTCGGGGCAATGGCCTCAATCCATCTAGTAAAGTAGTTTGTAGACATGAGCATCCATTTGTGTCTAGCATTGGAGGTGGAATTAATCATCCCAATAAAATCAAGGCCCCATTGTGCAAAGGGTTCATCAGTAACTATTGGACTTAGGGGCATTGTTGAGTTCTTCCTTCTTCCTTTGAAGAATTGGCATTCCTTGCAAGCCTTAACCAAAGAGTGTGATTCATTAAATCATGTAGGAAAGAAATATCAGGAACACATAATTTTGATGGTGGTGGCCTTTGCAGAGAAATGTTAGCCCATGGGACTGTTGTGAAAAATGTCTATAATTTTCTTTGCTTGCTCTGAGGTGATGCACTGCAGAAGAATTCCATTGAAGTTCCTTTTGAAAAGGACCCCTTCAATGAGTGCATATCCATTTTTCTACAATCTATAGAATATTTTATTTTGAGAAGGAAGGACCAGCAGATATTTTCCAATATGCATGAATCTCACTCTATCTGTCAACTAGTAGCCTTCAGACTCAGATTCATTCGTTAGAACAAGCTCGAGTTGTTCCTCTTCAGCTTCCATGTCTTTGTCATGTGCTAGATACTCACAGAATCCTCTTCCTCGGATGGTCTTTGTGGGCCTAACCTCAATTTAATATTCTAGGATCTTTGTTATCTAGTTGGCCCTTTTCTCTATGATTTCTCTTTCCATAATGTATTCACGCACACTATAATGCATGACGTATACAACCACCTTGTTGCAAGATATGAGGTGTCAGAACTTCTTGAACCCCTTAACAATGGTGAATGATTTCCTTTCAATGAAGTTATAGTTTGTATCATAATATTTTAAGGTCTGAGAGTGAAATGTTATTGGATGTTCTTCCTTTCCTTCATCATCCTTTTGGGTTAGAACAATAGTGATTCTGGATTTTCTACTGAACATGTACATTATGAATTCCTTTGATAGGTTTGGATTTACCAGCACAGGAGCTAAAGAAATAGTATCCTTAACCTTCTCAAAGGCTTCTCTAGCCTCTTTTTTCCATTTGAACAACTGATCCTTTTTTAACATCAAAGCGATAGGTCTAATTAGTCCTATAAAATCATAAATAAATTTACTCACAAAATTGACCTTTCCCAGGAAGGACTGAACTCCCTTCTTGTTGATTAGCAAGGGAAGTTCCCTAATTTCCTTCACCTACTCCAGATTGATTGCAATTCCATCCTTGGACACTACATGTCCCAATAACTTTCCTTGCGGTACTTCGAAAACACATTTTTTAGTGTTCAGGGATATCACAAACTCCTAGAATTATTTAAAAACCATTTCTAGATGATCAAAATGATCATCCTTATGCTTAGAATACTGTAAGATCATCCAGGTAGATCAAAATCATCTTATTGATCAATTTCCTAAAAGAAATATCCATTGCTCACTGGAAGGTAGCCCTCGCATTTGAGAGGTCAAAGGGAATTTTCGCATAAGTAAACATTCCCAACTTGGTAGTGAATGTTGTTTTGTGTCAGTCCTCCTCTTTTACCCAAATCTGGTTGTAACCAGAGAAGTTGTCCAGCAGAGAAAACATTTTTGAGCCAACTACTATTCACAAGATTGACTCCATGGACGACAAGGGGTAGTGGTCCTTCAGCGATGCTCTATTTAGGTCCTAAAAATCAACACACAGGAAAATGTCTCCATTCTTCTTCCAGATAGGAGCTAGGTTGGACACCCACATGCTGTGCATGATTGAAAATATGATCTGGGGCTGAACTAGCTTTGTTAACTCTTGCGCCATCAATGCCTCAATTTTGGATTCACTGGTCTTTGCTTCTAGGGGATAGGTTTTGTACCTTTCGTCAGTTCTATAGTAGGCAGGATGATTTTGGCATCATATCCCTTGAGATAATCATATGATCAAGCCACAAATCCTTCATATCTTTCACATAAATGGATGATTCTTTCTTTATCATGATGTGGGACATCCTTTTTGACCTTAAGTTTCTTTCCATCTCTGACCTGAAGATCTACATGGTTAATTTTTTCCGCTACAAACTTCCTCTTTTCATTCCTCGCATTATCCAATCAAATAGGTTTTTGAGAGTTACCAATCCTTTTGGGAGCTTGTTGGACCTCAGTTGAATAATTTGTCCATAGGCCTCGACAATTTTCAGTTGGAGTTGTTTAGCAAACTCTCCTAACTGATGGATGAATGAGGCGATGTGTGCATCACTTTCAAACACTTTTCAGCTTTGGTCATTATCTGGGATTGCATGTCATACAATCATTTACACAGAGTGTATGTTATGGATTAGGTCAGAAGTAGGGTATAATTGAGATCTTATTGCTACCATGTGATCCACATCCATATTTTGCTCTCTAAGTACTGTCTAGATATTGAAGGCTTCAAATCTCTCAATTAGGTCCCAAATTCTATGTCTGTAGGATATCATGCAAACATTCCTTGTTGCAGAGACCCCTTAGACTTGATTTATGATTAGCTTCAAGTCTCCCAACACCATTATTTTCTTAACACCCATCCATTATGTGAGGCTTAGACCTTGCACTAGGCCTTCATATTCAACTTCATTGTTTGAATAGGAAAATTGGAAGTGAAAAGACCTGAGTGTCTTCTCATTGGATGGGGATGTGAAACATATCCTAGATCCTGCACCAACTTTACATCTCACTCCATCAAAATGCAATGTCCATGGCTCTAAGGCTGGAGAACTCTCAGATTCCTTCATGACCTTCAGGATCACTTGATCTTCATCATAGATGACATAAGTTCCCAATCTGGTGACATGGTAATTTTTGAAAGGATCATTATCTATAACTTCACTCAAAAGAACCTCTTCTTGATTAGTTCAATCTCAGGTCACCTTTCCATCTTCCAGTAATTCAACACAATACATCTCATCCTTAGTTATAGAGGTATGAGTAGCCTCAAATTTGATCATGGCTTCTTCTGCTACATGTTCCGAATACAGAGGTTCAAACACTGTTTTCATCTTAGCTCCATGCTTGGTTCTAATAATTAGATGTGAATAGTCTTAAGAAAGATATCCACCTATCTTGGTTGTGAACACCTAGGATAAGTAAAGACCAAACCTGGGGGGAATGTCAATGATCACAGTATCTTGTGGAACAGTGATACTAGGGAAGGAGAATAGAGTCAAGGGGATGTTATTAATGACACCTATGGTTTCAACCTTGTTCCCATCAAGCTACATAACCCCTTTGTTTAAAGGTTCATAGCTAAGTCCTAAGGCTTTAGCTATCTGCTTGGGCATGACTGTGGTGCTAGCACTAGAGTTGATCATAGAATTATAATGCAATAATTTCTTACCCACAATAAGGGTTAGGAAAAAGGGTTTTGGATTTGGATTACCTTTGAATTTAGTAGAATCTTCTTCTATATTGTTTGTGAGAATTTTTTCCTGAGGTGGAGAATTGATGGCCTTCCTTTTGGAGGGTTTCTTTGCTGGCTCCTTGTTGGTATCTTTGAGTAAGGCTTTTTGCAACAATGACTTCTGCTCCAAAATGGCTAAAATATCCCAAAGAGATAAATTAGTAGAGGATTTATTCAATTGTTCCACCACATTAAATGTTGATGGATTCAAAGGCTTTTGTTCCTTAGCCCTTGTTATAACAATCTCCTTCGCGGCTAAAATTGTTGTGCAATTGCAGAGGTAATAGGAGTTTGGTCAGGGACACTTTTGGGCTATGGGATGACTGGTTTTCCCATGAATATCCTCTTAGAGTGAGTGTTATAATTTGATTTCACTTGTGGGGCCTTGGATGTGGAGGCCTCATTTGTAAACATTTCCTCCTCTTCCATCCATGAGAAGAGGGTGTGGTCTGGAGCTATATTTGTCTCTTGCTCCAGGGACATTCCTTGCATTTGCACAGTGAGTATTGTGTTTTCCATTTGTGGAGAGGCATATAAATAACCTCCTAAATCTAATTCCATGCCTTGACTATGCTATTCTACCAATCTTTGTTGTAGATTATCACGTGGACAATTTTGGGGCATATGTGCTTCATTGTAGGGGAAGCATTGGGGATTGATGTTATCAATGAGATTTTTTTCCCCACTGTCAGCTTTCTACTCGAGCTTGGGTGAGTATTTTGTAGTGGAGTAGGCACCGAAACCATCTAATTACTTTTTTGAGTCTATGGATTTGTGCTCGAGCCTCCTTGGGACTGATTTTGCTAGTAGGATGATTTTCCGCCTTGATAATTTTGGTATGTTGGCTTCGAAGGCATGCACTAGTTTCACTTGATGGTAGTTATTTCATTTGAGATGCTTCGCAACAGCTCCTTGACATCACTCATCTCATCTTTTAAAGAGCCAGATGTGGAAACAACATTTTGTGGTGCGCTCAGATACACATACATAGATTGGGGAGGAGCGGAAGCATTGGTAGATGCTATCTTCTGGGAGGGAGCTGATATCTCAGCAAATATAGGCATAGCGGATCAAGGCAAAAAATTTCTAGCATTGATTAAATTATTCTCCACCTTGATGATGATATTGTATGCATTTGGTAGAGTGGTTCCACCAAGAGACTGGATCATCACCAAGATATCAACGTTGAGGGATTTCAAAAAAAATATGAATGTCAAATTGGCTGGCAGACGGATTGCAATCTAGATCCTTTTCCAAGGAATATGGAATCGGGCATTGAAGTCAGTTATGGCCTCATATGGGGCCCACTTTATGGTCACCAGTTGCTAATATAGTGAAGACCAATCTCTATTATTTGAAAATATCTCATAGAAAGGATCCCCAAGCTAATCCCAGGAGCCAATGGTATTAGCCTCCAGAGTGTGGTACCAATCTAGTGCCCTACCTTTGAAAGAAGTTACGAGCAACCTTAGCATGACATTTTGGTCTGTGACACCATGCACCAAACACACATCTACCACATCTTGCAAATGATTAGATGGTGTCTTCAAGCCTTCTCTGTTGAACTTTGGTAGAGATTTTAGTGTGAAAGAAGGGATAGGATCCCATACAGCTGGTGCTATTGGTGCTATGAGAGGCCTTCTAGCATCCCATGCCATGAAATTTTTGTTATCAATTGGCAACATGGTTGGTGGAGGGGTCAGGATGTTTACTGGATGGGTTCTTGTTCGTACTATTACCAACGGTGGCACTAAAAAGCCAGGGTTGTTCATTGTTTGGGATCTAGTAACAGGCCTATGGCTCATACATCCACATTCTAATTAGATGCATTAAAAGCAAGTACCACTAGGCGCACGCCAGAAAAAGAATTGTTGATTCCTAAAAATGCTAAGCAACAACCTTATGGAAAACTCAATTAATCAGGGACCAATTGCGCTAACCTAAGTGACCTCTGGGTTTTTTAAAGAAGTTAGCTCCTTCTATAATTAGGGGGTTGGAATGGGAAAAGGAAGCAGATATATAAAATAATGATCTAACCTAAGGCGATGCACCAAGATGTAAATGTGTGCACAATAAATCTTCCTTTCAGATGGGATTTAAGGGCCCATTCAACAATTTGCATGTACAAAAATAATAAAGAGCATAGATGAAAAGCCTAAGAAGTTTATCAAATAACATAAAATAACTTCCATACACATTCACTAAAAAGAAGAGTCCAAGGCATGGTCTAAATTAGAAAACTTATATTGAAATTATAGAATTTGTGCAAATAAACTACTTAGTACAATAACAACATAGTATAATGTTTTGTCAACTAGCTAAGAAATAGAAAGGACGAACAACAATGGCACAGTCTGTGAGTCTTAATACAATAATCTAAAACAGTACAAAGGCCTGGTGTCTTTCCACAATTTTTTTGTGTATTCTTCAAACTCATTTTTGGAAAGTTGAAGCAATATATATAGAAAATCATCCCACCGCCTAAGAACTAGTAACTAAAATGATTCCCAAGCATGAGTAATGATATCCATTGCAACAAAAAATATTTTGAAACATAGAATGCAGTCGCCTTCAAACTAGATGCATCTCCTTGCAAATGATGACCATGGTCCCAATGTGGAAGCAACGAAGTTCCCATGTAGACACATGTTGCTAACCCATAGAGTTGGTTAGGACACGTGGCAACCAAACGGGGCTTGTCATTCACTCTTCCCTTCCTTGTGATGAAAGTACCCGTGGAGAAGACATGTGGATGAGTCTTTGTTATAAGTGCTGACTATGGGGTCCACCAAAAGGTGCCCATGGAATGATGATAAGTGGCACATGGGCAAAGCTCAGTAGAGAAGAAAATGGGAGTGAGCATTCAAAGACTTGTGTTGTTGACACATGGAAGAATGGTGGGGCTCAATGAAGAAGCAAGGGAGGAAATCTTTCCAAGGAGTGGGCACAAATAGGTGGAGCAAGCAGGTGATGCTTCTTCAAAAAGGGGCCTAGAGATATTCAAATACATGAGGCATGGGTTGGGACCAAGCAAAATAATATTATCAACTCAAAGGGAGCTCTAGGTATTTTCAATCCACAAGCCCCACACTGTTTATGACCCTTCAAAGCTCTTGAGGAAGTCAATCCGGTTGCATACAGAATTTCTCTACCACCCGCTCTTGCTAAGATGCACAATTTATTTCATGTTTCTTATCTTAAGAAATATTTTCTGGGAAATAATCATGTCATTGATTGGAATGCACTTCAAGTTTATGATCCCAGCATGGTTACGATTGAGTCACTCATGGTGCTCGAAGCTCGTAGGCTTCGCTTGCGTAAAAGAGAAGTATTACAATGCAAGGTTCAATGAAACCAATATTCCAAAGATGAAGCCACATGGGAAGATTACTTAGAACTTAAACAAAAGTTCCCACATCTTTTCTATGACTATGAACCAGTATTTCAAGGCATTAATTAAATTTTGATATGTTGTGTAATAATACTTCGGTTCATCGAGGACGATGAATCTTAAGGATAGGAATATGTTACATCTCAACCCTAAATTACTATTTTCTATTTTCATTTTTCACATAAATTTGAATGCATTGTGAATGTGAACTATGATGTTCATAAAGTGAATGTGATGGAATTATGGAATATGCAATGTAATTTTATGAAGTGAAATTTGATAATGTTATGTACACAATTTGATGAAAATAACTAACTACATGTTTTTGACTACCAAGTGGATGACAGGATTGGATATTGTGCCTCTAGTGGATGAGGGTGAGTATCACGTAGGAGAAGGAAGTGGATAAAGAACCCAATCGTAAAAGCCATCTGAGCTCATCAAGGTTAGCCAAGGAAAAAATTGAGGTGTCAAATTTGTGTAAGTTGGACCTCGTTCATCTTATGAGGTTATTTAATTAAATCAAGTTTTAGGAAATTCTTTGTAGGATTCTTCGGGTTTGGGGGTACTCTTGCATCGCAAAATGTGTACTTATATTTATATAAATATGATTATTTATAATGGTAGAATTGTCTACTGTTTAGGAAATTGATGATATGAGTTGTGTGCTTTGAGTAATTAGGAAGATTAATATGTTATTCAATATTTATGCTTTTGGGATATGTACCTATGTTTATATGTTTGGATATGTGTACATGTGGAAGCTTGGGATATGTACCTATGTATACACCTATACAAAGAATCATATTTCTAGTATAAGTGTATATGTAAATGGGTACGCTAGTGCTAACTAATGTACATACAAATATTTAAATATATAAATACAAGTTAAGATATTAATTTATCGGTAAAAGTTGTTAAGAATTAATAAATGTTGTTAATGCTATTTTTTAGGAGATTAAAAGGTCTCCAAAGTGGCATAATATATTAAGTTGTAAATGGTAACTAAGTTGCTATAAATCTGCCCCATACAACTAGGAATGTAAGCCTAGTCAAAGGCATAAATTGTATGCTAATCAATAGGGATCTGTTACAACTCTATTAAAAGGTTCCAAACTCCACTTTTGTTGTTGACAAAGTAAAATCTATTAGTTAAATCAATAACAAATTTTGGGCAGATATATTTTAAGTAAATAATATCCTAAATGGGGACTTTGTGGGCGACTATTATCCACTAAGTAATAGCCCTTAAATGTGAATTGATTTTGGTATAAATAACTTCAAATTGGGTCAACTATTTGCATATGAACTTTCAACATGCTTGAAAGAGTTTCTAGAAGCGCTGAAATATTTTAATTGTGTAACTGCTGTTGGGAGTGGTGAGAACTTTTTGGAGGTGTCAACTGCTTTCATTTATTATTTTTGCACCAACCTCATTAAGTTGGATGGTAGTAGCTTGAAGGTGGTTATTCTTTTCCTTTTTCTATATAAACTATTGTTGTATATTGTTTAGGGGTTACACACAAGAAAAGCTAGAGTCACCATTGTTGTTATTATTTTAGTTCTCAAAAAATAAGAGAAATATAGGTTGCATAGCTATCAAAAGAAGGATTGCATGTTTTCTTGTGTAGACATCCAAATTTTATTGCTCTCATATGATCAAATTCACCTTTCCATTCATCCATTTTTTCAAATTAATTTATTTAATTAATATTAGACTTTCTATCTAAATTCCCTAAAGTATTTAATTTAACAATTAAATGCTTTTCCTTACACTTTTTCCTCTGTAAATTAAATAAATACATCAATTTATTTAATTTAGTCATTTAAACTTTTTGAATAAAATCAATTTAAAATTCTTCATTTTTCTCTCTCCTTGTCACATCCTCCATAATCCCTTTTTAATCTAGATCAATTTAATTAATTCATGATTAGGATGTGCATCCTCTTAATCAAGGATTAATCTCACATCCTCCTACATTTTCCACTTGCCTCTAATCTCTCATTAATTATCCTAATCATGTGTTTTCACAACCTTAATCAAAGTCATTAGCCATATTTAGCATCCCTTTTTAGTCAACCTTTCCATTTTCCTTTCTTGGCATTGACCCTCTTTCCCATGTGAATTTTTAATTCACATTTATTCATCCTAGGTCTCTCTCCTCCCTCCTTCCAAGACTTCTAGAACATGGAACTTGTCACCTCATACACATGTGACCAACTCCCACCTTTTTGGAGACCCTCTCTTATCCATTAGATTCTCCCAAGTATGTGAATTTTTAATTCACATTTATTTCTCCAACTACTTTCTCTGTTCCCATGGAGATTTTTGAGGAATTCCAAAATTCCTCAAATGTCATTTTCATTATCACTTGGGGACAAGAAGTTCCTTTTTGAGGAAATATTCTCACTCTCCAAGGTACTTGTACTTCATATCATGTACCTCCCTTCCACCTCACTTCCACATCATTTCACCCTTAGCCACTTCACATTTCACATGTCAAAATGTGAGGGCTTGTGAATCCTCAACTCACCTTAGCTCTCCATCTTGGCTTGTGTGGCTCAATCTCAACCATTGAATTCTCTAGAGAATTCAAATTTCTCTATAAATACCCCCTCTTCTAAGGCATTTTCAACACTTAGTCATTTTGCATCTACATGCTGTCATTTTGTGCACTCATTTTACAAGTATTTTCTCTCATCTAGCCATCCATTTTAGCCATTTGCATTTGCATCCCACCATATAGTTAATCTTTCATTTAACTACATCGATAGCCATCGAAGGAGCATACAAATAAATCAAAATCAAGGGCCAACCAAGGAATTTCAGCTAAAAGGAGAAGGTATAATCATTTGTAATATTCTTTCATTATATCTCGTTGTATTAACAATTCCTTATGGCTAATCATTGAGGTGTTCTTTGTGTTTTTCCATTACATTTTAGTTGTTTTGCATCATTAGAGTAGGTAAAACTCAAAGGTTCGTAGCTTGGGATAGAAAGAATAAGCATAGAGGTTAGAGAAACAATTGTTGAAGCTACTATACGTGTTCTGGGCTAAAAAAGATTGTTTATGAGCATCTTAGCAGGCATGTTCGAATTTCCAAATTCTATTTTCTGAGTCCCTTTTTCCTTGCATGGAATAAAATTTTATAGCTCTTTGGTTTTCTGAGTTTTTTTTATGATACTTGTAAGATAGTGAACTATATTACTCTAAAGTAGGATTTAAGCTTTTGAGCAACATAATCTCTCCTTTTCCCATTTAAAAAATTTGTGAACAATATTTAGAACAAGGATTACTAAAAGGGCTAAGACCCAATATTATATTTGAGATTGTTATATCATTTATTGAATGGATTATTGGAGTAAATAATAAAAGACTGCTTGCATGTTAAATTTATTAGGGTTGGAGCACCACAGAAAAGTTGCTCACTAATTCGTCATAACTATTCACTAGTGAACACCTTATTTAATAAGGTATTGGATGATGTTCATCATAGATATATTTGAATTACCGGGTTAGTAAATGATAAGGAAAGTATTTCCTAGTTGTATAGATAACTATAAGTTCATACAGACGTAAAGCTTAAATGCTTAGATAAGGAATGACCAAGAATAAGTCAAGCTAGTGACATTGAAGTCACATATTATGAGTTTACCATTATAGTAGTGTAAGACTATCTTGAATGAGAATATGGGTTGAATTAAAAAGGAATAAGCCTTAAAACCTGAGGTTGCTAGCTTTGCAGCCAAAATGTCAAATATTACTTTTGAATTTCAAAGTTATCCAATTGTGAACACCTAAATGGGTCTGGGATAATGGAAACCTTATGTCCATAGTACCCCTTTAGTTTTCTATCGGTTGAGTGTTAGGTCAGATAAGTCTCCAAGTCAAGGAAGGTGTGTGAATGTACGAATTCACTCCAAGTAAGCAGTGAATGTTCATTGAACACAAAACAACTTTGGATAAAGTGGGTGCATGAGTCATTGCATGCACATGTCGATTCACCATGTCCAGATACTTAGCACAATTAGAGTTGTCTATCATAGTTGGAGGTCATTCATATTTGATAGATAGTATTGGTTAAGTAGGTCACAAACACCAGAGCTCAGATGGATTTTATTAGGGGGTTCCTAATTAACCACTCCCTTCATTAAAGGGCAAGGCAACTTCTAGTAAGGATGATGTGTGGGGGACCGCTTAAGTCTGTGATTGGAGGTAAATCACTTGGGTGATTCTCTCCCTCCATAGTGGACTGGTCGATTCTTGGAAGACATAAAGATTGAAAGCATCCAGATAAGGATGTTTGACTCTAAACTCTTTTACTTAATGCATTATGAAATTTGAAAAGTTGATTTAGCAATTTAATTTTAAAGAAATTATAATATGTACTTTTAAGATTGAATCATTGATGTGAAATCATTAATGCATATCTATGTTTATTTCATTTATGCAATGAAACTTATGTTTTAGAAGAAATTTTATATTCCTTAATTTTATGAGATAATATTATTGCAAAATAGATGAAAATTACCATGTAATTTCCTTGAGTAAAGGTTGTGGTTGTTACATTGAATGCCTTGCATGTTGTTTGGGCCATCGTATCTCTTACATTTGATCTCATCCATGGAGTGTACTCACCATTAGATCAACTCTTCTTTGTGTGCTATTAATTTTTTACATGAAGATTAACCTATCACAATCCCAGATGTATATAAGGTTTATAAGGTCTATTTGTTTCACCTTCTGCTATGTTGAAGCATAGGTGGATGCTTTATGAATGCAATGCCAAAACTATGTTTTTTTTTACATTTTCAAACATGAATTTTAGTCTTCTGCAAAGAGAGTATTTTGTGTAAGCTACACCTATCTTTTTGGTCTTTATATGAAATATACATGATGGATTACAGATTTGTCTTAGATAAATTTAACAAGAGTTTTATTTTAGGAAAAACTCTCACTGATTACTACCATGTAGGGATTAGGACATCACATGATTAGCACAAATGGTTTATCTACTAATACTGTTATGAATATGAAATATCCCCAATGGGGATCTGTCTTTATATTCTAATTTTTATTTATGCTCAAATCCTCATTTCTAATTTCTGATTTCAAACAAATATCACAATGAGCATACAATTACTCAAACATGACAAATAAACATGTCAAATGCTGCTACCAATTGATATTCATATCAAACATGAAATCCACCATGAAAACACAAGATAGGGCATCCAAATGCAACATATAGGTCTAATTTTTCTATAGATAACTTCTGTTGTTACAAATTTGAATATTTTGGACTGATTTTACAAGGAGCTCAAGGGCTCAAACATGCCAAATATATGTTCAGATTTCTTCTTTTAAAATTAGATATAAAAATATGATTATACATACCAAATACATGCAAAATAGTCTTCAAATATCAAACCCTAGATGGGTGAAATTCCTTTTTTCTAAGTGCTTAGTTTTGCTGCTCCAAATATGCAAAATCACCCTAAAAAATGGGTGCTCAGGTCTTCTCACAAAATGCTACGATATTTCTACTCCAAATTTGATCTGCAAATCTAACTATGCAATGTTGCTCTAACCTCCAAATGTCTCCAATGAAATGCAAATAGAACTCCATTATGAGTCTTCCACAAGATGAGTTAGGTTTTCCTTCAACTCATTGAATTCACAAGGGGTTTCATCCTTGAAATTAAGCCCAATCAAAATTACAGCCAAAGAGAAGAATCTCCAAATGAAAAATATGAAATGAAAAATGGATGCAAATGACTTGCACTTTACTTTCTTTTATAGCCCTCCCAAAGTAACCTTAACAAGGCCAATCTCCTTTATTTTATTTATTTATTTATTTTATTTTTTATTTTTTAATATTTTTTTAATTTTTATATCCCTCCAATTTTGTCAGACCCCAATAGAATATTCTTATTTTATTTATTATTTAAAATATTAGACTAGTCGACCCAACCATAAATTGGGGACATCACAAAATCTAAAATAAATGGCTTTGAGATTCATAAAATTCAGTAAAAAATGTAAATGGTTAGCCCTTTTTTGTAGAATGTTTGAATTTGATATAACATCAAGTTTTCTTAGAACATTATGCACACTGTAGATCATAGCCTATTCTTTTAAGAAAGAGAAGATAGGTAACATAGCATGTATTCCTCTAACCAAGGAAAGACAGTTAGCAGATCAAATGAGCTCTTCTATAAAAACAAGCGACACATTTTTAATTAGTTACATGCTTCTATGCAAAGCAATAAAAATAATAATTTGTTATATTAAAAAATAAATTTCTATGTAATTCGACTGTAGGTTCATAGAATGCTTCTTGAAATGCTTTAATATTGTAAGAGATATAAAAGTTTTCCTTGTCACAAATTTTTGGCATATTTTAAATAGAAGGCATTGCCATTGGAAAGTTGTTACTGTATGCAAGCTCAAGGGAATTTGTTTACTTTTCCATCTTGAGGAATGTTGTTACTGTATGCAAGCTCAAGGGAATTTGTTTACTTATCCATCTTGATTCCTCATACATCTGATCATGTTCTATTTTGTAATGGATACATTTGATCTTAATGCTCATGAAAAAGTATTTGTGCAAAATGATGCTGTAGCAGATTTTGATTGACTAGACACAATTGTTGTGCAACCTTTTATATGCAAAAATAAAAGGAATCATGAAGATGATTTGGAAGTTTCTAGCTGTCAGGACCTTTTACCTACCTCAGATCCCAACAAAAGAAGAAAACTAATCGAAGGTTTAGGGGAAGATGGCTTGGAGCAGGGAGCAACCTGAGAGAAAACAAAATAAAAATTTGAATTTCTTGATCCTTCAGTCATAAGGATGCCAATAAAAGGAGGCCAAGTGATCCCTTGTATAAAGATTTAAAGACAAATGCATATTTTAAGACAAGCAAATTTGCTAATATTCGAACATACTCACAACTATTTATTTTTCAGCTGACAATTACTTGTAGGGGCATTGAAATTTTATTGTATATATTAAACATCAATGATGAGTGATCACTTAAGTACCTAAAATTTGTACATGCAAATAAGATGTTTTAAGAAAGGGGATCTCCAAGGACAATGATGATAAGGTATCAAAAGAATTAATAACTTTTTCAACAAAGGATGTAAAGGCCAAACAAGGCCAAAAGATCAATCTTATTAAATAACAAAATTTCAAGGACCTAGGCACACGAAAATATTTAGTGATGGGTAGCAGGAGATCCTAGCCATATCAGGTTGGTCATAAGATAGATTTCAATGACTGGGGTTGTTTTTACATGACCTAGGAATAGGCGACAGTAGGTCAACATACAAATATATCAAAGAACAAGGGTTTAAGAAAAAGGATAAAATCCTTCAATGTAAAAAAATCCTCATACAAAACCCTAAACCCTAGTCCCAGCCAACCAAACAAACACCCTAGAAAATACTTTCTTTCAAACTAGTGGGACATGAAAAAATTTGAGGGTTCCACCACATTGATCTTGAGGTACATTGATTTGAGAATTTTGGATCCTCCCCTGAAACTATTATGTCCAACCATCATACATACAACTACTAACATTCAAAAATACCCTATTCTTGCTATAGCTTTACAAAATGGCCCTAGTAAGCAAAAATGACTGCAAGCATGACACAAACATGAATAAATCCTAGACCAACTTTCTGTACTATAACCACAACCAACTTTTCACAACCCTTCCCGAGTTTACTCTGCATCATAATCTACCTCCCTCCTCTTTATGTATTCTAGGTAGTCAACTATTATAGGGCACTCAACTCCACACAAATGATGAGCAAGGTTGTTGGATTTCACTTCCAAGTCTTTGTCGTCATTTTCCGCTCACTCCTCCCATGTCCATAATTCCTAGTCATTGTCATCGCCTACAAATATGTTGCAAGCCAACCCTTCCTCTTCTAGGTACTTCTACACCCATCCTCTGACCAATTTCTTCACCATTTGTGCCACCTTTAGAAAGAAGTTGATGCTTATTTCCTTTTTACCCCACTATTTCTCTAAGGCCACCATATTAAGGGTATTTAGCACCACAAATTTCTTAACCTGCACTTCATTCCCGAATGACATATAGTAATTTTGTGGCATTGGAACCATCAAGTTTCCATCCATGTTATCAAGGGCCTCATCAATCTTTCCTAGCATTGCATGGGTGAAGACCATCTGACACAACTTCTTACATTTGGCCTTTGTGACACCCATGTAGAGAAACATTGCAAGTAACATTGCAAAAATGTTTGCATTTACTCTAAACTTGTGATGTGCTATCAGGAACTCTTTCCCTGGAATCTTCTTCATCACCCATAGGATTAGTGGATGAGATAAGAGAAAATCCCTCTCAGCCTTTTGTTAATGATTTCCCCATGAAAGGCTTGTTGCTTCCTTATGGTAGTGAGGAAAATGGGGGTATCCATCGTGCTCCTTTCACAACACTTCAATTTTTTTTTCACATTTGATTATGTAGCTACCACCTTTTGTTTCTTAGTATTCCAGCCAAAATTCCTCATAATGGTGACATTGGTTGGCGTGACGTTCGGATTGTGCACTCAAATTTGTGGGATGATGAAAAAATATGAACACCACTACCACCCCTTATTCATAGGTGGCAATGCCAACAGATGAGCCCAAAATTTGTTATCCCATTTTTCCAAAGTATTAGCTTCTCATTCATTTCCCATGCTAATTCACTTATGTGACAATGTGCTTGTTGCATTTCCTCCCAGTTGTAAAGTCGGTCCCATCAACTAACTTGTCACTCCTAATTATGAGTTGTTTCTACTGTCGCTTTGGCTAATTCATCAGCCAAGTCATTCCCTTCTTGGTACATGTGGCTTACCTTGAAGGCCTCAAATTTCTTTGTTAGCATTTTAATGGGTGAGAGACATTATTTTATCTTCTATTTTGGTGCGTTATTCCTATGGATGGATTTGATTGTGATGAGGGAATCACCTTCCAAATGGATGCATTTCACCCCCAAACTGATTCCCATCTGTAATCCTATTAATGCTGCTCTAAATTTTGCTCATTATTAGTGCATGTTCCCAAATAGATGGATTTCCCAACCAAAAATTTTCCTTGTTCATCCCGAGCTATGCATCCTGCCCCACCCATTCCTAGGTTGCCTCTAGAGGCCCCATCAAAATTGACATTCATTCATACCACCTCTGATGTCACTCACTTCACTTTCCTCCTCTCTAATTTTTGGTCAATCCTGCCACCACCACAAAACAACGGTCCAATTTCAAACCTTCGAATATTTTCATCAACCTATCATCCCAATTGGAGAAGTTCTACTATTTGGGAGCTTTATTCTTGACTACTTCATTGACAAGTTCCATGATTTCCTTCTCAATTTTACCACACAATTTCTCCACTTCTAGCACTTTATCTTGAAAGATTCTCCTATACTACTCTCCCAAATGATGGTGGAGGGATTAATCGTCCAAATGCTATCAAAAACCTATTTTCTATGCTGAATTGGCCACATATTAAACCATATCTTGATGTTTAATGGAAATCAGCATTGCATATTTAACTTACTCATAAATAATTTCCAACAATCTACTGTGTATGGGCAAGTCATGAGTAAGTGATCTAGTGATTTGTTGATATTTTTGCACATTACACATCTCCTCGAGCCCTAGATTTTGAACGTAGCCAATCTATCCTCAGCAAGGATCCTTTTTTGTATTGCTAGCCACAAAATATGCCAGCTTTAGGGAGGTAGTCCTTACCCCAAATTAGCTTGCCGGTTTAGTCATGTCTGGCAATAGCCAATTACATGATTTTGTATCTAATTTTTTCTTTGTATGTCCTCATAATCAAACAACACCAATGTAAGATATCCTCTTCATTAGTGGGGAGAAGGTGTCTATTTTTAAGAACTTCCACCAAAGCATCTTTTTGATCTTGAGAAGAATCGATACCCTATAGATTGTTCCATTCCCATTGTGTTGCACCATCACTATGGATTACCTTCCCATAGTTTTTAAATTTTTTGCCCCATTCTCATATCAAAACTTCCTTGATTTCTACCGTATTTGGTAAGTTTTCAATAGGTACATTTCCTCCCTAGGAGTCACTCCAAAAGAATGCACTTTGTCCATTCATTATCTTCCAGGTTGTGTGCTTGGTCACTATGTCCCTGCATTCCAATATGGAGTTCCAAATCACAAAATCCCTTGGTGGATTGGTCATGGTCAAGATGCGAGTGGGCTCATCTTGTTGGATGTTGTGGATATGGTTGCTGATATTTGGTTTTCATTGATGTCAACAATGTTGGCATTTGGTGAATTAGAGGCTATATATGTCGAGGATATTGAGAAAATTGTAAAAGAAAGTGTTCTAGGTTCCTAGTGGAACTGTGCAAGTCTTGAAGGTGCTCTATTCTATATGTTGAACATTAGTTGGTGTGGATTAAAGGGTTTATTATTGAATGTTTCTAGATCATCTACCAAAAGTTTCAAAGGTCTGCAATAAGTTTTGAATGTTTTGTGGTCTGATAGTGTTTTTGTGGTCTTTGTCTTTGTTCCTGAATGAAGATTGTGTGATTCTAGTAATCTTAGTTGTTACAAATGATTCTCTATTATTTCTTGGTGTTCTTGGATTTATCTAGATCATTCTCTATCTTTTTTGTATGTCCACATTACTCGGTGAACTTGTGATTGAAGATCTTTGGGCGCATGTTTAGTTTTTCTTGTTCTTGGCCGACATGTTAGTGGTGGCATGTTGTGGATCTTTGTGGTGAAATAAATTAAAGTATTTTTGTATTGGAGATGCTAATTTGGGTCTCCAATATGTTTTGGCTGACCTTTGTGGATGTGCAATGGAAATTTATTTGTAAATTTGGGCTAACATTGAAAATATATTTTATTTTTCTAGTCGACTAAGTTGTGATGAAATCCCATGTAGCAGATATATAAGAGCAATTGGTTGAGAGAATTTAGTGTGTGCATGAATGTGAATGTATGCTAGAGAATGTGTTAATGTGAGAATAGTGTTTCTATCATTTGATTACTAAGCAGAGAGCGAAAAAGAATGAGTAGAGTGTGAAGAAAGTTTTCTAAGCTTAATTGGAACTATAATCAAAATTGTGGAGAAGCTATTTTCTCAGTTTGTACTCTTTGGATTTTAATCCTATTCTATATTGTTGGATAGTGATTCCTCTTTTGTATTTGAGTAGTGAGCTCTAGGCAGTATGCCTAAATGCATGTGCATTCCCCTTATTATTTCTCCTTATACTTCTAACAGAGTATAATCTTGTGGACTAACATCCACCGTGGTTTTTCCCCTAATAGGGTTTCCACACAAAAAATATTGGTGTTATTTGTCTCTTTGATGTGTTAATTTTTTATGGTTAATTGCTTGTTCATCAGATCTAAGATTAAAGTTAAGATACGTTAGAAAATTTTAAGTTCCTTTGACAATTGATTCACCCCCCCCCTCTTTGTTGTTTGACCTTATTTTTCCAACAATTGGTATCAGAGTAGGTTTTTTTGAAGAAGTCTAAAAGTTTGAGGTGATCCAAGATGGCAACAATATTCAAGAAGGATAGTCCAAGATTTGATGGCACTAACTATTCAATGTGGAAAGTTATAATGTAATGTCACTTAAAGTGTATTCGTGAAGCTTTCTGGAAGATTACAAAAGATCCATATACTATTCCTTAGAATGGTCCCTCAACTCCTGATGAGATCAAAGATGTTGAAAATAATGTTAGGGCTATTGAAGCTTTGATGAGTGCTCTGACAGATTCAGAGATGGCTAATATGTTGGGTTTGGAGAAATCTTATGATATTTGGATGAAACTAGAAACTTTGTATGAAGGAGATGCATAGGTGAAGATGGCTAAGCTATAGAGCTTGAAAGGCAAGTATGATATTTTGAATATGGGTGAAGATGAAAATATCACTTCTTTTATACAGAGAGTAAATAAAATAGTGATGGGCATTAAAGGTGTCGATGGTTCTATGGATGAGGATGAAATTGTGGCTAAAATGCTCAAATTCTTTCCTCCCTCCTACAAAATGAAGGTTCATGCTATTGAAGAATTCAAATTGGTAAACAAGATAACAAGAGACACATTGATCGGGAAGCTTCCTGCTTTTGAAATAAGTGAATTTGGTGAATCTACACCAAAGAGTGAATTGGAATTCAAGGCTAATGTATTTGGGAGAGAGTTTTAGAAAGATATCCAAGTATGATGAAGAACTGAAACAACTTGAAGATAAAGAAAGAGAGGTAGAAGAACTAGAAGCTATGATTGCAAAACAAGAAGGCAGAGGAAAAGGTAAGTATGAAGATGTATTCCCTATTAAATTTTTTTCATGTAGTAAAATAGGTCATTTTACATCAAGATGTCCTGAAAGAGTTCCTAGATCTATGCCTAAAAATTCTAGATTCCAAAAGAGACACCACTTTGCTGAAGAAGCAATGACTGATGATGAGTCTGATAAAGATAATGGAAAAGAAGATGAATGGACTTTCATTGCTACCATTGAAGATAATCATGTGGTTACTGAATCTACTAAAGATGAGAAATCTCTTGCAGCCCAAGTTGAAGAAAAAGATGAGTGGGTTATTTATAGTGGATTTTCACATCGTATGACCGATGATAAAAGTAAATGTGTGAGTCTGGAGAACTATGACGGTGGGGTTGTAAGATATGGAGATAACAATATTGGTGTGATTCATGGCATAGGATCTATTTTCCTTGGCAGTAAGGATAAACTTGATGATGTCCTCTATGTTGAAGGCTTAAAGCACAACTTGTTGAGTGTTGGATAGATTGTTCACAAAGGATATGATCTTCAGTTCAAAGATGGAAGATGCAAGATATGTAGAAGTTCGAGGAATATGATTGCAACAGGAAAACAAACAAAAAGAAATATTTTTCATCTGAATATTGCTAATGGAAGTTGTTTAATTTCTCATGTAGATGAAATCTGGTTGTGGCATAGGAGGTTGTGTCATGAAAACTTTGACAACATTATAAAGATAAGTTATACTCAAGCAGTAAGAGATCTGCTTAAGTTAGTGAAGTCTGCTAATGTAATCTGCAAGGAATGTCAAATGGGTAAACAAAACATAGTCTCTTTCCAGAGCAAACATTTTCATTCAAATAATTTGTTGGAGCCACTACATACTGACCTTTGTGGTCCCTCCAGAGTTAGAAGTATACATGGAGAAAGGTATTTCATGTTGGTTATTGATGATTACTCTAGAATGATTTGGGTTTCCTTTTTAAGAGTAAAATGTGAAGCTTTGGAGAAGTTCAAAAGTTTCAAGGCTATTATAGAAAATGAGAAAGGTTTGAAAATCAAGTTCTTGAGATTTGACAGAGGTGGTGAATTTATTTCCAAGGATTTCAACTCTTATTGTGAAGAGCATGGTATTAAAAGACAGTTATTTTCTCCCTGAACCCCTCAACAGAATGGAGTTGCAGAAAGAAAGAATAGAAAAATTCTAGATGCTACCAGAACAATGATGATGTAAGGAAATGTATCTCAGATGTACTAGAGTGAAGCAGTAAGCCTCACTGTATATTCTTTGAATCGGGTAAATGTTAATGGAAATTCTAGTAAGACTCCTTATGAGTTATGGTTTGGTCACAAACCTACTATTAAGTACTTCAAGATCTTTGGAAGCAAGTGTTATATCAGAAGAGATGATGATATAGGAAAATTTGATACAAGAAGTGATGAAGGAATCTTCGTAGGTTACTACACTAAAATCAAGGCCTACCAATACTATAATAAAATATTGAGAAAGATGGTTGAGAGTGAAAATGTCAGAGTTGATGAGAATTTTGTCAAATCATCCAGACATTGCAATTATGATTTAGACAAAGATATTACAAGCCAAGGGAATAATAATCAAACACAAAATATACTTTATATTATTCCATATGTTCCAGTGAAACAACCTCATTTTGTTCTGGTAGATAAAGTTAGTCAAGAGACACAAACAAGTTTAGGTGTAGAAGAAAGATCAGAAGAGTCAGAAGTTCAAGAATGTCCCAAAACTCCAAGGTATGTAAAGTTGAATCATTTTGAAAATCAAATCATAGGAGATAAGAGTAAAGGAGTACAAACTAGAAGAAAAATTGCAAAAGAATATTGTCTGATATCCAAGATTGAGCCTAAAAATGTCACTCAAGGATGCCAAGATGAACACTGGTTGGAAGCTATGAAGGAAGAGCTGACACAAATTGAAAAGAATGACACATGGTTACTGGTCCTGAGGCCTAGAGACAAAAATGTGATTGGTACTAAATGGGTATTTATAAACAAGCTCAATGAAGAAGGTGAAGTGGTCTGGAATAAAGCAAGACTGGTACGTAAAGGGTATTCTCAAATGGAAGGTATTGATTTTGAAGAAACATTTTCCCCTGTCGCTAGAATTGAAGCTGATAGACTATCTCTTGCTTATGCTGCACACAAGAATTATAAAGTCTATCGAATGGATGTAAAGTCTACATTTCTGAATAGAGAACTATAAGAAGAAATGTACATTGAACAACCAAATGTATTTTAGCTAACAAACAAAGAAGATATGGTTTGCAGATTGAAGAAATCTCTATATGGACTTAAGCAAGCCCTAGAGCCTGGTATGCTATATTAGAAAAATACCTATTGAAGCTTGGATTCACTAAAGGTACTACTGACAACAACTCATACTTCAAATTAGATAATGATAAGGAGTTAATTATAAAAAAAAATTGTTGATGAAATCATTTTTGGAGGAGATGATAATCTATGTATGAAGTTTGTTGATGAGATGAAAAATGAATTTTAGATGAGTATGATTGGAGAGATGAAGTTATTTTTGGGATTGCAAATTACACAGTTGGGCAAGGGGATCTTCATATCTCTATCCAAATATGTGAAAGAACTGCTGAAGAAGTTTGGAATGGATGACTCCAAACCTGTTGGTACTCCCATGGTGACTGGATGTAAGTTGACACATAATGATGACTCTCCTAAGGAAAATAAAACCAAATATAGGCCAATGATTGATGGATTTCTCTATTTGACTCAGACTAGACCAAACATTATGAATGTTGTATGCATGGTTGCTAGATTTCAGACTGATCCAAAAGAATCACATGTAATTGCTCTAAAGAGAATTTTCAGGTATCTGAAAGGAACATTTGACTTTGGACTTTGGTATCCAAAGGATGATAATCTCACTTTGTGTGCCTATACTGATGCGGATTGGGCTGGTGATGTAGATGATAGGAAAAGTATTAGTGGTGGTGCTTTCTTCCTAGGGAAGAAGTTGGTATCCTGGTTAAGTAAAAAGAAAAACTCAATTTCTCTATCTACTGCTGAGGCAGAATACATTGTTGTTGCCAATAACTGTACTCAAGTGATATGATGAAATAGATGCTGAGAGATATTAGGGTGATATATGAAGAACCTATTTCCATATAATGTGACAACTCTAGTGCAATAAATATCTCAAGGAATCTGGTGTTACACTCTAAGACTAAACATATATCAATCAAGTTTCATTTCTTGAGGGAGAAAGTGAATGAGAAAGAAGTCAAACTAGAGTATGTGCCTACCAAAGAAAAGATTGTAGATATATTTACTAAGAATTTTCCAATAGTTACTTTTGATTATCTCAAAAGAATGCTAGGGGTAATCACCCCTCTTGATAAGAACTAAAAGATGCATTTGCTTGCATCAATCCAAGAGCTTCATTGCTATATTCTAATTCGGATTGATGTTTTTATGGCTGCTAATTAGGGGGAGTAGTCTGATGTGCAGATATGTGGTTCAGAGCATGTTTATGGAAATTTCATTGTTACCTTTTCCATTGATGTCAAAGGGGGGGAAGTGTAATGTGAAAATATTTTCAAGAGGAGAAGTGTAGAAGAAGTCAGTGTGTTGGGTTGATGGTATTTTTTCACATCATGTGTTGCCATCAATGCCAAAGGGGAAGATTGTTGGATGTTGTGGATATGGTTTATGATATGTGGTTGTCATTGATGTCAACACTATTGGAATTTGGTGTATTAGAGGTTGTATATGTCAAGGATATTGAAAAAAGTGTAAAAGAAAGTGTTCTAGGTTCCCAGTGGAACTGTGCAGGTCTTGAAGATTCTCTATTCTGTATGTTGAAGATTAGTTGGTGTGGATTAAAGGGTTTATTGTTGAATTTTTCTAGATCATCTACCAAAATTTTTAGAGGTTCGCGATATTTTTGAATGTTTTGTGGTTTGACAGTGTTTTTGTGGTCTTTGTTAGTGTTCCTGAATGAAGATTGTGTGATTCTGGTAATATCAGTTGTTGTGGATTCTTCTCTATTGTTTCTTAGTGTTCTTGGATGTCTCTATATCATTCTCTATCTTTTTGGTACGTCCACATTACTCAGTGAACTCGTGATTGAAGATCTTTGTGCGCATGTTCAATTTTTTTTGTTCTTGGTCGACATGTTAGTGGTGGCATGTTGTGGATCTTTGTGGTAAAATTAATTAAAGTATTTTTGTATTGAAGATGTTAATTTGGGTCTCCACTATGTTGTGGCCAACCTTTGTGGATTTGCATTGGAAATTTATTTGTAAATTTGGGCTGACATTGAAAATATATTTTATTTTTCTAGCCGACAAAGTTGTGATGAAATCCTGTGTAGTGGATATATAAAAGTGATTGCTTGAGTGAAGTTAGTGTGTGCATGAGTGTGAATGTATTCCAGAGAAAGTGTAAATGTGTGAATAGTGTTTCTATCATTCGATTACTGGGCAGAGAGTGAAAAGATTAAGCAGAGTGTGAAGCTATTTTCTTAGTTCATATTCTTTGGATTTTAATCCTATTTTGTATTGTTGGACAGTGAGCCTCTTTTGTATTTGAGTAGTGAGCTCTAGGCAATGTGCTTGAATGCATGTGTATTCCCCTTATTATTTCTCCTTATACTTCTAACAGAGTATAATCTTGTGGACTAACATCCACCATGTTTTTTCCCCTAACAGGGTTTCCATGCAAAAAATATTGGTGTTATTTGTCTCTCTAATGTGTTAATTGTTTATGGTTAATCGCTTGTCATCAGATCTAAGATTAAAGCTAAGATATGTTAAAAAATTTTAAGTTTTTTATGACAACTGATTCACCCCCTACTCTCATTTGTCTATCCTTGTTTTTCCAATACATCTGAGTCTAGATAATTTTTCTTAAAAATCCTCACCCATTTCTACTACCCACTTGCATATAGGTTCCAAACCAACTTTGTTCACATGGCTAGGTTCATGATTATTTGTTTCCTGATGCCTCCTCCCCCTGACTCCTTTGGGGAGCACACTTTTTCCCAAGCTACCAACAGGAATTTTTGTTCTTCCCTCGTGCCACTCCAAAAGAATATTTTGAATATCTAGTTGAGAGTCTCTTTTTATTGATTTGGGTAGTTTTGGACACGTCATTGAGTATACAAGAATAGTTGATAGAACTGCCTTTACCATCATGAGACAACCTTCTGAGGATAGCCACTTTCCTTTCCATGTCCCAAGTTTGTTTTTGTAGTTGTTGGCTAGAATTTCCCAAGAACATTTTTTGTTGACCCTTGCAAATAGTGGTACTCCAAGAAAATGACTTGGGAAGTTTTCCACTTTCAAGTTCAAAATTCTTACCATATCTCTTTGTAGACTCAATTGAGTGTTGAGGAAAAAGACTTCTAATTTCCTAAAATTGATGCTCTACCTTGATACCATACATATTCATCCAGGAATGTTTTGATGACTTTGCTTCCTTCCTACTTGCCATCCCAAATAGTATTGTGTCATCGACAAAATATTCATGTGTAATTGCATCCAAACCATTTGCAACTGGAACCCCCAACCACTTTCATTCTCTCCTAAGAGAGCTCATGGTTCTTCCTAGGACCTCGGCCATGATAATGAATAAGAAGGGGGAGTCGAGATCTCCCTGCCTTAAACCCCTTATTGTGGAAAAGAACCCATGTGCTACCCCACTTACCAAAATTGAATTTTTTTTTGTCGAGATACAACTCTTAATCCAATTGATCCAATTACCATCAAAACCAAACTTCTCTAGAACATCCATTAGAAATTTTATATCCATCAAGTCATAATCTTTTAGGATATCTAGCTTTAGGACCATACATGCTTCCCTTGTCTTTCTGGTCATGTGGATGGTTTCATGTGCAATGATGATACCTGTACCATAGAAAAAATACAACTTGCTTGATTTAGGGAATAAATCAAGTCTTCTCTTCATTTTTTAAGACAAAATATCAACAAATAGTCACTTTCAGATTTGGAAATCAGGTTTTCAAAGGTGGACACCTATAAGGAGCCAAAGTGTAGATCAAAGACTTCAACTTCCACCTTTGGATTTTAAAAAATTTAAAATTGGACTAATTTTCCATGGGTGGCAAATGAGTCCAATTACTAGGCTTGATTTTTGTTTTCTACATTTTTGGATACCCTTTTGTCTGAAACAGTTTCTAGAACAGTTTCATAGAACTGGGACTAATTCGCCCAGAATGGTGAATGAGTCCCACAAGGCCTAAAAATCAACATTTACAGAATTTTAGAGTTATTTACAATCTCCAACAAGTTTACAGGTGCATGCTTTCGGTTTAATCCTTTTTTGTTTAGTTTTTTTTACATTTCTAGTTCATTTATGCATAACACAATGTGTTTTCAAACACTTCACATTTCATTAGTTTTGCATATTTAATCAATCAATTTCATCACTTTGTTGCATCTATATCATTGCATTTAGTCAAAATTGCATCATACATTCCTATATTTGAGTGAACTACCTAGATTTTGGTGTGGGATCTATCTCTTTCCATTAGGTGAAAAACCCTAATTGAGCAAAAGAGACATAGCATTCTAACACCCTAATATCTATGGTTCAATTTGGTGAACTTTCTTTTTGAATACTTCTCTTTTTTGATTTGGAGTCCTTCATCATAGATCTAGCCTTGCATTGACTTTGCATTAGGGTTTTCACTAGTTAATTGGCATGCTAGGTTTCAAATTTTGCATTCATAAAAAGTGCATTTAGGTTGCATTTTTGGCATCTACATTCATTTAATTTTTTTGAAATTCTGCATTTTAAACTTAGGTCTGCATCATAGAACTCAAAAAACACCAAAATCACTCAAAAAAAATCTAAAAATTCTAAAAAATTCCATATTGGGACTCATTCGTCACCTTGGGTGAATAAGTCCCTTTTCACCCCTAAAACTGCCTTTTGGAGAACTAAAAACCCTATTTTTAAGCTTCTTTTTGGTGCCATTACCTACCCGTATTAGTTGGTTGAGTTTCTGTAACATGCATTTCATTAGATCTAGCTTAAAACAACTCATTTCATGCATTTTTTAATTTCACATTTGCATTTCCAACATTTCATTTTTCACGTTGTTGAATAATGTAATCATCAAATTACTTGTTTCACATCTGAAAATTGAATTTAAACATTTCATTTTTGCATTACACTTTCTTTCCTTTTTCATCATAGCATGTTTTCTTTCAAAACATGTGGCTTTGATTTGGTTAAAAATGGATTGCATAAATACAACATTCCCTCTTATGAGTTCAATTTTTATTACAACAATGAGGTCTTTCAAAAACATAATCAAACCATTGACACAATCCTTAATCATACATTGCCCACTAGTGAGAAAGGTAGTGTAGACAATCATAACAATCGTACTTGTTATTCTCCCTATACCTCTCCTATTAGTTACAAACCTATATCTTGGTGAAGGAAGGTACAAGCATTGAGGGTCATGATAGCCCATCTCCTCATTCCTCTTTGGAAGATGTTAGACAACAAGAACATGAGATCATATCTAAACATTCCTAAAAATCACCTTACCTACTCTCCATAGTCATGACCATGAAACTTGTATATCTCCTCATATCCCTCCTCAATGCAAAGAGGATAGGTTGATGTTAGAAGATATACCTATTAAGATTCATGAGAATCGTGACTGTTCCTAATGCTCCTACCATTTTGGATAATCTCTTTGACAACCATAGTGGTCCTTCTCTTCATGCCTCCCCCACTTGTGATGAAGCTACTTCACAAACCTCAAACTTGGATGAACATATTACAAGATCTCCTAGTAGAGTAGATAATATGGAACAAGAGAATGAGACCTTAGAAACAACTGACAATCAAATAAAGTCTTCTTCTAATCTCCCCACTCTCAACAATCAAACAAATTCCACCATTCCAAAATCCCTTACTCGTGATGAAGTCCTTTTAGAAGAACCAACCCTTGAATGTCATGAACATATGGTCTGTGGTTCTCCTAAAAAAATTCATTCTAGGGAAGGTATCATGATACAAGACAAAGATAACATTGACAATAATAATATTATGCCCTTACATGACAATGAAAAGCCCCTATTAGGCTCTCATTCACCAAGGGATGTTAATATTATTCAAGCTCAACTTATCCTTTACCCACTATCACATAGACGTTCACCTCCACCTAAACCTTGGTTTACTCTTTACCCACCTCAAACTAATGTGTCGTAGAAACCACAACAACCTACACCAACACCCTTACCTTTTTTGAATCCCATTTTTCCTAGAGATCCTCGATTAAATTCACATATTCAGGAGTACTTGATCTTATTGAACAACTAAAGAATACTCTTGCTAAGATATCCTTATGGGATCTTATTCAAGTATCCCCTTACTATCACAACATGATCCAAGTAGCCTTGCAACAAGTTCCTATCCCTTCTAATGTGCAACCAAATGACATAGCAACCATGATCGAAGGAATAAATGTTGACATTGTTTTCCACCAAAGTGAACTCACCCTTTGGAAGTGAAAAAACAAAACCAAGCTTTCATGATCATTTCTCAATACAATTAGATAGGATAAAGTGAACCCTCATTCACAATTGCTCGACCCTTAATTTGTGTAGTGTAAACCTTTTGGATAGGCTTCGTGTGGATAAGTCAACAATTCAACCTCAATCTTTATCTATTAAGGGCTTTGACAATGTGGAAAAGACACCGCTTGGTGTGATCACTTTACCTATTACAGTTGGAGAACTCACATTGAACACACCGATCTAGGTTATGCCTCATGATCTTTCATATAACCTTCTTCTAGGCAAGCCATGGATTCATGTAATGAATGGTGTGCCTTCCACTCTTCATCAAAAAATGAAATACATCTACAACAACAAAGTGTGCATCCTTGATGTTGATCATGAGCCTTTTAGTGTCTTACAACTTTAGAAAAACAAAGAGAACCCCTTGAACACATTAACACCAACGACACAAGTGGAACTCACACAACAAAAAGACAAACAAAAACATATTGAACAAGTCATGATGCTATTAGAAGATGATTGGGGTTCCTTGGATTTCGAACATGACTTCATGGGAGAGTACAAAATAATCCACAAAGATTCAAATAAGGGAAAAGAAACAACGATAATGACAACACAAAATTCGAATGACCTTTCGATAGCATCCACCTCAACCACTTTAGACAAAGAAGAAAACTACACAACAACCTTTGACGAACACAACAATGAACAACCATCCGATTCAAAAGCAATGAAAAATCTATATGGAAAAGGTTATGAACTTATGAAACAACTTGGCTATAGTGAAAAAGGATGTAGTGCTAGAGAGCAAGGTATATGTGTCTCCATAGAGCCTAACACACAAAAAACAAATCATGGTATTGGTTATTTTCCTTTGATCAAGATAAACAAGCCATCCCTTAACATCAATACTATCACAAAACATCCTTCTAAACCAACCTTAAAAGTAGTACATCCTGAGTTGATCGAAACTACTGGTCTTCATCTTCCTCCTAAACCAAAACACACAAATAATTCCTTGCTTAACATCAATGTCATCTCACATAGCACTACAAATTTGCATTCAATATATTTTCCCTCCTCTTGTACAAGTGAGAACAAAATATTGCAATCTAAAAATCCTTGCACAGGTATCACATATTGTACTAAGAAAGACATCTCTTTTCCACCAAGAACATAAACTACTTCTCTTGATCAAAAGGGTATCTTGTCGAGATTCCTCCAAGATCACTCAATCACCCTTCCTCCATGACCTCAAAAGATATGCTATTACAAGACTTCATTTTGTGCTTATCATAGAGTTCATGGTCATTCCACCAATAAAATTAAGGCTTTGAGTAGTAAAATTGAACATCTTAAGGATTTTTGTATGCTCCCCTCTGTGGGGGAACCTACTTCCTCTAATTGATATTGATTTTCATTCTAGAATGCATTCCATCAATCATTTTGGCTCACCCTTGTCCTACATTAAGTGGGGGCAAGGGGTTAGGTACCCTTGTCCTCGTATGTCATGTGTTGTTTCCTCCTTTGGATAGTTGTTAACTTTTCATGAACATATAAGAGCAAGCTTGGGATGTGGATGACATGCCTTAAGTTGGCTCACATGTGACATACTACTCCATATTAATGACATAGCTTATCAAAAACATATGACTTGGCATAGGGCTTTTCGAGTAAGCTCTCATGTCCTTTTCTTCTACTTTAAAGCAATTTCTCATAGTACTATGTTTGCAACCATTTTAAAGTGGGGGAATACATCACCACTCACATTTCATTGTGCGATTTTATTTTTTCTTGAAATTTCCTCTCTTGGACACATTTGGCACAATGTTCCCCAAGATGAGATCTTGCACTTGTCCTCTCTTGGAAACAAGATGAGATGATTTTCACTTTTCCTCTCTTGGAAGCATTAGATTCAATGTTCCCTAAGATGAGACATTGCATGAAATAAGCAAAATCCCTTTGAACATTCCTTACACCATTTTACATTTACAATGTCTATGAGTGTCAAGCATACAAAGTTTTTCTTACTTCACAGAACTCAAAATTTATTTTCCTTTGTGGCACCTTATTAAAGTTATCAAGAGGTATAACTTTGATATGGTTGAGTAGGAAGCACATTCTATGGAATTACTTTCCCCATAGCCACCTGTGTGTTTGTGAGTGCATACCAACTAGTGTATGTTTCTCACCTTTTGGGCTTTCTCACCCAGTGGATAGCCAAGAGTTACGTCGCCCCATAGTGAGTATGTATTTTTTTTATAAAAATAGCCAAGATCTGATCCACAACTAGGTGGAAAAATGGTTGAAGCTTGATCCATCTTTTCAGCTTCATCTTTCTCTTCTTCTAGTTCTTGCCATTGTATGATCATGTATCTTGTTTTGTTGCAAATCATTCACCTTGTGTGTGTCTTCTTGTGCTTATGTTGGATTGACTTAGGATCTTGCATCTTGGGCTCTTGCACAACCTCCTTTGGTCTTTTTCATCCTTTGTCAGCCACATGGGTACGATTGGACCTCTCTTGAATGTCTACTTTAGTGTGAGTTTGAAGCAAGTTCATCCTTTCACTAAAGTGGGGGCTAAATGTACCATAGAAAAAAGGAAACTTGCTTGATTTAGGGAATAACTTATTATAAAGTGGACTTAATGAGACCTTGATTTGGTGTTGTGAGGTATTTTTCACATCCACACTAGGTCTTGGACCCTTTCAAATGCATTTAACGATGTCTTGTGAAGGTGTTTTAACACATTTATACACTTTTCTATACTCTTCTTATTATAATTCATCTAAATATTCCATTTTTATCCCTTATCAAATCCTATTCTAAAGTGTTATAAATTCTTGTAACAAACTTTCATGCTTTTCTAGGCTTGTTATCACTATTTACAACTTTCTTATGCTTTATTTGACCCCTTTATGCACTCATAAGACTTAATTAAGTGTACTTTTGAATGTACACCTGACAAACAACATTAAATTCAACTTAATTCCCGACACCCACATACAAGCCTAAGGTGGGACCCCTTCGCCATGGGTGGCCAATGAGTCCCTCTTGGCTCCAAATTCAAAATAATTCAAATTTTCTTTCGGGTTTTTATTCAAAAAAACTTATGTTGGGTTGTGATGTTATATTATTAGGTAATTAGGGCATAAGTGTGTATAAATAAGTGTTTTTACATCCATTTCAACCCCCATTCATTCACCCATTCATCTCTTAACTCATTCACAACTCATTCATCATTTGTCTTCTCCTTCAAGTCAAGCAAGTTAGGGCTTTTACATTGCAAGTCATCAAGATAGCTTCCAAAGACATTCAAGGGTAGAATCTTCCTCTATTGATGCATAAATTCAAGATCAAACATCATGAAAAGGTATTAACTTCATTATTTCATGCTTCATTACATTCTTTCATAATTTTGGTTTAATTACCTACAAAGGGATTTGACCAAGGAAAACCCCCATGCCTAGGTAACATTCAACATTTCTCTCTCTTGTCTTGTGTGTTTGTAGATTTAGACATCTTGGAGACTTAGAAATTATTGAAGATCAAGTTGAAAACTTGTTTAAGTCTTCTCTTCATTGTCTAAGACAAAATATCAACAAAAAGTCACTTCAGATTTGGAACTCAGGTTTTCGAAGGTGGACACTTGTTAGGAGCCAAAGTGCAGATTGGAGACTTCAATTTCCACCTTTGGATTTTCAAAAATTCAAAATTGGACTAATTTTCCATGGGTGGAAAATGAGTCCCACTACTAGGCTTGATTTTGGTTTTCTGCATTTTTGGATACCCTTTTGTCTGAAACAGGTTCCAGAACAGTTTCACAAAACTGCGACTAATTTGTCCAAAATGGTGAATGAGTCCCACTAGGCCTAAAAATCAACATTTTTAGAATTTTAGAGTCATTTCCAATCTCCAGCAAGTTTACAAGTGCACACTTTCAATTTTATCCTTTTCTGTTTAGTTTTGTTCACATTTCTAGTTCATTTTTGTATAACACAATGTGTTTTCAAACAAAACATATTTCATTAGTTTTACATATTTAATCAAATAAATTTCATCACTTTGTTGGATGTAGATCATTGCATTTAGTCAAAATTACATCATGCATTCCCATTGTGTTGTAGAAAAATGGTCCCTTGACATTTTCATGGTCTTTTAGGCCTTTCTTCACGATGCTTGGTCCATTTTGCTTTCATTTAATGTTGTAATGTGGCTTAAATGTTCACATTAAGTCCTTAAAGTAAAATTATGATGTCTCTTGAAGGTGTTGTGGAGTGTTGTAAAATATTTCTACTTTTCTAAACTCTATTCATTACTATTCACCTAAAAATCACCTTTTCATCACTTATCAAGTCATATTTTGAAGTGTTGTAAAGTTTTGTAACAAGATTTCACACTTTTCTAGGCTTAATTTCACTATTTACACCTTTCTTATGCTTTATTTGACCCATTTATTCCCTTATAAGGCTTAATTAAGTGTGTTTTTTAATGTAAACCTAACAAACAACATTAAATGTGACTTAATTCCCAACACCCACTTTCAAATCCAAGGTGGGACCCATTCACCATGGGTGACGAATGAGTCCCTCTTGGCTCAAAATTCAAAATATTTCAAATTTTCTTTATGGTTTTATTTAAAATTACCTTATGTCAGCCTGTGATGAGGTATCTTCGGGTTACTAAGGCACAAGTGTGTATAAATAAGTGTTTTTGGTGAATGAGTCCCTCTTGGCTCAAAATTCAAAATATTTCAAATTTTCTTTTGTGTTTTTATTTAAAATCACCTTATGTCAGCCTATGATGAGGTATCTTTAGGTTACTAAGGCACAACTATGTATAAATAAGTGCTTTTACATCCATTTTACATCCTCCCCATTCATCAAGTTCACTAATTCACTCATTCATTCAAGCATTCAAGCACTTTGCATCATTCAATCAAGCATCAATCAAGTATCTTGGAGCAGCCATTGACATATCTTCATATTTCTTCAACAAGGTTGTGGTGAGTTTAGGGCATTTGTGTGTTGTTTATTCATCTTTCCTTGTTCATTTCATTCCATTTCTTCATTAAAGGATTGATTACCAAAGTGGGATTTGAACAAGGCAAATCCCTATAACCTAACCCTTAACCATTTTTCCCCTTTGCATGTGTGTTTTCAAACTTGTGTATGTAAATTTGATAAGCTATTAGGTGTTGAAAAGTGGACAAGAAGTCAACAAAGTGTTTCAAGTCAACTACAACACATTTCAAGCTTGGAGAAGACATTACATGTTCATTTTCTGTCGACAACCTCAAATCTCGTGCTATAGGATTGGTCCCTGATTTCACAAAATTTTGTGAGTGGACTAATTCACCATCAATGGCGAATGAGTCCCACCTTAAGGCTAGAAATCCATATTTTGTCAGATTCTAGATCCTGACACTCAGAAACCTGTTCTCAAAAATTTTCATCAGAAGTAGGATTGATTCGCCATCACTGATGAATGAGTCCCATTGGTGTTTTTCAGTGATATCTGCTAGCATTCAGGACACTCTAGAATCTTCATCAGACTTCCAGGTGCACTTTGATTCAACCTCCTTGTTTTTTGTTTTGCATTTGTTCATGTTTAGTTCATGTTTGCATATCATACTATGTTTTCAAACATTGCATATTTCCTTGATTTTACATTCATAATTAGTCAATTACTTAGCTTAATTGCATTTAGATCATCTCATTTAGCTTTAATAACATCATACACATCCTAATTTGAGTGAACCACCTAGACTTTTAAGTTGGGTTTATCTCTCTCCTTTTAGGTGAAACATCCTAAGAGTGCAAGAGTAGTCTATAAATCCCTACCCAAAAATCTATGATTCACCTGTATTTGAGTGAACCAACTAGATGTTTGGGGGATCTATCTCTTTCCATTAGGTGAAAGACCCTAATTGAGCAAAAGAGACTTAGCATCCCTAAACAACAAAAATTGATGGTTCAATACCCTCTACTATAGACCTCCCTAGGGTGAAACCACTTTGCTCCTCAGATATAACATCTTTTAGAACACCTTTAAGCCTATTGGCAATAATCTTGGTGATTACTTTATATATTGTGTTGCATAAGGCTATTGGCCTAAAGTCACTCATTTCTTGTAGTTATTTCTTCTTGGGAATCAAGGCAAGGAAGGTGTGATTTACTGACCCCAACATTGTCATCTTTCTCCTTAACTCCTCTATAGCTACTGACAAGTCATCCCCAACAATATCCCAATTTTTTTTTAAATAACTGGGCAAAAACCCATCAGGGCCAGGAGATTTATCTAGATTTAGTTGAAATGTGGTTGCCTTTACTTCTTCTTTGGTAACTTTCTGGAAGAGGTATTTGTTATGTTCCTCACTAATGATTTTTGGTATTACACTAAGTAGTTTTCCCCTTACCGCTTTGTTGTCCGGAGCCTCTCTATTTAGAATTTTTTCAAAGAACCTTACCGCTCAATTAAAAATATACATTGATGCTTCAAAAAAATTCATTCTTAGACTATCTTTCTTTGATACTAGGACATAAATTTTTGAAATCTCTATACTAAGCTTGACCCAAAAAATTTCAAAACCTTCTACCATGAGGTTAAAAGTCCCTTATATAGAACATGTGAGCATGGGATTTCTTGACCCAAGTCACATGTCACATTTGTCTCATTGTAAATTTGATACCTTTTACATTTCTTAGAGGATAGAACATGAACAAAACTCAGTACAAAATAATATTCTCACTTCACAACTAACTTGAGAAGTTGTTGAAGTCATTAGAAGCTCAAAGTTTAAAATTAAAGATGTCATTAAAGCCAAATATTTGAAACTGAATGTAAGGAACCACTCTTAGATGTTGCTGAAGAAAAAATCTACCACTTTCTTTGTCATCCATATGACTATGATGCTGACACTAAAACCAAATGACTGATTGAAAGAATGACTCCCTATTTGAATAAAATATCATTCCAAAGAGCTCAAGGAAAAATAATCAAAATCTAATATAATACCATTTAACAAACTAGAATTAGAGGGATTTAAAGGAAAGTTTGGAAACTATCACAAATCTATTTCAATATTGAACTCTAATAGTACTGCTTTATAAATGTTATTATATTTGCATAAGCTTTTATATGTCTTATAAGCAATTTTAGAAAATTATTAAAAGGTAAAAAACAATAGAGCTGAAAAATATAATTATTAGCAAGTTTATTTCAGGATAAATATTGAGGTATTGTGTTCTTGGAGGTGTTCAAGAACTCAATAGTTGAATCTAGATACCCACTTTAATCTACAAATAAGCTAGCGGACTTAAGTGATTGAAAAGTTATCCATTCCTTCTTTGTAGAGTTTTATTTGTTAATTCAAAGAGAATTTAATTTAGTGTATTCTCTAGCTGATAAATTTTGAAATTGACAAGACAAGATATTGGCCTATGTAAACAGTGCTAAAAATAGTGAAGTCCTTATTCTAGAAGCTTAAAATCCTTTCCACCATCTACTCCTTCATGGAATTTGTGAGGTAATGTTAGCATTGAGAGGTAACATTTGGGAAATTTCAAATTTATGGTTTTAATATTCTAACTTATTTTATATCTTTGGTGGTTTCTATTTAGTACTATAACTTGGTATCCAATATAGTTTCCAAATGGGAGGATAAAGTAGGAGAGCATTCTTTGGTAACTAGAACCCATATCAAGAAAAGGAAGCAATCTGAGAGTTTGAAAATGAATGAATCTATTTGGATGAAACTTGTCAATTTTCTTAACATCCTGAAGAATGGTGTGCCAAACTCTTAAGTAGTAGCTTAGAGGCTAACAATGCATGGTGCTTAAATTTATCCATGAATTATACTTTCTATGGAATATATATTTCCATCTGCAAATCATAGATCTAATCCAATGTAAGAATAGTAAATGATATATCAATTATATGATTGTAAATTGTCTAACTATTTGGTTTATTAGATAAAAAATATGACTATTAAATTGTTTCCCCTTTCAAGTAGCAACATATTACACCCCAAAATAAAGGGGAAAAAATTTAATAATCACATTTTTTATTTGTAAATCAAGGGAAAATAATTACCTAAATAGTAGCCAAAGGTTTTCCTTATGAATAGATTTGAGCATCTAAGAAATGAAAGGATGGGAAAGAATCATTACATATTCTCTCTTTTTTGAAATAAAAACTTGAAGAATTTCCTTGCCACTTTATTCCAATATCCCCATGATTCAACACCTGAAGGAGGAAACATAAAGGATTCTAAATCACAGTCAATTTTTAGCATATTGCCATGTGGAGATCACTTTAAAACTAAGGCCAACTAAATTCAAATGTTTTTTGAAATATTTAGCCAGCTAAGTCAAGAGCCCATTAAAGATTAATTCATAAGTATTTCTTGTGCATAGAAATGTGGAACAATTGTAAAAAGAAAGTGATGTATACAAACCTAAAAAAAACCCCATTATTTACTGTCTGAAAAGCCCATTGCTACTTTTTCTAGGAAAGACTGTCAAACTTTAATGACAATGGGTGGGCAGATTTGGTGGTGGCCTTGTACAATGGCGATACATCATCATTTGATACTCACTATTATAGAAATTTGAAAATTTGAAAAGGGTTTATGTATGTTGGCAAGGTGTTAATGGCAATGCCCATCACCCTCACCATAGTCAACTTGTTCACTTCCAATTAGAACCTCTTTTACCCTAATTTCTCTCTCGCCATGGTGAAACTTTTCAACTTGAATGTGCTCACAGAAAAGTAGGGGAAGATAAGAAAAGAGTGTTCTAAGCTTGTCAGTAGCAGTAGGAGGTCTTCTGATGGGGGCTCCTTTCAAAGATCCACAAGAATCATTTCCCTTCTAATGCATTTTCTTTTTTGAAAATTGATTCTTTCATGTATAATTTTGTGTAATATCATTTTGAGCATGCACACAAATCTACTTATAATTTAACCTTGGCTTTTGATTTGCTTGACTGTCACGTAGTTGAATGAAGCGTCCATTATTTTCTATGAAATGCAGAGATACCTACTTACGGACTCCTTTTGGGCTTTTCATGAAAATATCATGCATAGTCCTAGGTTATATAGAGAGTGTTCTATATTCCTTTTATTTTACTAATATTCTAATGAGTTATTTTTGTTGGGATGTGAAGCCCAACTGTCACATGACCATTTGTATTCTCCCATCTCTTCATATTCAAAGAGCTTTGTATAAATACATGAGTACAGAGCATGTATCTGATAACTGTTAATATAGATTATTCCCTGCTTTCCTGTGGATGTAGCCAATTTTGATGAACCACGTAAATATTGTGTTCTTTGTATTTTCTTCTTTTATGTTTTCTCTGCTTGTTTAAAATTTACAATTTTGTAATAAATATATTTTTTTATATTTTTTTAAAAATATAAAGAATATTAAAATAAATTACATTAAAATTTAATTATAAAAATGTTTAAATAATGAATAGTAAGATAAATTTAATGAATATGAATTTTAAAATACTAGATAAATAATTTATTATAGATTGGATATTGTTTATGATCAAACTTGTATATATGTAAGTATGTGTATATTTGGAAATATTTATTGTTGAAGGGTTTTTTCTCTATCAAATTTGAGAATAACGAAGATAGTGACTTTATTTTATAGAAAAGAATGGATGCTTCATTGAATTGTGTGACATCCAAGTGACTCAAAAGCCAAGGTGACATTATAAGCAGATTTGTGTGCATGGTCAGAAAGAGATTATACAAAATTATACATGAAAGAATCAATTTGCAAAAAAGAAAATGCATTAGAAGGGAAATGATTCTTGTGGATCTTTGAAAGGAGCCCCATCATATGACCTCCTGTTGCTACTGACAAGCTTAGAACACTCTTTTCTTATATGTCGTTACTTTTTTGTGAGCACATTCAAGTTGAAAAGTTTGACCATGGTGAGAGAAAAATCAAGATAAAAGAGGTCTTGATTGGAACCAAACAAGTCGACTACAACAACACACCATGGAAGTCGAAGTAACATTGTATTCCATGAAAAAAGGCAAAATGGCAGAAAATTCACGGCCATAGAAGAATGACAACACCCTAACATGTGAACAGGAAATCTTGAATGGAACACCCGTTCTTGAAACGGTTTTCAATTAAAATCAAATTAATAAATAATCTTTATTTATTTATTTTTATTATTGAAAATTACAACTTCTTTGTTTTATATGTATAATTTACTACTTTCCAAAATAATTGAATAATTGATCATTTCCAATAGATTTAATGGAAAGGAAGGTTATGACAATTTATAAAGCTATTCTATTAGAGTTCAATATTGAAACACATTTGCAAGAGTTTCTTAACTTTCCTTTAAATCCCTCTAATTCCAGTTTGTTAAATGGTATTATACTATATTTTGATGATTTTTCGTTGAGCTCTTTGGAATGATATTTTATTCAAATTTTTGAATTTTAGTCAATTATTTTTTTTCAATAAGAGGCTAATTTTAACCATTTGCATTTTAATGAAATATCAATGAATTTTGCCATATCTATATTGTAAAAGAGATGTGAACCATATATCTACAAGATGCTTGCTTACAACCTACTAAATTATTAAAAATCTATAGAATATATACCCACAAGATTGAAGATACAAGCTAAATTGTATGATTCATTTTTCATTAACACATAATCTTTTCTTAAAGAATCTGTTACATAATTCTTACTATTTGAAAACATAAATTAATCTATATTAAAAAGATCTTTAAGGAATTCATAAGCTAACTCCACTCTACTTCTACACTAACACTAAGTGGAAATACAAACAAAATAAAGAAAAATAAGAAAGAAAGAAGATTGAGTACATATACATATCAAAAACTTTAAAAAATTTCTTTAAATCAAACCATAAAATGACCAACCACTAACTCCACTCTTCTTCTATACTAACATTAAGTGGAAACACAAATAAAATAAAGAAAGATAAGAAAGAAAGAAGATTGAATATATCTACATATCAAAAGCTTTACAAATTCCTTTTAAATCAAATCATGAAATGACCAGCCTCAGAATCTAGACCATACCTAATACACCATGAATATACACATAACTGAGTTAAGTCCAATAAAACAGGGGCCAAAAAAAACATAAAAAATCAAAATCAAGAAAAGAATGAAGTTTTTCTCTTTACTTACTCAGATCCAGACAATTCCAGAGCCACGAACAAAAAATTCTTTTAGTATTTACTCTTGACACGAATCAAGATTGTCAATGCTTTTAGTATTACCATTTTCTGATTTTAAGTCATTCGCTGAGAAAAAAAAGAAGATAAACGAACCTCAAATAATAAAAGAATGAAATTTCAAGTAAAAAGCACCTTAAGAAAAATTAAACCATTTTAAATATTTTTACAAATAACTATTGATATTAATAAATTATAATACATTAAAAAAATGTTTTTAATATATTCATTAAAAATTTAAATTATTAAAATGATAAGATTATTATAAACTAGCAAAATCAATTAAAAATAATATTGAATGACGCATTGCAAAAATATTCAGTTGGTTTACAGAAAATTGTTAACTATTAAGCTAATATTTTTTAATTTTGTGTTGACAGCCAATCTTGGGGCCAACTCCATACTTTGAGCTGAAAGCAGTTCCATTCTCCTCTTCACTTTGGGATTTTTGTTCGCTTATGCATTGTTCTTGTGAATTTTTCTCTAGGATATGTTTTTCAACTATAGTGGTTTGAATAGGATGTGCAATTTCTTGAACAAGATGAGACTATTGGAGGAACAAGAAGAAGCTATGGTAGTTAATTTTTCATCTGAATCTATTGGGAGCAACTTGAAGCACATCGTAGAGGGGTTTCCAATCAAGATTTCAAAGAAAATTTTGAATTTAGTTATTTAATTAATAGAAGGATCATGTTTAATGGTTATTTTTAAATATTATTTAATTTAATAATTAAAGATATTTTTTATTAATAAAATTAAAATATATATTTATCATTTTTAATGTGAATTAGATGATGAATTGTTATTAATTATTTGAAAATTGTCTTAGGGAGTATTTTAAATTAGGCTATGGCATGAGTAACTTATGGTACAAGCATATGGGGCATGCCAACTATCAAAGCTTCAAGGTTATGGATAAGTTGAATATGGTATATGGACTTCCCAAAATATCACCAAGACATAAGGTATGTGTAGATCATGTGCTATGTGAAAGTAACATGTAAATTTTTCTCTCAAGGTAAATCTTGGATGATAATTTTCTTTATTTTTTTTCCTAGTGGCATAGTGGATTCTTTTCAAACATCATCACTTATGGTATCAAAATATATGCTCACTATTGAGAATATGGGTAAAAAAAATAGTGAGAGTATTTAACTTTTTAGTAGTTGAACTCATTTTAACCATGTGATAAATCATTAAATGCACATGGGTATGTGCAGGATCATCATGGAAAAAATAGGCCCTTAAGTGGCAAAAAATTCAAAAAAATAAGAAGTAGGTGTCTGTCTGACCACCCTAACCACAATAAAATGATAATATTTTTTTATAAGATTTTAGATATAAATAGAGGACTCATATCCCGATGTGATGCATTTTTTTTGTAAGTTTTTTCCATGTAAATAATTAATTATGATTTTTTTATTACAACTTTTTTAAAAATATAAAAACTTGTGCGTCTAACCACCTTAACTTGGTCAAAACTTCATGATTTTTTTTTTAATCCTATAGTATGTGAAGCATAAAATGTGACGCATGTTTCAGATTCAAAAAATGTCATATTGTTTGAAAGCTATAAATGTTTTTCAATCAACCTATCAATCATGACTTTAGTCGTAATTCAAATAGAAAATGAATAATAATTACTTATTAAATTCAAAGTAAAGAAAATTTTACATTGGTGGAAAGCTGAGAATTTCCTTTAAAAACCCTTTTCATTTCATCAATTTTTGGTATAAAAAGAGTCATCAGCCACATACCCTACACATACCCATCATATTGCCATTTTTTGGCCCATCATGATCCTGCACATACCCACATGCAATATTAGTAATTAGGGATTGTCATCAACTCAACTCCTTTTACAATAAATCATGTGGTAAATCATGAAATGCACATATAATTTTAACTCCTTTTATTCCTTAATGGAAAAATTTCATAGGGACTACCATCATATCTCTGTCCAAGTTCTTGCTCTATCATTGGGTCTCTTGTGATTACTTAGGCTATTCTTCTATCATTTGCAATATCATGCCTTATGAACTATCAAAAAATATCCAAGTGACTATAGGACTATCAAATGAAAACACTTCTCCTTGAGGTATTGTCAAACCCTTTTTGTTATATGTCCTTTGAGTAGACTGTATAATGTTGAAGACATGAAAATGATGGGCTTTAAACAGTCATATCCATGGCATACATAATTTCCTAGTTCAATATCTTTGGAGATAGAAATAAAAATAGAATGTCCATATTATTCATAAGCATTATTACTTATGAAATATGTTATCAATGAAGACTTAGTGATCACAAGAAAAGACTTTTTCCTTTCATTCTTACCAGACATGATTGTCCTTATGCATGCTCATCCTTGAAGCATTTTCCTCATCTTTGATTGTTCTTTTATCCTTCTTAAGGTCTTCATACTGCCCAACCTACTGCTCTATCCTTTATTATGCATTGATAGTCCCTACAAGTCATCAATGAAATGAATTCCCTCTCTAAAAGGTCACTACCTTTCTAATGCTTTTGGTAGGTCTATGACTTTCATTGAATTTTTCCCTGCTCTTTGTCATAGTGTATTCTTGTAAATTTGGGAACTCATTTCATCCCTTCCAATGTATCCATTTCAAGGGGACTTCCATGTTTCAAATAGGACCATAATTATGTTATAACAATGGCCTCTTTTTTTTAAATCATTGCTCTTCTCCATACTTAAACCTGGCTTTGCATTCTTAAGATCTCTGCTCACTTGACTTGGAATTGCAAGATGCAACTCTAAGGTTGTCCTTATGCCTTATCATCGCCAACCTTGTTGACATGGATGTGTTCATTTTAAACTACTCTTCTCAGACCATACGAACATAAGGATTGTTGTTAAATTTTTCTTTGTTTGATGACAGTGTCTTCTTTATGATTGAAAAATAAATGAGGTTATCTCCTTTCATAGAGGCACAAAGGACTGCCATCATTTTTCTTTTGACTATCCTTTTGATAACTATTCTTTGTCCTTTCATCTTTCATCCTCAAGGACCATTGACTGTCTTTTCTTCTCTTGAGTGTTGCAACTCTTGTCTAAGGTGACTTTCCATTGATCTTTCAAGGTCATTGATTACTCTATACTCCATTGCCCACTATCCTTTGTGCATATAATTGTCCTCTAATATGCATATTTTACAATCATCTATATACAATCTTTTTAATCATTTCATTGTGATTCATGGCATGTTGATCTCCTTCTAAGACATATTGGCTATCATAATTTTTGGTTGCTTTGATTTTCCCTCCAAGAATGTTACAAATACTATCATTTCTTGGCCTCTTCCTTACCTCTCATAGTGACTATCACTTGATAAATGTGTGGTTGTCCTACGGAATAAGCTCACTAGGGTTTGTACCTTTGACTCCATATCTCCCATGAGCCTTGCATTGTCCTCTTTGAAATTTTTAGAAGACTTCCCTCTTCACTCATAAGACTATCCTTTCATACTTAGAAGACATCTTCTCTTCCATTATAACCTTGAATGGTCACCTCTAGCTCAGCCTTTTTGTATGATTGTCCTACTACCTTGGATAGGAATGCATATGTCCATTATCATCTTGGTGATTCAATGATGAATTTCATAATTTGTGATACTCCTTATTGACTATCATCACAATTATCACCCTTGGATTGTCATTTTATTCTTGGACAGTGATGGATGTCATCTTAAAAGCACATTTTACTTTTTCATGCACAATTTCATGTATGATGACTATCCTACCTTGATTTGATTTTCTTCTTAAGGACGGGTTTATCTTTTCTATCAGTGATCTTCATAATTTTTCCCTTGACCCTTGCACTATCCATATGCTCTTTGCATAGACATTCCAAGGGTTTTTTCTTTTTAAAGCTTTCTATGACTATTTTGTTTGCCTGTTTGGATGCTACATTTACTATGATTGTCCTCCTTGAGTTGACCATCGAATTTCCTCCTAGATATGACATTTATTTAGGACTATCTTTGATTATTAACTGTCTTCTTTTAGGATGTCTTTGATTATTAACTATCCTCCTCAATGGACTATCATATGACTGTTATGGCCTTTATGCTTGAAGGTCTAAAACTGCCATTGACCATTTGACTGTCTTATGCCTTCTAGAGGACTATCATATGTTAAAGACTTCCCTTGTATTGTTCATGAGCTCTATCTTTGATATAATTGTCATGTTCTAGACCTTGTATCAATGCCTTTACCTTTACCATCACTTCTTGATGTTTGATCTCATATGTCTCTATGAATTCTACATCTAGATGTTTGATCTCACATGACGTAAGGGTATATCTATTGATGGAAATTCATTGTATTGTCCCTATTCTTGAAATCACAACTATCCATGAACACTGTCACTTTGGACTAGGATTCTTAGGGTTTCAATATGGATGTCCTCCTTTTGGCTAACTTCCCTAAACTCTAAGATTCTGTGCATTTGGAATTTCTTTCAACTTGATCCGGGCTAACTATATAGACAACCTCCTTATTTTCCAAACTCCTACACAATCAACTACCCTTTGTGCTTTTCCTTTTGTTGATCATGGACTGTCATATTTTGATAATCCTCTCATTAACTATGTCCACTATCCTCATCTTTTGATATGACTATAAAAAATTCCCTCTATAGGACTGTAATCTATCATTATGTGTTGCTTACTATCATCATCTCATCCTCCTTATACTCACTTCAACAAGCTACAAAGATTGTCTTTCCTCGGTGTTCATCAAAACAGGTTTGACTTAGATTAGGTTTGCTTGATACCTCTTTCTTATAACTATCCTCATATCTCTATTATTGTCATGCCAATACAAACACTATAATAGAGGCTTTTTTATTGATTAAATGATAAATATTTGAACTTATAATTAAAAAAAAAATTATTGTTTTTTTTAAATATTAAAAGAATTAAAAATAAATTTTAACAAATATTAAAAAATAGAAAGCACTTTAAAAAATATCTTATTCAAAATTATAGAATTATATAACGAAGAATTTTCCGGTATTGGCATGGTGTGATGGTTTATAGGTGGCATTGTTGTTCTTGCCACCAAGGTTCAAACCCCGTTGGGGTGGTATTGTTGAATGGTTGTATCTGGTTCATAGCTCTGGTCAAAAGCGTTTACCCCTTGAATAAAAAAATATATAATTTTATAAAAATTAGTTTAAGAATAGTTTAAAATTTTGAATAATTGTATGAGGCATCGAGATAATATAATTATTATTATAAAACTTCATGATGATGTTTTAGCATAATTCTCTAATATCTTTAATAATTATTATTAAATAAAAAAATTATAATTTTAAATTGAATAGCATAGTTGAAGTTTAATTTATTCTTAGAATTAATAAAGTAAACAAAAATAAAATAAAGTAAATGTATATTAAGAAGTATATTTTATAAAATTGAAATTATATTTAAATTAGATAATAAAATTCAAATTAATGGATTGTAAATTGATATAATTAGATGATAGGAATAAGTACCAATTTATGTCCTAGATGGTTGAAAGTTACAACATATACATGACATAGAATTGAATTCCATTATGCACATACATCATAGAATTAACTTCCATTATGCACATACAGCATCTATGAAGCATAAAACCAACAAGATAACGCCATAACTTGATGAGCCCAACATGGATGGTGGAGAATAAATAAAAATATATACCAAAATAGTAAAGGTTAAAGAAAATGTAAACCAAAATAATGAAGGTTAAAGAAAAGGTCCTTAATTAGACAATAATCTAGGAACAACATATTCGAAGTGACTCTTATAGAAAAGGAGAATACTCATTTTACCTAAATAGTTTTATATCCCTTTAAGTCTCAATATTATGGAAAGCTAAGAACCAAATAAGACCAGTCCACTAACATCTTTAAGTTTATTGTTCTTAAAATATCTCCCTATGTATCTTATACTTAAAAAATTGTGTTTCTTGCATAAAAGACTTAGTGTTTGATTATATTATTCTATATTCTATGTAGTAGAATAAGTTATAATGATGACAAAGTAATTTTAATATAGACATGAAAAGTTATAGGAACAAACACAAAAAGAAAGAGGCACTAATAAAAGTCACCATAAAGAAAGATATTACAATACACACACTAAGGTATCAAATATGGTTAAAAACCCCTAAAGGTGATAAGAACTTTAACACTGGACCCACTAGCTCAATTGGCCCATAGAAAAGAGAGATTTAATTAATATTTCAAGCAAATAAATTAATGATGTTAAAAATGTTGAATGCACAAGACAACTGAGAGGGGGGGTGAATTAGTTTTTCAATAAACATCAAAACCCTCATTAACATTCAGATCCACATTAACCTTATTAGCCTTTAATCTATTAGAACGGTTTAGCATGAAAGGAAATAACAAAAATTGAAACACAAAAACATAAAGCACTACACAACACTAGATTTACTTGGAAAACCCAAGATGGGAAAAACCACGGTGAATATTAGCTCACAATATAAAGTAATTGCAACACCAGATACAATAGGCTCACTACTGGAGGGCACACTGCCCAAAAGAAAGAATAACTCACTACCAAAATAGAAAGAAGATAGAAGGAAGAATGTTATAATGAGAAATCCATCTCAGAGCAACAAAGGGATCCACCACAACATCACCAACACATTCATATCCTTTCTAAGATTGTAGACACTGTCTCCACTAGTCTAACACATTGAAGCTCATGCTACATTTCTTAAATTTTTACTTCACAACTCTGCACTTTGCACCATTCACATCACTCAACTATGTACTTACATCCTCCAACAACACAACACTTATTTATACCTTATTCAACCTTGAAAATAATCTCCAAGGTTGGTTATGCACCTCAAACATGAAAATTCAAATTAGTTTGGCACCAAAACATTCTCGCGGTGGAAAGGAGTGAAGGTGGACCACATAACACCTTAACTCATACCCAAATCCACTCATACACACTACACCATGCTTCCACAATCATCAAAGAAATTTTGCAATTAGTGTAAACACCTAAGGTCGGTTGAATCCTTGTAAACACCATTAAAGATTTAAGTACATGTTTCCTTTGATCCAAAGATGATTCACATATCACACACAAAAATTAAACATAATTTGGAATATTCCATAAACCACCTGAAATCCAACAAACTCATTTGTAACAACTTTCACTTGAAGAGAATACTCATCCTACACAACCAGTTAACCTTCCACATACTACAAATTATGAAACCAACCTTGCAGCACCAAACTTCAAACAACTAGTATTGTAGATAGATATGAACAAGCACACTTCCTAAACTGCAAGACCATAAACATCTCTACGGAAAAAAGCAAAGCAATCCATTTCTCTAGACACCACTACATACACAGTTCACACACTGGTGAACACAAATTTCTTTACATAATGACCCAGAGCAAGATCTTCTGGATATAACAAGTCTCTATACACTTTTTCCAACTTATCTGAATTACACATGTAGATCTTCACCTCAGAAGAAATGTGGAGAAAAATCAAAATGCCACTCTATATGTCAAAACACCTCTTAACCACACTATTTCCTCTTTTATTCAAATTTTCTCAAAAGCACTTGGAAACCAAGCACCAAAAACATATTCTCATCATCTTCAATACTTGCTCATCACAACCAAACTAACTGCACTATAGCAACTCCACCATATATCATCCACAAACAAAATCTTATAAAAGAAACACTAGAGGTTGACACTAGTGACACTACTAATGAAAACATAATTAATGCAACTAATCAAATAAACAACATAGATTTGTTGACATTAATGACAATACCAACTGCTCATACTTGCAACAATCTCCCCCTTTTTCATTGATGGAAACACATGACATCAAAAACCATCAACAACAAACACAAAAACTCTTTATCAACAATTGCTCCATACCAACTCTTTCTCTTTCTCACTTAAGTCTCTCCCCCTTACATCATAAGGTTTCTCAATTAACTCTCACCCCCATTGACATCAATGGAAAAGGGAAGAAAATCTATATCTCCCCCTTTGTAAATGATTCTCTTGCTCTCTTTGACATTAATGCAACTTACCTTTTTCTTTCTCAGTGATCTACATACTCCCCTTAGGAGAACACAACAAACTACACCACACATCAATTATTGCACATATCCTTTAACACAGGTGACAAATGGAAAGAACAACCTACTTCATAATTATTACACCTACTCCCTCTGACTAAAACAACCAAAAATGTTGCTACCTACTCCCCCTAAGAGGTAGCATCCAATATTAGTTCAAAGTAAAGGATGAATCTTAAGATCCACTGGACTAATGCATATGATCCTTATCATCTAGTTCAAAGAAGGAGGTGCAATAATGCCTAACTTCTCTCATAGATACTCAAAAGTATCCTTAGGAAGAGCCTTAGTAAATATATCAGCAACCTGATCCTTTGTAGGAGCATACTCCAACTTTACTTCATTCTCTACAACCTTCTCTCTGAAAAAGTTCAATACCAAACTGAGATATGTTTTTTTCTTGAATGCATTACCAGATTCTTTAAAATATTGATATCACTTGTATTATCACACAAGATATAAATTGGTTCATCATATACAACCCTTATATCCTTTAAGGTTTGCTTCGTCCAAAGCACTTGAGTGCAACAAGATTTTGTTGCAATGTACTCTACCTCTACAATAGAAAATAACACCGAATCTTGCTTCTTTTTTAGCTAAGACACCAATCTACTTCCAAGAAAGAATGCACCACCACTTGTACTTTTTTTTTTCATCAACACAACCTACCCAATTTGCATATGTATAAGCACTTAGAGTGAAATTAGTATCCTTTTGATACCACAAACTATGTTCTATAGTGCCCTTGAAGTATCCAAATATCCTCTTTACTACTACAACATGAAATTCTTTGGGAACTTCTTGAATTCTAGCCACAAGAAAAACTACATGCATGATATCTGGTCTAGTAGTAGTTAGATATAGCAGTCCTCCAATTGTTGACCTATAATTTCTCTAATCAGCCTTAGGAGATTCATCATTCGTTCTCAGCTCCCAACCAGTAACCATGGGAGTACATATCGGTTTGGAGTCTTCCATTCCAAACTTCTTCAACATTTCCTTGACATACTTTGATTGTGAAATAAATATACCTTTTTTGTCTGATTGATTTGCAGTCCAAGGAAGAAATTCATCTCCCCAAACATTGACATTTCAAACTCATTCTACATCTATTCTACAAATATTTTACACATAGCCTCATTTCCTCCAAAGATAATATCATCAACATATACAACCACAATCGAGATTTGATCTTTTTCAACTTTGAAGTAAAGATTACTATCTGTGGTACCTTTATTAAATCCTTGTTATAGTAAATACCTATCCAACCTTGCATACCAAGCTCTAATATCTTTCTTCAATTATACAATGCCTTCTTCAATTTACAAACATCTGATTTGTTTGATAGCTTGAATCCTTCTGGTTGTTCAGTGTACACCTCTTCTTCTAACTCATTACTCAAGAATGTAGATTTCATATCCATCTGATAAACTTTGAAATCCGTATGTGCTACAAAGGCCAAGAACATCCTAATAGCTTCGATTCTTTCCATTGGAGAAAATTTATCTTCAAATTCTATTCCTTCCACTTGTGAGTGGCCTTTATACAAAATCATTTCTTTGTTTCTCACCACTTCTTCATTCTCATTCATTTTTTTTTTGAATACCCACTTGGTTCCAATCACATTCTTGTTTTCCAATCTTGGGACAAGTTCCCGAGTCTAATTCTTCTTAATCTACATCAGTTCTTCTTCCATAGCCTTGATTTGATACTCATCCTTGCATGCTTCAATCATTATTTTAGGTTCCACTTTTGAAAGTAGAAATAGACTTACCTGTTCTTCTGTCATAGCAGCCTTTCTCCTTGTCAACACACCTTTTCTCTTGTCACCAATGATACAATCTTCAGAATGATTCTTCTGTAAATACTTTGAATTCTTAAGGATCCTTTTTGGAGCTTCTTCCTCTTCAATTTGTAGTTCTTTCTCTTTTCCTTCATCCTTTTCTTCATCTCTATAAGAGAACTCATCTTATTCATATCCATCTATCATCACTGAATTATTGTGCAAATCTTCATCCACCTTGACACTTGCACTCCTAACAATCTTTTTTAGCCTCTTATTGTAGCACTAGTAGGCTTTACTTGTAGAATTCCCAAGGAATATACCTTCATCATATTTTTCATCAAAATTTTCTTAGTTCTCTTCATCTCTTTTGATATAGAATTTTCTTCCAAACACTGAAATATTTGACAATAAGAATCCTTTCATACCACAACTCATAGGGTTTCTTTGAACTATTTTCTCTTGTTTGTACTATGTTAAGTGTGTAAACTTCAGTATGAATTGTTTGTTTCTTAAATCATCATAGTCCTTGAAACTTCTTGAATAGTCCTATTCTTTCTTTCAACAACTCCATTCTTTTGAGGAGTCCTACGAGCTAACAAATGCCTCTTTATTCCATGATTTTCACAAAAATTGTTAAACTCATTAGAAGTTAACTCTCCACCTTTATCAAACCTCAAACATTTGATTTTCATATCCATTTCATTCTCAACCATAACATTTAATTCCTTGAACTTATCTAGAGCTTCTATTTTTCTTGAAGAAAAGTAACCCATGACATTCTAGAGTAATAATCAATTAATAGCATGAAATATCGTTCACCTTGAAGACTTCTTATTTTGGTAGGTCAAAAAGGATATGTATGCACCAAATCCAAGAGTTTGGTAGTAGATGTTCTTTGAATTTGAAAATCCTTCTAGCTTGCTTGCCAATCTGACATTCCTTGCAACAAACATTGATAGGCTTTGTAATCTTTTGTAAATCTCTCACAGCTTGAGCTGAACTGATCCTCACTAGGCTATCAAAATTGATATGACACATTCTTCTATGCCATATCCAACTTTCATTAATCTAATTTATAAATCAATGACCATCAAAACCTTTAAGTTGATATTTACATTGCCATATGTCCTTCTTCCAATAGTAACCACAGTTCTAGAGCCTTTTTTGATCTCACAACCATTGTCTTGAAATACAAGATTATATCGTCTACTGCACATTTTTCCTACACTCAAGAGGTTGTGCCGCAGACCCTTAACATAAAGAACATCATTTGTATTATGCTTGATATAAAAACTAATTGAACATTTTCCACATGTTTGGGTAGATGTATCATCGATCATGTGATTTGAGCATCTATTATCAATGATCTAGTAGTTCCTCTTCTCTAACAGAAAAACCAATCACCATAGCTCTTTCAACATTATGATCTACTTTTGGAGAACTTTCCTTCATACATCTCTCAAAGTTAGCAAAGTTATTTCCAACTTCTATAGCCATGAACAAGCATTCATTATCTTCATCATCCAAATAATTAAATTCACCATAAGATACACTAGCATCTTCTTTCACATAATAAATTCTCTTGAATGTCTTAGTTATATTCTCCTTATTTCTATCATTTATAAATTTTTTTGGACATCTTGTAGCATAATGACCTATCTTTCCACAACTGAAACATTTGAAGGTAACTTACCTCTGTATTTTCTAGTGCCTTTTTTTATTCTTCTCACATTTTTTTCTTCTACATCATCAAGATCACCTTGATATGATTCTTCATTCTTCTCTATTTTTTCAGCTTTGAAATTTTCTTCATTCTTTGCGTCACCTGGACTAAAATTTCTTAATTCAAAAATAGATAAAGCACCATACAACTAATCTCTAGTATATTTTCTTAAATCGTGAGCTTCCTCAATAGTAGAAACTTTATGACTATAGGTTTTAGGAAGAGTTCTCAACACCTTTACCATTTCATCTTCATCAAGTTTTCCACCAAGAACTCTGATGGAATTGAAATTTTTATCCACTTTGAGCATGTAGCTTGTAATTTTTTTAATCTTTAGACATCGACAGGTTCTCAAATATGATCTTTAGATTCTGCATCTTAGCTTGTTTGACATCATCATCTCCTTCATAAATACTTTCCAACTTTCTCTAGATATCTCTAACAGATTTCAAATTCATAACTTTCAAAAGATTGATATTAGAAAGACCACTTAAAAGAGCATACCTTGCTTTCCCATTGTTCTCATAGGACTTTATCTCATCTTCAATACTCGAACCACTAGAATGCATAGTATATCTAGTTTCAATAGAATGCCAAACTCCAAAGCAAGAGATACATTAAAACCTTTCATCCTAGTCTTCCAGAATGCATAATATAATCCATCAAATAGAATAGCCTCCTTCTTGTGCACCATCCCAAATCTAACTCAAGTGGTTAAGCTTTCTTCCAAGGAACCTTGCTCTGATACTAATTTTTGAATGCACAAGACAACTAAGAAGGGGGTGAATCAATTTTTTATTAAAACATCAAAACCCTCATTAACATTTAGATCCAAATTAACCTTATTAGCCTTTAATCTATTAGAATGATTTAGCTTGAAAGGAAATAAAAAAAATTGAAACACAACAACACAAAGCACTACACAAAAACAAATTTACATGGAAAACCCAATATGGGAAAAACCATGACGAGGATTAGATCACAATATAAATTAAGTGCAACATCGAATACAATAGGATCACCATCTGAGGGCACACTACCTAAAAGAAAGAAGGGCTCACTACTAGAACAAAAAGAAGATAGAAGGAAGAATATTACAATGAGAAATCCATCTCAGAGCAATAGAGAGAGATCCACCACAACATCACCAAAACATCCACAACCTTGTGAAAGATTGTAGACACCATTTGCTCACTGCTTCTAGTAGTCTAACGCATTGAATCTCACAATACACTTCTCAAATTTTCACTTGGAAACTCTACACTTCGCATCATTCGCATCATTGAACTATGTACTTACATCCTCCAACAATACAAAACTTATTTATACCTTCTTCAACCTTGAAAACAATCTCCAAGGTCGATTATGCACCTCAAACATGCAAATTCAAATTAGGTCAACACCAAAACATCCCATAGTGGAAAGGAATGAAGGTGGACCACATTACACCTTAACTCAGACGTAAATCCACTCATACATGCCATACCATGCTTCCACAATTATCAAAGAAAAATTGCAATTAGTTTAAACACCTAAGGTGACTGAACTTGTATAAACACCATTAAACATTTAAGTACATGCTTCCTTTGATCCAAAGATGACTTGCAGATCACACACAATAATTAAACACAATCTTGAGTATTACATAAAACACCTAAAATCCAAAAATCTCCACAAAAAATTTCACCTAAAGAGCATACTCATCCTACACAAATGGTTAACCTTCCACGTACTGCAACTTATGAGACCAACCTTGCAAAGCACCAAACTTCAAAAAACTAAGACTGTAGATAGATATTAATGATATAAGCACACTTCCTATGCTACAAGACTGGAAACCTCTCTATGGAGAAATGCGGAGCAAGCCATTTCTCCAAATACCACTACATACACAGTTCACACACTAGTGAACACAACTTTCTATGCACAATGATCCAGACCAAGATCTTTTGGATATAACACCTTTGAACACTTTTGACCAACATATCTGAACTACACAAGTAGATCTTCATCCCAAAATAAATTTGGAGCAACACCAAAACACCACTTTATATTCCAAAACACCTCTCAACCACACTATTTCCTTTTTTATTCAAATTTTATCAAAAGAACTTAGAAACCAAGCACCAAACACATATTTTCATCATCTTCAACACCTCCTCATCACAACCAAACCAACCGCACTATACCAACTCCACCATACAACATCCATAAAAAAAATATTATCAAAGCAACACTAGAGGTTGACACTAGTGACACTACTAATGACAACATAATGCAACTAATCAAATCAACAACATAGATTTGTTGGCATCGATTACAACACCAATTTCTCATACTTGCAACAAAGAATGGGAAACACTATTAACTATTGAAATATTAATCAAAAGGAAACCAAATTAACCCTATATTATATAAATCTTCTTAGTAATAGACACAAAGAAAAATAAAAAAATGAGAGATAGGATCTAATTATAAGCTAAAACTTGACTATACTAAAAGCAAGTGACATGTAAGTTAATGATTACTGCCTTTATAGCAGCATAGTAATATTATATATCTTATGGTTGCTTGACATCCATATTGATATATATGTGTATTTAAATTTAGAATAATTTAAATATGTATAATATTCTAAATTTAAATATGAATATAATATTATCTATTATATATTATATTCGTATTTATATTATATTATTTTATAATATCTATGTAATATATTATTTCAATAATATATAATAAATTACTCTGATATATATTATATTAAATATTATACTATATTATATTATATTATATTATATAAACAAGTTTTTATAACATAATAACATACAATATTATATAAATATATACTATGATGATATTTACAATGAACCAACGATGCAAGGTTTTGAACTAAGTGTATAGGATAACATTTTGACTATGCACTATTGGTTGAAGGAGTTGTAAAGTTGGTGAAACAAACCAATGGACCATAGTTAAAATATTGTCAAATGCACCTACGTAGTGTACATGCATCTAGTGCAATGTAGGTGGATGAACCTAATGGTTCTAGAACATTATCTTTGTAAGATTATGTGTGTTTCTAATGATATCCCTAGGAACAAATAAAGAACATGTAGGTCTAATGTGTGAGAAGGATCACACTCTAACATTTCATCTCTCACAAAGTTTAAATTTTTATTTGACCAGGATGATGATTTTCTTGGTCTTCCCTTCTGTAAAATTTCCAACCTTTTCTTTGAATACCTATGTGATAAAGACTATGACTTAGCTTGAGATAATTTGCCAATTCCTTTAAATTTTTCCATCAATTCCACATGTGGAGCCTCTCCTTAATTCCTAGATTTGTGTAATCTTTCCAAGTTCCTCTCATCCATATAATATTTTCAACCATATTGATCTAGTATTTTATCAGAAAGTGATAGTGCTCTTTTATTTTTGAGTACTCCAAACCTTTCCAATAGTGAAACACCACTAGTTGAAAAAGGTCCCCTTCAATATATCAAAAAGTTTGAACAAAGAAGAAATGATTAAATAATTAAAAAAATCAACTTAGTTTTTCATTATCATCTTTATTGACTTTTATATTTTATAAATCAGATTTTTTCACAGAGCATGCAATTTCAACTAATTTATAATGCTTCCATATAAACTTAGTAGATTTTCTCCTACATTACATAATTTTTCAAATTCCCTTATAACACACATTTATCAAATTTATATTTTTTTCTAAATTATTTTCAAGAATAATTATATTTGTAACCACTAAAATGAATTACTATGCAATAATATGTAGTTAGAAGCATAATAGAATCAATGGCACAAACCAAATATTCATATAACCAACCTGAACACTCCATGCTCTACAAATATTGACCTCATTTCCAATATGCTAACCATGGGTGAACTTTGATTTGTTATTAATCTAATCCTTTCTAATATGAAGGAACCATATGGCATGTAATTAAAGCTTGGAAATGATCAAGTGGATACTGGAATTACAAGTTCTTGTGTATTGAACAAAAAAAAAAATGAACATAGCTTTCAAACACAAAAACCTCCTTGTTTCCCTAGATGACATTGCACAAATAAATGGTAATTGACTATCATGTATTGCAAATTTGGTGCCAAAGAAATTTGACCTCATAAATACAACAATGAAAATTAATCCCTAATGCACACTACATATTTTAAATGGCATACTACATCCTCTATTGTTTGTTATTTTCAATGACATGTGGTATTTAAGGTGTTGTATATTTTTTTATTCATTTTAATAGATGTTTTACAATAAATTTAACATTTGTATTTTAAAACAACTCCTCCACATATTGTTGGATAATTGATGTGAGAGATATGTTAGTTGACATGCCCTCAATGTTATGTATTGTTTCTATTTTTTAGTTAGTCTTAATTAATTGTTTTAGAAACCTTCCAACAATTTTTATTGTATGATAATGTATGTAAAAAATTAATCTATTATTAGTTTTTTTCTATTTTTTCTTAATGTTTCCTTTGCTATAAATCTATGTATTGAGTATTGTTCAGTAGTTGCTCTATTTTAAATAGTAATAAAAGGTTTTCTTCTATGTGTTAATATACCTTTCATGATTATCTTTTTGCTTGTTTTTATCATTTTCTACCATATTGGCTTTTAGAATCTTCATTTGGTATTAAAGCAGGTGTTTTTTTTCTGGTTAAATTCCTCATGTCAAGTTTTAACTCTATACCCATCCCAAATTTTGATGGAAGTAATTATGATTATTGGTGCATCAAAATGATGAAATTTTTGATAAGAAAATATTTGAAAGAGATTATAGAAATAGGTTATGAAGATCCAATTGATTGGAACACCCTTACATCCAATGATTGAACAACTAAGAGAGAAGCTAGAACTAAGAATTCTCAAGCTTTATTTCATATTTAAATAGCTTTAGATAAGAGTCTATTTCCAATAATTGCAAGAGAAAAGACAACCAAGGATTCTTGGAAGAATCTACAATAATATTACCAAGGAAGTGATCAAGTTAAATTTGTCAAGATGCAGGGATTGAAGAAAAAATTTGAAAATTTGAAGATGCAAGAAACTAAGAAAGTGAGTGATTACTATGTAAGAGTCAATGATGTGGTCAATAAAATGGTTACTCTAGGAGAACTATGAATGAAGAATATGTGATTTAAAAGGTGTTGGGGTATCTATTTCACCAAGATAGAACCATGTTCTAATAATTGAAGAAAGCAAGGATTTGACTACCCTTCAATTTAATCACCTTGTTGGATCCCCTATATCTGATTAAGAAAGATAGATATATTCACTTGCAGAAAGTGATGAAAAATATTTTTCCTCAAAATTATGAATTACAATAAATAAAAATGCCAATACTAGCTCCAAAGCAACCAAGGCCAAGGTAGAGGTCAAAATCAAAAAACAATCTAGGAAATAGAGGAAGAAGAGGTGGCTCAAGAGGAATAGGTAGAGGCGGATTTGATAAGAGAAATGTCCACTATTATCATTGTAATTTACGTATGGTCATTTTGAAAGGGATTACAATTTGAAAGAAAGGAAAGAAAATGAAAGTGTTAATTATGCTCAAGAGGTTGATGATCCTTCTTCAAATAATTTATTTTTATCTTATGAAAAATCTAAAAATGGTGTCAAATATGTTTGGTATTTAGATTCAGGGTGCTCAAGCCACATGCCAGGGAATAAAGAGATTTTTATAAAATTGATGAGATTTATAAATCCAATATCAAGCTTGGTAATGATAAAACATTGGAGGTTGTTTCCAAAGGAGCTATGAAAGTCCATACTAAGGAACACTAGTAGAATTTGGTAAATAAATGACTACATGACTAAAAATTTAAGTCACAACAACTAAAAATGACTAAATTCTACTAATTTTTTGCAACTCAGTTATAAATGAGTAAATAAATGACTATCTTGGTTGTTGACTAAAAAATTATTTAGTCGAATACAAATAAAAATGACTAAATATTTAGTCACAAAAATAAAAGTAATTAAAAAAATATTTTGAATTGAAAAATTATTGGCGGGATGCTAACATTTCCTCTCCATTGCTACAATTGAGAAATTACTGGCGAGATGGAAATATTTCCTCTACTGTCCTTTCATTAGTTTGAGAGCAAAGAGCCTCACAAAGGAATGAAAGCTTGAACTGATACCTTTAGTACAAAAATTCCTTCATCTTGTTCCCGTTAGATGCTCATTAATGAACAAGTTTTCCATGTATGAAGAGGATTAGGGTTTGAAGCTTGAGCCTTTTTGCAAATGTTTGATGGAGAATAGAGGAATTCTTCCACAAGTATAAATTTAGGACACAAGGATATGTGTAATGTAGTATGACACAGTGCAGACTTCTTCCTATATTTTGGTGTTTTTTGAGCTTATATTGAGAAGCCATATAAATCTTCCAAATGTAAGGGTTTTTATTTAAAATGTCATGTAAAAGTTCCAAAATTATGCAAACTATAGTCCTTGGATCAGCATTTGAGGTCCAATAATTAGCGTTTCAATAGGCTTATTCTAGAATCCCTCAAATACCTTCTAATATTATGTTATGAAAATGCATCCGTACACATAATTGAGGGTATTTTTCATATAGACACTATCTAGCTAATGTTATTATATGTTAAGACAACACTATATTGCACTGTACCAAACATAAGTTTTAATTATATAGCATGGATACTTAAATAATATGGGTTTTGATCTTTTAACCATATAATATCTTGCATGAGTATTTACAAGATGGATTTGGTGTAGTCTTTTCAAAGTTGTGCAAACACATTTCTAGATGATAGAATTTTCTTAACGTTCTGTGTGTTTTTCAATGGATTCCTTTAAATAATAGATCATTTTCAATGGATGAACAATAACCAATTATATGGGGATTTTATTATGGTATCTTTCTGTGAAAATGTATGCCAAATCAGTAGATTTAATCTCTTTAGCACTATGAAGTTGCAAGGAGGATTTTCCCTAAAAGGATGGTAGCAAATAGTTCCTTAATGTGCAATTTTTCTTTTTGGTCTATGAAGGTTTAAGCAAGATACATCAAGTGAAAATAAGAAAAGAGAAATATGTGTTTAAGGGATTTAGATACTGGAAAAACTATAGGAAGCCCTAAAACTAAATAACCTAGAAGTTAAATTTTGATTGATGAATATATAAGAACCCAAATAGAGGTTAGTATAATCAAATCCTCCATAAATGGTTGCTGGTATCATGAGAGTATCAAATGCATTATATAGAAATGGCATGAATGGCAGATACTAGGCTTCGAAACCCTCTCAAGTTGCAACATGCTATAGGAGAAACTTGAGGATCATATGGTTTAGGGTAGTTAAAATATGAAAGACAAAGATGTTTTCAAAGACTAGGGGTGTAGGAGAACTTCAATATCTAAATTTTCCACTTGTTATATGTCTTCAATATTCTCTTTATCCACCATTTGTCACCACTTAACTTTTTATTTCCTTTATCAAACCCTTTAACATAATTGCTTTTTTATTCTTCCTCTATCACTATCCCTCATTGAAACTCCTTGGTAAACTTCTAGAATTTCATCTTCCTTTTAGGATTCATGATGGTTTTTTTAATACAACTGGAATGTTCCTTAGATTCTACTATGTCTGCTCAATGTATGACTGTATTTCATTCATACCAATATACAAATTCACTATCAATAGATAGTAAACTATTGAGGGTTCTTGTTGTTGTTACTATATAATTAAAAAATACTCACTAACCCTACACTATCATACTCACTATCATTGCTACACATAGGTATATAAGGTTTCACACAAGTGATTGGCACTTTTGAAGGAATCATTCCATTTTACTAATGGGATGGTTGTTGAGGGTCTTCATATGATTGTTTAAGATTTAACCTCATCACAACCTTAACTTCCTTAAAACCTATAACTGGTTGAAAGCAATCTCCAGCTCAAACTACCACAAACTACCTTTTTCCTAGTGACTTAATAATTTATTTGTGTATTTTCTTGGACCTTGAGCATTGTTATGATCATTATTATGAGAGATCAACAATTCCATACTTTCACAACTCTTTCCTACACTCCTTTGATTATTGTTCTCTCATGGAAAACTCCACGATAGAATCCAAGTGTAACGCCCCGCTGAACAATATGATGCATCCCGTATTAGAGAGGCTTACCCATATTTATGTAGTGGCTTCCAGGAGTAAGCCATGTTCTAGGGGGGAGGATGTAATACCCCTCATGTTTTTGATACTCTTTTGTGTTGATATTGTACTTGGTATCATAGCCAGGTTTGCTAGCACTCGGTACATTGGGTAGTTTGAGTCCATTAGGAAACCTTTGCATTAACTCTTGATCTCATATAACCCCAATTGTTGTGCATGATCATGCCTCGGGGTAGAGGTCATGGCCAAGGAAGAGGCCAGGGTGGTGGTCGTGGAGCCAACCGCAAAAGTCCATCACCACCAAGTTCCCATGGTTTAGAGCGTGAGGAACTACAAAGTTCCCAAAGCAATCCGACTAGTGGTGGTCTGAACCCAAAGCAGCCATTCACAAAGAAAGTGCAAGTAGGCCAACCGCTAGAAGAAATATTTGACGATGAAACCCTAGCACACGCTCTAGTCCGGATCAAGCTAGAAGAAAGCACAAAAAATGTCGAATCTAAACTTGTTACTAGGACCAAGAAGCCATCAACAGTTTGAGACTGGTCGTTGGGGTGTGGAACCCATGCCCCCAAGCTGACAAAAGAGGAGGTAGAATGCCTACAAGCACATTGCCCCTCCTCTAAAATTGCCATGAGGGACTCAGATGAGGACCCAAAAGAGTGTCCTTTGGGGGATCATGAGTAGGCACCTTTGTTTTGTGAACCCTTTTTAATAATGTACTTGATACTATAAGTTTATGTTGGTGTAGGTGCACCCTTTTGTTTGAATTGGTTGATAGTATGAAAAAACTAGTATGTGTGATACTCTATTATAATATTTGTGTTATGAACTAAAGAGTGGTGTTTTGTTGAAAGTTGTGGTGTGGAATCTTGGCCTTTTGGTTGTAAATGTGTAGGAACTTGTGCTAAAAAGTGAATAAAGTAAATTTCCGGTGTGTAAATGGAGAAGTTAAACAAACAAAAAAATGGTTCATTTTTAGTTGTTCTTTGGGGTTTACGCGACGGGGTGTTACACCATTGTTGTCCTTTAGGACTATGAGTGATTGAGAAAAATGGACATTTGACTTTTTATTTCCTTTATTGAAACTTTGATGAAGGCTTTTCATAGGTCTGTCAACAACTCTTCTATGCATGGACTTTCCATAGTTTGAACCTTCTTATGAGCATCACTATCATGATATTTCCATTTAATGCACAAGGTTCTTATGTATAGACCTCTGCAATTATGACCTTTTGATTGTTGACTTGATCACTTTGATGTGAAATCACTATCATTTGTGCAAAAACTACATATTTTGATGGCCATATAATGATTGAATCTCTCATGTAACTGTCACCTTACTTGATTTGAATTGGGTGCCTTATTAGGATTTGATGTGCATCCATTCATCACAAATGTCTATTAAATCTAGGTTGCCATGCTAGATTGACTACCCTCAATTTTTGGTGTTTTCCTTTTAATGTGAAGTAGAGATGATTTTTTAGTCATCAAGACTTTTGTCCTTTCATCTTGCACTGTTATGCAACAACCTTTCACTCCTCTGTGTAGATTTCCATTGTGACATTCTTTATGACTATCCTCTAAGACTATGACTACCCCTTGCTTATGTTCATGGAACTTTTAGCATTATAATAGGACTATGTAATATTGGATTTACACATCTTCAGGACTATCACATATAAACTACATTCACTAGACTCATATTGATAGCCTTTTACCCTATGCATTCTTACCATGAGATAGGGATCTATGCAAGGTTTTATGAGGGTTTAGGTAACAAAAAGGAACTTCCACAACTTCTTCATCCTAGTGCATGATTTTTTCCTTCCACATGACCTACTTGTCATGACAGTTTCCTTAAGCTTGTTATGTGTATGATTGTCCTAAACTTATTTGATAGTCTATTGAAAAAAAAATTCTCTAGATTTATCAATTTATGGACTATCAATCATATCAAATTAGGAAGGTTCGGAGGCTATGTATGGTTTTAAAGAAACTTTCATACATCTTATTGGTAGAAACAACAACCTTTGACTAGAATGTTCATCAAGTAACCCTTTGTTTGGTAGTCTCTTTGGTTTCAAACTATTGACCTAGGAACTCATTGATAGTGAGGTATTTAACACCTTTTGATCAAATCATTGGCTTCCACAGTGCTACAAGCTTGTTAGCAAAGTATTAGCTTGACAACACAAATAAAGGGTTTTATTCAAAGTTCTTGAATCATCCACTACCTTGATTTTGAATATCTCAATGTCTTCCTTCCTGACCTAGACTCTCATACTATACTTGATACTTCTCTTGTATGGTGTACATATCTCATAGAAATCTTCATTACCCTTTTCCTTTCTGTTATTTCATGATCTTAGACATATGTTCTTCTTTGATTGTACTTTGCATCGTTCATTTGCTATCTCCATCTTTCTAGGTATGACTCTTTACCCTTAACTCTCAATGCATGTTGTCATTGATCCACTATCTTTAGGTTCTTCATAGTAAAAGTCACATAATTATGATATGTCCTTATTTGTTGCTTCTATCATGGCCATCATCTAGGGTTTGAGGACTAGTAGTTCCTTGCATAAAGTATACAAATATCTTCATTGTTATTTCCTCCTTTGAAAATGTCACATATAGTTGGTAGAAAATTTCCCATGACTATAGAAGTGAGAGTATAATCTGAGTGATTTAAGGGTTTCCTCCATTTAGACAACCTCTTCATTCCTAAAAGGCTACAAAAGATAGACGAAACTTAGTTTTTATATTGCACCTAATTTTAAATCTGAATCCATTTTTATGGATGACTTCAAAGCATTATTATTACTCTTAGTTAGCACAATGCAAGGGGTTTCAAGTGTATGATGATAGTGAAAGGGGTACATGATAGCTAGCTAGCAAATGGTGTTTTTCACAAGTTTATAGGGTAGTCCATTAATGTTGGAATAAGATGAATTCAGTAGCAGTATAATTCATTATTTGATGGATTAATGAGTATCTAGATAACAATATGAAATTTCTTTACATTTGTAATTTATTGAATACTGAGACCTTAAAGCTTGAATATTCAAACTTTTAGTGCAATATGTATTGCATCTGCTATTTTTTATCTTTTGGATTCCAACATCTAACAAATTGTTTTGTGACAAGGAAACCCTGCAAGAGTTGATAGAAGAAACATTTAATCAAACTATAAACAAATTTGAGAAGGGATTAATATTAGGCATTTAACAAATTTATAAAATATTATTACTTTAGTACTCCTATTTGGAAGTGGATTTGTAAGCATATTTAAAAGTGGATTTTTATCAGATATTGTAGTTGTAAGTTCTACTTCAAATCACCAAATCCTTCACAAAACCTTTTGCACCAACACCACAACACCAGACGGTTGTTGTTGTTGGGCCTTCACAGTGAGGCGGAGTACTTTCCCCACATCACTACGAAGACTCAAAAATAATTGTATGTTGTTTCAGTGGTTGTGCAGAAGGCTTTGTGAAGCACCCCGCATCACCACAAAGGCCCAACAACAACCATACAGTGTTGCAGTGGTTATACAAAAGGTTTTGTGAAGTATTTGGTGATCCAAAGTGGAACTTGCAACTACAATCTCTAATAAAAATCCACTTCCAAATATGATTTTGATGGATGTTCATATCCTCATCAAAAGCTCCAATTCACGCACAAGCAGGAAGGATTCTTTCAAAGGTTGATGAGTTGGGCTTTACACCCACTGGTTACATTTTCTTAAAATTTTCTAAGGAATTTTTAGAAAAAAACCCATTTTGAACATATCCTTTAATCATAGCATTCCATGGCATCACATTTCTTTGAGGCATTTATTGAAACAGTTCACTTTCCTTGTCTACACTTCCATATTTTCATGTATGTCTAGCAAGGAACTTGTAACTACAACATATGAAAAAAAATGCCTTTTATTATGCTTTGATGGATGTGATACAGGAACATCTAGCAGTGTAGGGAAATCTTGCATCACCCAAAAAGTTATTTTCTTTATTTTCTTTAGTTTTTTTGAGTCCTATGATGGCATTTAAGGGGTGTAAGATAGCCAGGCATCAAAAATAGCGAAAAATAAGCACTTACTATTTTTAGTAAGTCAACCTAAATGGCTCGTATGGACCTGAAAATTTACCCCAAGGAGCAAAGCTTAAAAAATTCTAGTCGCGAAAGAATCACCTCAATACCTTGCACGGTTTGGGAGAAATTAAAGTTTTCATCTCAAGAAATTTCTCCAATACAACTTCAAATTTAGATATAAAACTTTAGAGCCTTGAAACATCTTGAAAAGTGGACAAACCAACCTACAGTGGTTCACGTGTTGTAGATCTCTTCAAACCCTTTCCAACAATATATAATAATAGCAAATTGGACACTCAGATCAAAATTTATGGCCCCAAAAAGTTGCCCCTCTAAAAAGTGAATTTCATTAAAATTTATTCCTAGGCCAAAAATCAAATGGCGGGACTTTTGGTGCCAAAACAAAAGGGAAAGTTAAACTTTATAGAACATTCTAGGGTGGTTATTGAGTAAAATAAAAAGGGTTTAGTGGGGGTTGTAGAAGGTGGCTCCATTAGTGTTGATTGTGGCTCCGAATAATATATTTTGTTTTTAGAGTTGATTTTGTTTTAATTGTTAGGAATTGTATGCATAAAATATCAATTAAATGCAAATAAAGATTAAACAAAGGAATGAAAAACACATAAATAATAACAGCGAGAGACAATATTTAATGTGGTTCACCCAAACTCGGGCTACATCCACCAACAAAGAATCTAATATTATTATCCATTAAATCAAACCAATTACAACCAATAATCCCTTGCAAATCAATACTGTTTCAATTGCTACAATACAATGTCAATAGAAACCCAAACCCTTAGCCTTTTATCAAGACTTATGTCGGTTACAAAAATAAGGTTTTTTATGTCGACCAATAGAAAAATAACACTTGATGCCTTTATAAAATAATAAAAAATAGTGAGAGGTTTTGGGGGTGTTGCCCTTGGACCTCACAAGGGGTGTTGCCCCCAAACCCCTGTTAAATAATTTGGGGGGAAACCATGCTGATAAAAGTGGAGAAAAATTAACCTTCGAGTCTAATTAGGCTCCATATACCAACAATAATGAATCAAGCCCATGAGGCTATAGCATGTAAGCTTTGAATCTATAATTTTATTTTTTGAAAATAATTAAAAGTGAGTTATTTTTTTGTCTCGCATCTTCTATGTTGGTATCTTCTGTTGTGAGTTGTGTGGGTTTTGGGTGGTGTGTCCCTCATCAAGTAGTACCAAAGAAGGAGTTCCTGAGCCTATAGCATAGCATTGAACGTGAGGTAGTTGTAGTAGGACCTGTGAGTGTGGGTTGAGCTCAAGATGCCTCCAAGACTTGCCCAACATGGAAGAGGTAGAGGTCAAGGTGGTGGAGGAAGAGATCCACCTAAAGATGAAATCAGAGCCCTTAAAAAGCAATTAGAAACCTTGCAACAAGAGGTTTGAAAAATAGATGTCCAATGAGATAAAGATGATAGTGAAGATGAAATTAAATAGGAATTGGAAGAGGAAGAGTAGGATCCAACAGATCTTGGAGAAAGAAGATTGTTGTGAGCGATCTCAAGCATTGGGAAGAGACCTAAAATGGAGGTTTCAACTTTCAGTGGAAGTCTGAATCTTGAAGAATTGATCAATTAGATCAATGACATGGAGGAATTTTTTGAGTTTAAGGAGATTGAAGATCCTCACAAAGTGAGATTTTCAAAGACAAAATTGAAAGGTCATGCTAGCATATGGTGGAAAGAGGTCTAGTTAGAAAGAGGAATAAAAGGGAAAGATAAAATTTCCAAATGGGACATAATGGTGTCAAAAATTGAAGAAACAATTTATTCTAGTCGATTACGAATTGGAACTACTCAAGAAGATGCAGAGCTTGAGGCAAGGAATAAGGACGGTGAAAGAATACATAGAGGAATTTCACAAGGTCCTAATTTAGATAAGAAATTATGAAGTGAATAAAGATAAATTTGCTCGTTATATTAACAAGTTGAAGCCAAGCATACAAGAAGAATTAGCACTGGTAAGAATGACCACCATTGAGGATGCTTATAAATTTTCTCTAAAGGTTGAAGAACAGTTGAACAAGAGGTTCAAGAACAAAAATTGAGGTGGAGATCATCGAGGAAAGACCAGTGGATAGTCATATGGAGGTCAAAATGAAGAAAAAAAGAAGGGTGAAGGCTCGAGTAGCAGACCAAACCATAAAGGAGATAACATATACCATCCTCATGATCAAAATAATGGAGACCAATGAGGAAGAGGAAGATTTGGATGAGGACCAAGAAGAGGAGGCTTTTGTGGAACTTGTTTCCAGTGCGGAGAAGAAATACATAGAGCCTATGAGTGTCCTCAACATCAACGAAGGACAAATAGAAGACATGAGGGTAATGTGTGAGTTACACATGTAGATGGAGATGTCGAGTCTTCACATTCTAAGGATGCAAAAAGAGGAGAGGTCTTGTTACTAGAAGAGCCTTGTTGAATGAGGAGAAGGAACCAACTCAAAGGATGAATTTGTTATGCACTAGATGTAAGTGTGAAGGTAAAGTTTGCAATGTTATTATTGATGGAGGTAGTACTAATAAGATGCGGTTGGAGAGAAGAAGGCATCTGAACCCATACTAGATTGATTGGTTACAAAAGGTCCATAAATCCTTGGTAAATGAATAATGTTTGGTAAAGTTCAAGATTGGAAATTACCATGATGAGGTATTGTGTGATATTATGCCTATGGATGTTTGTCATATGTTTTTAGGCAGATCGTGGTAGTTTGATCAATGAGAAGTACATGATGGACAAGCCAACACCTATTCTTTGACAAAGGATTGGGTTCGTCAATAGTTGAAGCCCTTGAAAGAGGCAAAAGAAAATGTATGTAGTAATGCAGGAATTTGTTTGGTTGATGGAAGAAAGTTCCTAGAAGGTATGAGGCATGAGCATATGTTTTTTGCATTGATCCCTAGAATTGACAAAAAAGATACTACTGAGGTACCTATAGAGGTTTCAGATTTGTTGAATGAGTTTCAAGCTATTATTTCTAATAACATACCTAAAGGTTTACCTCAATAAGAAAGATTAGTCATCAGATGGACTTGATTCATGGAGCCAGTTTTTTGAATAAGGCAACTCATCGTATGACTCTAGCAAAAAGTGAAGAGTTGAAAAAACAAGTGCAAGATTTGTTGCATAAGGGATTAATCAGAGAGATTTTGAGTCCATGTGTAGTATCTACAGTCCTAGCACCAAAGAAGGATGGGGAATGGAAAATTTGTATAGATTATAGATCCATCAACAAGATCACCATCAAGTATAGATTTCCCTTATTGAGAAGGGATGACATTATGCATTGTTTGAGTGGAGTTGAGTACTTCATGAAGATAGATTTAAAGAGAGGATATCGCCATATCCAAATTAGAGAAGGAGATGAATGGAAGACAACCTTTAAAACCAAGGAGGGCTTGTATGAGTGATTAATGTCATGCCTTTTGGGCTAACCAATGCATCGATCACATTTATGTGGCTTATGAACAAGGCATTGAAAGAATTTTTAGGATATTTTTCATTGTTTATTTGGATGATATTTTTATTTTCAATAAGACATTGGAGGAGCACTTGACGCATATCCAAAGATTTTTTGAGAAGCTAAGGAAGGAGAAGTTGTTGATTAATTTAAAGAAATACAATTTTGTGAAGAGAGAGTTGGTGTATCTGAGATTTGTTGTCCCAACAAAGGGTCTTAAAATGGATCTAGAGAAGGTGAGGGCTATCATTGAATTCCCTACCCTGAGGAATGTTATAGAGGTAAGATCATTTCATGGTCTAGCAAGTTTTTACAGATTTTTTTTTAAGAATTTCAGTAGTATTTGTGCACCTCTAACTGAAGCGATGAGAGGGGAAAGAAAAGAGTTTAAGTGGACTACAAGAGAAGCCAAAAAATTTAATATGTTGAATAAGAGAGTTGCAGAGCAACCTATTTTGGCACTTCCAAATTTCAATAAGGTCTTTCAAGTAGATTGTGATGCTAGTAGTACTTCCATAGGAGTTGTTTTGAGTCAAGAAGGTAAGCATGTTTCCTATTTTAGTGAGAAGTTGAATGATGCTAAGAGGAAATATTTTGTCTATGATCAAGAGTTTATGCTATAGTTTAGGCTTTGAAGAAATGGAGACACTATTTTTTTCCAAAAGAATTTGTTTTATATGTTGATCACTAGGCTTTGTAGTATCTCAATAGTCAAGGAAAGTTAAATCAAAGGTACTTAAAATAGGTTGAGGTTTTGTAGAGTTATAATTTTGTTTTGAAGCATAGGGGTGGAAGGTCAAACAAAGTTGCAGATGCCTTAAGTAGAAAGAAAAATTTGTTGATAGAGATGAATATAGAGGTTGTTGGGTTCAATGAACTCAAGAGTTTGTATCAAGAAGATCTAGACTTTGCAAAAGCTTGGAAGGCTTGTTTGGAACCTGTTACATTGGATAGGATGAGATGGTTGGATTTCTTAATCCAAGATGGGATGTTGTTTAGAGAAAGCCAATTGTGCATTCCAAGGAGTTCTATGAGAGAATCTAATCAAGGAGAAGCTTAGGGGAGGATTGGCTAGACATTTTAGTCAAAATAAGACCATTGCTCTTGTAAGTGAGAATTATTATTAGCCACAGTTACAATAAGATGTGAAGAATTTTATACAAAGTTGTAGAGTATGTCAAATGGTGAATGGAACAAGTCAGAATACTTGATTGTATTAGCCATTACCTGTACCTGAGAGGCCATGGGAGGATATTAGCATGGATTTTGTTCTTGGCTTGCTAAGGACACAGAGAGGGCATGATTCCATATTTGTGGTGGTGGATAGATTTTCAACATTCCATTTCATAAGACTAGTGACGTTCATGTTGCAAAGTTGTTTTTCAAAGAGGTGGTGAGACTACATGGTCTACCAATGAGTATAGTTTCAAATAGAGATACCAAATTTGTTGGTTATTTCTAGAGGACATTATGGAAGAAGTTGAAGATAGATTTGAAGTTCAATTATGTACACCATCCATGGACTGATGGACAAACAGAGGTGGTGAATAGGAGTTTGGGTAACCTACTAAGATGCTTAGTAGGAGATAAGCCTAAGGGATAGGATTTGATTATACCATAGGAAAAATTTGCTTATAATAATTATGTCAATAGAAGCATTGGTAAATCACCATTCTAGATTGTGTATGGGAGAAAATTCCAAGAAATGCTCTTGAACTGAGAAAGATGGATAAGGGAGAGAAAAGTAGTGTTGAGGTTGAAGATTTTGTTGAGCACCTGAAGAATTTGCATGAAGAGGTGGAGAAACATATCAATAATATGAACTCACAATATAAGGCTCAGGTATATCAAAAAAGGAGGTATAAGGAGTTCTAGGTAGGAGATGAAGTCATGGTTCATTTGTGAAAGGAAAGGTTTGCAGTTGGTGCATACAACAAGTTAAAGATGAAGAAGTTTGGACCATGCAAGATCTTGAAGAAGCATGATTTAGAAAATGCTTATGAGGTAGAGTTTCCTAGTGGAATAAACATTTCTCCTATGCTCAACATTGTTGATTTGACAGAGTATCATGAAGGTGATATAGAGGAGGGAATGATAAAAGAACAGTGGAAAATTATAGCACCTACTTCAGAGAAGGAAGAGATAGAAGAAATATTGGATAACCGTGTAGGTAGAAGCATGAGAAATAGACAATATGCAAAGTACTTGGTGAAATGGAGAGGACGACCTGTTGAAGATTCATCATGGTTGTCTAGGGTTGAGGTTAACTGTCTTGGTTTCCCTCTAACTCCTAAGAAGTGACACGGTCACTTTTCAAATTACCCTGGGTGTCTGATGCAGGAGCATCTAGTGGTGTAGGGAAATCTTACATCACCCAAAAAAATTATTTTCTTCATTTTCTTTAGTTGTTTTGAGTCCCATGATTGCTTAAGGGGTGTAAGATAGTCAAGTGTCAAAAATAGCAAAAAATGGGAACTTACTATTTTTAGTAAGTCACCCTAAACGAGCTCATATGGACCTAAAAATTTACCCCAAGGAGCAAAGATAAAAAAAAAAATTTGGTTGCGAAAGAATCACCTCAATACCCTACAAGTTTGGGAGAAATTAAAATTTCCATCCTAAGAAATTTCCCCAATGCATCTTCAAATTCAGATATAAAACTTTAGAGGCCTCGAAATAGCTTGAAAAGTGGACAAACTGACCTATAGTGTTTTGTGTGTTGTAAATCTCTTTGAGAGCTTTCCAACGATATGCAATAATAGAAAATTGGACACCCAGATCAAAAGGTTATGGCCCCGCAAAGTTGTCTCTCTAAAAAGTGAATTTCATTAAAATTTCTTCTTGGGCCAAAAATCAAATGGCGGGACTTTTAGCACCAAAACAAAAGGGAAAGTTGAAATTTCTAAAACATTCTAGGGTGGATAATAGGTAAAATAAAAAGGGTTTAGTGTGGGTTGTAGAAGGGGCTCCATTAGTGCAAATTGTGGCTCTGAATAATATATTTTATTTTTAGAGTTGATTTTGTTGTAATGAATCAAGCCCATGAGGTTGTAGCATGTAAGCTCTGAATCTGTAATTTTATTTTCTAAAAATAATTGAAAGTGAGTTATTTTTCTATCTCGCATCTTCTATGTTGGTATCTTCCATTGTGAGTTGTGTGGGTTTTGGGCGGTGTGGCCCTCATCGGGATGTTCCTTCATTGTTTTTGAATTTCTTATGTAAAGCACATTATTATAGTGCAAGCCTATTTTTTAGATTGTTTCATTTAGCATCACCAATATTCTCCACAAGAACATTATCCCTATTTAAAATGATGGAAATGGTTCACATCTCTCAAAACAATTTCTCTTGCAACAATCTTGGAGATGAATTTAGATGCAATGTGAAAATCAGAACATACTCGAAGGTTGTTAACAACTCTAATAGTTGTACCAGGAGCCATGTTTAACAAACCAAATACAATTGCTAACTTTTCACAATGGTGGTGGATAAAAGATTATTTTTTCTTCTATTCCACAACATTAAGCAAAAGCCTTGAATCTAGAAATATCATGCTCCCTTCATTTTCCAAGCCAATTTCTCCAATTTTGCATAGCTCTCCCATGTTTATGGATGTGATTTGTCTCCTACTCAAAAAATCATGCACCGTTTTATGCCCTTCAATCCAACTACATGCTATTATCTTTTTAATTCCTCTATCTTTCATCAATCTCCTTACTATTTGAACCTCACCACACCTGCCCACTTCTACACATATGTTTTAGAGAAGAACATAAGTTGTAGAATTTCTAGGATCCAACTAAAACATTATTGCTACTAGAATACTCATCCTATATTCATATATGATCCACAAGAACCAAAGGTTTAATTGGTATCATAGTAATAATGTTTAGGGTGTCCTCAAGATAGCCAGCATGGGCATGAAGGTCAACCATGCACACCTAATGATCAACTATATATGTAATGAAATAAGAGTTACTAATGTCTGAAGTATGTGCAACCCTCATCCACTAAACTTGCATGACTACATGCATCTAGAACACAATCAAAGCTTACAATGTTCGTGTTCCAGAGTGCTTCATTAATTCAAATATTTTGAGAGCTTCTGTGCAAAATCCATTTTGTGCGCATTCTACAATCATATCATTTCATTCCATGAGATGACATCTCTTTGAGTAATTCTATCAAACAATTCATTTTGTACTACATTTTGGTGCCAAATATTTGGTAATTATGTTTAGTTTCATTACATTCAAACTTTGAATTATAGGAAATGATATACAGTAAATAGATTGATGGTTGTTTGGATAGTGAAATTATCTCTCTTAGAAATTAACTGAAATATCTTGTCTTGAAGTATCTAGAAGGATTATTTTAATTGAAGAGGATTTTGTGGTTATTTTTGTAACAATGATTAACAATCATTTTACAAAGAAGCTAGCTTGCTATTTTCATTCAAGATACAAGTCATCAAAGTCAAGCACATACCAAGAAGATGGTACTCTACTTCAAACCCTCAACCTCACTTAGTTTAGTCTACTTATATAGGGATATTAAGGAAGTTGTTAAAAAATTAATATATATCATTTTTTTTTTGTGAAGGAAAATCCTGTGAGATCCAATATGACAGTGGATCAATATTTGGTTTCTCAAGTAAAGATGATGTCACAGTTGGGAAATTTGTTGTGAAACATCGGGTTAGTAATTTTTGGATGTTAAGGCTTCTCAGTTGGATGTCAAAGATATTTTATCATCAACTTAATTTGTAGTTTATGTACAAATGAATTCTTTCATGGTACAAGTCTTTACTGAGACAACAAATAAACCAAGGTTGACATTTTTGTTATATAATTCTAATGGCATTCTTGGGTTGGTTTCTAAGAAATTTCTATTGATAATGTTGTTCCAATCTGGTTAATGTTGATAGCCTTCATTCTATAATGTCAACTTCTTGATTGGAGGCAATCTCCTAGGCCTCTCCCATAAAAAGCATGCACAAAATTTAGTTCTAATTGTCTTTGACATGAGGGATTTCAAGGGTCACCTAAGCTGATCTTTCTTGGTAAAGAAATTGTAGCAAGTTTTCAGCACTTCAATAAGTGAATTGAGAACATCAGTCTTTTCCCTTTGGAGGGCCTCTTATGGGACATTGAGGAAATATGGTAAGTTTTTAAACTGAAGAAAAACTCATGGAACAATGCCTAGACTCCCTATTGATGTTAAATTTTAATTTGCATGAAGTGAATTTCTATAAAGAACAAACTACTATCAGATCAATTTAATCTACACTTTGATAAGGCAATATTTTTACAACCTTGTTCATTTTCTTTCTTCCAGACAATAACATTTTCATCATTTATTAAATAAATGCACTTCTAAACCTAATTTTAGCTCAAATATTATTCTCTTTCTCACAATTAGTTCAAATATTCTCCTCTTCTCAACAAGTACAACATGGTAAATCAAAGCCTTGTCCAAGAACTAGTCTTCTCTTTTTGGAGGAACATGAATGCAGATGAAGAAGGAGAGATAGTATTTGGAGGTGTCAATAGTAAACGCTTCAAGGGTAAACATTCATTTTTTCTTGTTACAAAATAGGGTTACTGGAAAGTAGATTATAGAATGAACTTGAGTTTCTATGATATATTTTAAGAATTTTTTTATATGCATGTTGTTATTCACTATGACTAAGGGGTATGTGCAAGATCATGATGGGCCAAAAAGTGGTGATATGATGGGTATGTGTAGGGTATGTGGTTGACGACTTTTTTTTAACCCAAAATTGATGAAACGAAAAGGGCTTTTAGAGGTGATTCTCAGCTTTCCACCAATATAAATTATGTTTTACTTTGAATTACGACTAAAGTCCTAATTGATAGGTTGATTGAAAAACATCTATAGCTTCCAAATGCTATCACATTTTTTGAATCTAAAACATGCGTCACATTCTATGCTTCGCATACTATAGGATTAAAAAAGAGAGTTGAATTTCAAGAAGTTTTGACCAAGTTAAGGTGGTTAGACATACAATTTTTTATATTTTTTAAAAGTTGTAATAAAAAATTCATAATTAATTATTTTCTTGGAAAAAAATTATAAAAAATATGCATCACATTGGGAAACGATTCCTCTACTTATATCTAAAATCTTATAAAAAAATATTATCATTTTATTGTGGTTAGGGTGTTTAGATAGACACCTACTTCTTATTTTTTTCTTGAAATTTAAGTACTACTACATTGAAATTTCAAATTTTCACAAGATAGATTTTTTTTTTTTTTAAAATAAACCTAGTATTTTAGAAACTACATTCAATTTGCTACATATTCTATTCTTACATATTTTTGAAATAATATAGATAACTTATTCAATTTTTTATGTCAAGTTGCCTAACTTTGATTTTTCTGATTTTTTTGCCACTTAAGGGCCTTTTTTTTCCATGATGATCCTACACATACCCTAAGGGTGTGTGAGATGGTTACAGAACTATTTGTCTTTTCTAACTTATTCTTATTATTTCTTTCAATTTTATATGGGATATTTTCTCATTGGAAATGAATCAACAGGTGAAATATCTTCCCAAGACTTTCAGTTTTGTTTGATTAAGTCAATACCCTTTTTAGAATAGCAACAACCCTCATAGGTGATTAACCATAACTTTTTCATCCTTAAAACACTATATAAAAGACAATCTTGGGGTTATTGTGCATAGATCATAAAGATTGTGGGGTAGATCTAAATGTAGTAGTCATGTGGGATGAGGGGCAACACATAATACAAAGGAAGATCTTTAGAAGGAACTGGAAATGATAGTCAAGTCCTCAGGGTAATAAAATGTTCATTTCATTCCAAAGAAAACACAATGACCTAATACAAGAGCATATAAATGACTAAAATAACTACTAAAAATTGTAGAGGCCTATATTCTTAAGTTGGGGGTCTCTTTATCCACTGGAACCATGAGTTTGAAGAGTCTTGTGTGGTCTGGCTATCAAGCTGTGCTTTCAAAAATGAAAGATGGTGGAAATTCTTTAAAATTTGTAAAATCAGTAATTACTCTAATTGCAGGAATAACAGGGATCTAGCCACCTCAAATAAAATTAAGAAATAACATAAACAATTTGGTTGGATGATGAGATCTTATAGAATTGGTATTAATTTTAAATTTTTAAAATAAAACGATTAGAGGTAATCAACTACATGAGGATCTTTTGTGTTGCATCTATTTGTTTTACAAATCTTGGCATAATCTGAATGTATCACCTTAAACTTTGAAAAAAATTCTAAAATAAAGGGTTCAATATGTATATATTAGGTCTATGTTAAACACTTTGTTTAAGGCATTTGTTGACAAAGCTAAAAAAATTCAATTCATTTAATTTTTGGTGTGTTTGGACTTACTTTTGTAAACTTGCAATAGACAATGCACTTTTATTCTTTCTAAATTGAGACTAATAGTAATTTTGTTGGTTGTATTGAGACACAACTTCATTCATGGCAGAAAAGTTAGCACCTTGTTGCTCATATTAGATGACACATTGTATATAAAGGAGGAAATATTCTAGGGTTATTGTTGACTACATTGAAGGAAAGAGCTTCATATATGGGACACAATCAACAATCTCCTTCTTGGATTATACACATTATAGCTTGCTCTAGGAAGATTGTCCACATTGTAGAAGTTCTAAGAGATGAAAGGGGCATGTGCTCGCATTGAAGGGCTCCAAGCATGCGTTTCCATCATTGCAAAAGTTTTTTGGAGAAGTTTCTTTGTCATTTTTGTGCATTGTAACTCAAATTTTCAATCTTGTGACTAAAAATATTGTAGACACATAAAAATGACCTAGGCCTGCAAGCTCTATTTTACCACTTTCACCCTAGCATAATTATGACATTTTAATTATGTCCTTGGTCCACTTTCCACTATTAATTAAATAATTCATTATTATTTAATTAATTCGTGTCTCTTTTATTCTTCATGATTATTAAATAAATAAATTTTATTTATTTATTCAATATGTCTTTAATTGTCTAAATCTTCCCACAATTTAATTAATTAATTAATTAATTTAATTGCCTTTGTTCATTTATTCTTCCCAATTATTAAATAAATGAATTATATTTATTTATTTAGTATGTCACTAATTTTCATAATTGAATGAATTTATTAATTTATTTAATTATTGGTCATATCCTCTAAATTAAATAATTATGTTTAATTATTTAATTGACTTATTTAAAATATCTCTCATTTTAAATAAATGAAATTATTTAAAATGATTTCATTTTATTAACTTTCACTTGTTTTGGTAAATAATCTAAAAAATTGATTATTTATTGTCACACAAAATCCATATTTTAAATTAATTTAATTCAAAAAAGTAATCTTCTTCCAAAAATCAAGTAATTGAGCAAGTTCTTGATTTTTCAAATCTGCTTTTAAGTTCAACCCTTATCTTATTGATTTTTTGAATCTTACAAATCAAGCAGGCTTTATCTTCTTGATTTTTGAAAATCTTTATCTTTTTAGCTAATTATCATATTTATTCTCAACCGCTAATTTGATTTTCTCAAATGACATATTGACCACTCATTTAATGATTTTTCCCTAACCCTAATTAGGGATTGTCACGTGAAACTTGACCTCTGATTTTAGGCTTTCATCAGCTTTCAATCTCGTCCCTCCAACCAAAATTGCATTTTCTATAACATGTCAATTGTGCTCACATTTTAGGGACCACCTCGTTATTACAACACGTTTATGCTTAGATTTTACTTGTATACTTTGCACTTAGCTTCTTTAATTTGATTACTTGTCATTGGCATCCTAGTCATTTTGTCATAGGAATAGTCTTTATTTTTCATCCACATTCTTCAAAACTTGCATAGGGAATAATCATAATCATTTGCTTGCACATACAAATCTAAGGGCAACAATCATACGCTACAAGCTAGAAGGTGCTATGGAGGTGAATCATGAAAGCTTTGTGCATTATCTAGTATAATTGTTTGTATTACTTGCTTTCATTGTATTTCATAGCTCTTTGGGTTGTTTATTTATTATTTTTCTAATCTGCTAACCTACCTAAAAATACCCATTGATACATTGGTTAACCTAACTCTGTTATTTTTTGTTTTTGTACGGTTTTCTATTTTTGGTCATTTTTGCAGGTATAGGTACAAAACGATGCATTTTCATTTTACCGAGCCGCATCCATTGTGTCACGACACATTCACAAACTACTACACCGCAATCACAATCGTGAATGTCGCATCTAACAGACTGAGCCACATTTGAACATTCAATCAATGCATTTGCTTGTCAGCAACCAGAACATAGGATCGTGCTACATTTGTTGTACAAAGTGATGCATTCGCTCTGTTGTGACGCATTTTCCTGGTAAATTATCTCTTCAAATTCTACATTCGAGTTTTATTTTTCCGTTTGCATTCTGGTTTTCTTTCTGCATTCTGCCTAACATAGGTATTTTTCATGTTACTAATCTTTGTTTGCAGCATGTGGAAGTTACGTTTCAAGAGCCCAAGACCATTTGATAAAAACTCCTAACAAGTGTTTTTGTAGATTCGAGTGTCCAAGAATTATTTCAAAACATTGTGTTTGTTATTTTTTAGAATAGAAAACATTTTTTTGGTGCACATAAAATGAACATGCTTTCAATTCTATCTATGTTTGAAAGTGGTAGGCGACTATGCTCTCACCCAGTGCAAACTAGGTGATCAAAAATCCAAACCCACTTTGTTTCTATGTAACCCTGATGCAATAATCGTAGTATCTTCTCCCCTTGTGCAGTCATGGGATCCTAAGTGTAAGAGAAACGGTTATTGCCTCTAGAAATTGGGCCTGCCAGGGGATTTCATCACCTCTAGGCGACTCAAATCGGAAATAGAGCTAAGGCTAAGCTACCCCCAACCAGTATATAAATATGAATCTTAAGGGAAAACCTAAGATTATGAGTATGGATGTGTCATACGGACCAATTAGTACTCCCCAAAACCCTATTGAGCTTAACCTCTTTAGGATAGAGTGCCTCCTAATTGGAGATTAATCTTGTGCCCCATGTATGGCCACTCAAATGGGGGTCCCAAATTAAACACTATTGTTTAGTAGCCAAAAACCTTCTATTTTCTAATACAACACTGGTCGGTGTGAAGGCATCCACATCTTCGCAGTTTGTAGCAGAGATGATCAATCTGCCATGGGAGTTTCATGGGGATTGGAAGCTTGGTTGGCCTGAGAAGAGAGTGAATTGTAAGGGGGAGCCCGTGTAGCCAAGCTTCTGAATTCACATGCTACTGATATGCGGTTGGGGAAATCCATGTGGAATCTAGCGGATACTATCCTGGCTTAACCATAGGACTGTAATTGTTCTCTTTTGTGTTTGATTACTTTCAAAATATCATGCTTTCCAAGTGTTTGCTAAATACTAAAATGAAATAAACAACACTCAAACATCTAGAAACAAATAGTCAAACTTTAAAACAATTCATTTTTTTGACCAAAACGCTAGAAAATTTGACTTTTTACATTCTGCACTGCATTTGTTAAACCACAATCGCTTTGTCGTACCGCATTTGACAGTCTTTGCAACACATATGCTCTAGTAAAATGCATCTGTTGCTCCAAACACTGCATTCGCCTGTCTTGAAACACATTTGCAATTTGAAAAGCCGCATTTACTAAATTAAGTTGCAATTGCAATCTGTAAAGTCACATTTGTAAAACCGCACCACATTTTCCATCTAAAAAGATGCATTTGATCACTACAATGCATTTGCAACCTAAAATGATGCATTTTCCTAGAAGAAAAATAAACAATCACAGACCAGAATCTAAGTCCAAACATCTTAGCCTACTATGAAATATCATTTCAAAAAGGTCTTTGTCAGAAACCAGAACTAAAATTTCTCAAAACATTCATCATGTGCATTCACTAGCTTGCATTTTGACCATAGGTTTAAATTTCCAAATTTTAGTTGCATTCCCTAGGTGTCATAATCATTATTTCTAGCATAAACTTGTCCTTAGAGTTCATCTTGGAAAACTTTGGATTAGGCCAACTCTCCACACTTTGCAAAACCATTGTTTTCAAAACTAAGTTATCTTGGGACTTAGTCATTATTCCTCTTTTCGGTCATTGTCCTTTTTGTGAGAACCTCCAGCTCAATAGTCTAGTTTGGTAGGTTCACTCGTCATTTTGAACTTGTCACTTAGTCCCCTTAGCAAGTCCTTTTGATAACCAAAATTAAGACATAAGTCAAGCTTAGAGTGGTTAAGCAAAACCTTTCTCCAAATATTGTCCAAACTTAGTCCCCATTTTAAACTTAGAGTTTGCATTGTCCATCTCTAGTCCTCATTTTGAACCTAGACTTTGCATTAATCATCTTAGTCCTTAGTCAACATTATCATCTTAGTCCTCATTTGGAACTTCGACCTTGACAACCTTGTCATCTTTCTTTCATCATTTCCTTAGGCAAACATCAACATCACCTTGCTTTGTCATCCTTTATTCCAAAATACAAAAAATTAGTGTCATAACTTATCATCCTATTCTTCATTTTACATTCATCATTTCCTTTAGACAACATTGTCACATTGTCATCCCTTATTATCAAAAATCCAAAAACATAAGCCTTGCACTTTCATCCTTTATAACAAAAATACAAAAGCATAGGCTAGCATCATCCTTGCATTTAGTCATCATTCTCATCACCCTCATTTGAGCAATTTCCTTTTATGGTGGAAACTAGAATCCAAAGAAAGAAAAGACAAATGGCTAACCTTGGACAAGATTTCAATTCCATTATTACCAATCACACTTATGACCCAAATTGGACTTTTTACAACCCATTTAGCAACACAAATACCCAACCTCTCATGATCATACCATCCTCATCGAACAACCCCTTTGAACCATTCTTACGTAAGGATGAATATTGACAATTACTTGAGGAAAACCTAGAGGTAGTAGCACAAGATTCAGAGGTGGCCTACTTCATAGAACAAATGGTCTTATATGACAAAGATAGATATTTGGCCATACTTTCAAGTTAGGGAGTTAAATTACCCCATGGGTTTGACATTAGTACTTTGAGACCGACATCTTCTTACCATAATTTCAACAATACAAATAACATGTCCCATAGTGGTCAACCTCCAAACAACACAAGCAATACCTTTTTTGATGCTACCTCGCAAACTATCACAACTACCATGAGTGCTACCTCCAACGTTCCAAACAATTCCAATTCAATCAATGCTACATCCATTGGAGGAACACAATCTGTTGCATTTCCTACATTGTCCACAATATCATCATAATCGGTCGGAGGCACCTTTGGGTCCTTGAAAACATGGGCAAGTTATTCCAATCCTCTATTTACCACTTCGGTAAATACCATGGGGGCATCATCAAGCCACTCAAACCCTCCATTTACAAATACATCTAGTACCATGAGTGCATCCTCATCAAATCCTCTCATTGGTACCTCACTTAATCCTTTGGGAGGAAGTAAATGATGTCTCCTTACACAAGAACCACAACCAAATGTTAACATGTCAACACAGTTTAATACCAACCCCTCCCAAGAAAAAAACATGAATATTCCTCTGGGGTAGTTTCAACAACCCCGACAAGGCAATCAAAACATGCAACCTATGGCATCTATCGGACACCAAAATATTCTTGGTCACCATATTCCCCAAATATCAATCCAAATGGTTGGGGGACACATTCTGACATATTCATCCCATATTCATACCCATCAACATGTCCCTAATCCAAACTTTCAATACCAACACAAACCAAAACACATCATACATGTCACAACAACACATCCCTCAACAAAACACCAACATCTACTCACAAAAAATGGTCACCCTTGGTGTACCAATCAATCCAATGTATGGTGCCACAAATGAACCTATAATTGATGCCTTGCAGGCTAAGCTAATGGGTCTAGAGAAAACCATAGAAAACATGCAAATATCAAACAAGGAATCACAAGTGTGATATGATTTATCTATATATCCCTTTGACATGAACTTATACATGCCACCATTTCCTCTAGGATATGTGTCGCCAAATTTTACCAAATACAGAGGAAAGACAAACCCTGTCGAACATTCCAAGAATTTGCAACCAACTATATGGACATCGCCTATGAACAAACATACTTGATGAGACTCTTTTCTAAAATTCTCATAGGTCCTACCCTTGAATGGTTCTCTACTCAAAAGGATATCAGAATATGGGATGAACTTAAACACAAATTCATAAAAAATTACTCATACAACATTGACATGGACACCTCTATTACTAGCTTGTGTACTGTCATGCAAGAGGATGCGGGTGAAACTTTTATCCCATTCTTCCAAAAATGGAGAATTCTAGCTAGTTCTTGTCACATTGACATACCCGAAAGAGAAAAAGTTGGCATGTTTGTTCAAACACTTCTAGGCCCCTTAAAATATGGATTAAAAGTGCATTGTTGCACAATTTTCATGGACCTATTTAAAAAGGGTGTCCAAATTGAGGAAGCCCTTATTGCAAAGGGAGAGCTAAAATACAGCCCTAAAAACACAAACACAAATCCTCCCACTGACAAAAATAAATATTGGGTTAAAAATAAACATGTTACCAATGACGGTGTTGTCGATGCCAAGGCTGTAAACACTATGGGTCCTATACTAGCTCTAAAAGGGGTTCAACTGTAAAAAAAACCAACGACAATACTGACACCCCCCACCAATGCCACCCCAAAAACAAAAATGGTCAAAATGGTCAAGTTCAAGGACAATTTCGTCAAACAAGACAATTCCTAAAAAAGATGAATGTACTTTGTGTTGGGAGAACCAATTGAGGATGTCCTTAAGAAGCTCCTCCAAAACGGTCTCATTACACTTGAAGAACCAAAATCGTATGACTCGGGGCAATTCATACCATCATGGTGGGATGATAATGCTTTTTGTGATTACCATTGGGCTAAAGGAAATAAGACATCATCTTGTCGACAACTCAAAAATATTGTGCAAGACCTCATTGAAAGTTAAATAATCGAATTGGGTGGGCCACAATTTCCATCAAATTTTGACCATACCATTCATAAGAACCCACTGCAAGACCATGGTTCTAATAATGCTTCCACGTCAGGTCCTAAGACAAATAATCAAGCCAATTACGCCTGCGCCAAGTATGACTATTCTAGTGGACCTATCATTAACAATATTTGAACTGAAGATGAATGAATCAATACCATCACAATCAAAAGAGCACCTCAATGCAATGCCACCACTCGAAGTGGAAAGGTCACCATAGCTGGTCCACCTCCCGCTAGGCAACCCAAGGTCACCATAGTTGGTCCACCTCCTACTAGGCAACCTAAGATCACCATACTTGGTCCATCGCCTAGGCAATTGCAACTTGGCTCATCCATAAACTAGTGGCAACCTAAATTTCAGTTTAACCTTATCGATCAATTATGAAAAACCCCTGTGTAGATTTCCATACTTGAGCTACTTTGCATTTCTCCCACACATAAGGCTATATTGGATAAAACCCTGCAAGAGTCATTCGTCCCTAAGGATATTGATGTCAACAAATTTGAGACCATGGTGGGATACCTCACTACACCTCACCACATCACCTTTTCTGATCAAGATTATTCATCACCCAAGACCAACCATAATGATGCATTACACATTGAAACTTTCATCCATAATCACAAGGTCAAAAGAGTTTGAGTAGATGGTAGAGCAAGATTGAACATATGCTCCTTAAAACTGGTTAAGGCTCTAGGGTTTTCTGATGCATGCGTAGACCCTACAAAGAGTATAGTCATAAAAGCATATGATGATGAAGAACGTTCTTCACGAGGTGTTATTTCTCTTCCTATCAGAGTGGGACCAATCATTGTGGAAACAACTTGCCAGGTCCTGGATCTATAATTACCTTACAACATCTTGCTCAGCCACCCATGGATTCATGCCTTGAAATTCGTTCCCTCTACATATCACCAATGCTTGAAATTCCCATTTGATGGCACAAAAATCACCATATATGGAGACCCTAACCCTTTTCAATATTGTACCAACCTAAGGGGTATTTCTGAAAACCAAGTTCCCATCAAATGAGAAGCTCTTGGCTCTTTTGCTTCCAAATACATTGAATCGTCCACACTCGCCTCATCATCCATGATCACTCCATCCACATCTTCCATCACGCCACCATCTTCCTCACTTCCTAAGGCTGAGTCCAATGTCAAGATTCAGGACCTAGGCTATGGAGAATTCAAACTACATATGACATATAGCATCACAAAAATACCCAAGTCTCTGAAGGTCTATGGCCGGCCATGTTTTAGAATGGAACCCAAATAAATTTTCAAAGTTCCACCAAAAATAGTTTTCACCAAATGGGGAGACATGAGCAACAAGGAAATTGTCGATATTCTAGGATGGCTCTATAAGGAAATGGAAGACCTACCCCCATTACTAGTTAATAAATATGGAAAGGGATATGACATGATGAAGGCTAGGGGCTACGATGGAACTAGTGGCCTAGGCAGAAATAAGACTGGGTGAAGAGAGCCCATAGAATCTTTCAAAATACCAAAGTATCTTGGATTAGGGTATGGATTGCTCGACAATGACGATCGACGTACCAATGGACTTTCAAGTGAGTGCATGAATGCTTCAAAAATTGTTGAGACCATCAAGGAATCCCTTACCGAAACCAGTTCCCAAGAGTGGGAATTTGGCTCCTAACGATCCTTAAGTGACTGTTGCCTTGATGATTTGTTCCTTGAAACTGGGGAGCTTACCTCTGAACAAAAATTTTGGAAAAAATTTAAAATCGATCAAGCACCAAATAGTCACAGTCACATTTACCTTCCCCATGACATACAAGCCCCACCATCTAAATCTAATAACCATTAGTTGAATACATCTGAATTTCCAGATGACACTGAAAACCACAACTCTGAGTCATTTGTCCCCTACTTTGACAATGAATATGAAACAAGTGAAGGGGAATATTGGATAGAGTTCAATGTGGAATTGGATGATGATAATTTCATCTTCAATGTCTCTAAATCTATTTGCATGCTTTCTGCATCCTCCCCTCAATTCACCAATGTTGACAATGGCATTTCCTTAGTCTACCTGCAACTAATCAATTGGGACCAACAAGGCCCACCAGTCCTGGACACCTTTTAGAATGATGAGACTATTGCAGAATTTATGGGATTACATGAGGGCATACCCAGTGGTGATCACAAGGTAGGATTCACCATTGACCTAGATTGTGAGGCTTACTTTGGTGAGACTGATTCGTCCTCCAGTCACAAAATTAAAAGTAAGAATAAAAAAAAATGAAACGTCTTTAGGTGATAACTGAAAGGAACCTTCTGATGACAAAAAAGTAAAAATAACAAACGTATCTATAGGTGAAAACCTCTCTGAGGCACCCAAAGATGGAGGAATGGAATTTATTCCCGTAACTCAAGAGAAAACTACTATGCTCATAGAGGACACCATATAGGCCAACATATCAACAACAAAAGATCCCAAAATGGTCCTCTTCGCAACATCCTTGACAAAAGAAGAAAAACCAAAATTTCACAAATTCTTTGTAGACTGTAAAGTCAACTTCACATGGTCCTATGCAGACATGCCTAGGTTAGATACAGAATTGGTTCTACACCATCTACCATTATTGCCAAATTCCAAACCAGTTAAACAGAAGCTACGCAAAATGCATCCTTAGGTCACTCTATTAGTCAAGGTTGAGTTGAAGAAACTTCTAGATGTTGGGTTCATATGGTCTATTGATTATGTTGAATGGATATCTAACCTTGTGCTAGTAACAAATCCAAATCGAACGATCTGTGTCTGCATAGATTTCAGAGATTTAAATAAGGCATGTCCAAAAGATGACTTTTCCCTGCCAAATATAGATATCATAGTCGACCTCACAGCAAGATACGATATATTGTCCCTCATGGACGGTTTCTCAAGCTATAATTAGATTCTTATTACCCTCGAAGATCAACATAAAACAACATTCACTTGTCCTTGGGGTACTTATTGCTGGAATGTCATGCCTTTTGGGCTCAAGAATACAGGTGCAATGTATCAAAGAGCTATGACCACCATAATCCATGATATGATGCATAAGATAATGAAAGATTACGTGGATGCCCTTTTGGCTAAATCAGTAATAAGAAAAGATCATTTGAAATTGTTAAACACAATTTTTAAGAGACTAGAAGAATATAAGGTCAGACTGAATCCTAAGAAATGTGTCTTTGGTGTAACATCTGGAAAACTCTTGGGATACATAGTTTTCCGAAGAGGCATTGAGGTCGATCTAGCCAAAGTCAAAGTCATCATGGACATGCCTCTTCCTAGAGGAATAAGTGAACTTAGGCCATTACAGGGTAGGGTACAATCTATCTGATTCTTTATAGCACAATTGGCCAACAAGTGTCAACCATTCCAATATCTTTTGCGCAAAGGAATCCCCTTTCTGTGAATAGATAAATTCCAAGAAGCCTTTTAGCAAATAAAAGATTACCTACTATCACCACCAGTCCTTATGCCACCCATTCATGGAAAACCTTTGATCTTATACATCTTGGAAACAACTTCAGCACTGGGGGCATTACTGGCATAGAATGACCACGTTGAGAAAGAAAGGACCATATATTATATCAGTTGAACACTGGTCGGGTATGAGCTAAATTACACTTCAATTGAATGTGCTTGTCTAGCAGTGGTCTTTGCAACTCAGAAGCTAAGACATTATATGTTAAGCCATCAGACATACTTGGTAGAAAAGATTGACCCCCTCAAATATCTATTAAGTCATGCAACATTGACAAGACGTTTGGAAAAATGGGTCATGATTTTGAGCGAATCCGACATCCAGTATGTAGAAAGAAAAGAAATCAAAGGACAAGTGATTGTAGACCAACTGGAAGACACACCTATGCAAAGTGATCATCCCTTAGTGGTAGATTTCCCAGATGAGTCAATATTCCATACGGAACCTAAGGAACCTTGGAGGTTATACTTTGATGGATCTCATACCAATCATGGCTCAGGGGCAAGAATATTGTTTATCAACTTGCAAGGAGATTCCATTCCCAAGTCTTTCCACATAGCTTTTCCATGCACAAACAATGTCGTGGAATATGAGGCACTTGTTATAGGACTTAGAATGATAATAAAATGGAAAATCGGAGCACTTCATGTTCATTGAAATGGTCTTGGGCCCTCAAAATGTAACCGACACACGCTGTGAACAAAGATTAGTAGCACAAAAAACACCTATGCTAGGAAGAATGCAGAAAGAAAATCAGAAAAAAAAAAAAATTTGAAAAAAAAATTTACCAGGAAAATGCATCACAATAGAGTGAATGCGTTGCTCTGTGCAACAAATGTGGTGTGATCCTACATTCTAGTTGTTGACAGGTAGATGTGTCAATTGAATGTTCAAATGCAGCTCGGTTTGTCAAATGTTGCATTCACGACTGTGATTGCGGTGCAACAATTTGCTATGGAAAATCAAAGCACTGCATGTCCCCACCTATGATATGACCATGAATTTCTTGTTGGATAGCTCTTTGGGTTGTTTATTTATTAATTTGCTAATCTTGTGACTAAAAATATAAATTGTAATACTCTATTTCTAAGCATTTTTCAAGCAAGATAGATATTTCAAACTTGTCCAAGCTGTAAGAACACCTTTCTATTAATAAAGTTTAGGATTTTTCCTTCTTAATGGTTGTCTTATTGTGTGCAATTGATGATTGATGTATATTTATGTTTAAATCCTCAAATATCAGTAAATTAAAATGACTAAATATACTACTAATTGACATCAATTAATAATCAAATTGACTAAATATACTACCGATTGATAGAATAAGTGAATAAATATGACAAAATATATGACCAGTGAAATCGGTGAATAAATATGACTTAATATATGACCAGTGAAATCAATGAATAAAAATGACTAAATATACTTGTTACCTATTTTTAGCTACAACTCAAAATAGCTAGAGCTGAATTGCATTCATCATTAAAAGGTACACAAGTAATTTAAAAAATTTCTACTAAGTATTTATTGCTATACAAATCTGATTACTTTTGAATTTCCAGTATTATTATGCAAATGTTTGTAATAGATAAACTCATAAATTTGCATAAGAAATGTTGTTTTATTCATATTGTAGAAACCAAAGTCCCACACAAACCATGGGAGTAGCTTGATTTGATTACTTAATCAAATACTGAATACAAGAAAGAAATGTATATCACATGACTGAAGATAATATAAGAACAAGGAGAGAAGGTGATTCGTCATTGCCTGGAATGGCGAATCGTTGTTGCATTTGTGTTGATCTTGGTTTAGCTCCAGCTCTAGGTCCAACTCCAACTCCAAGGTTTACCTACAAGATTGTTGAAAGGTGGTGTTAGAGAAATGAAAAATCACATTCTACCTTATCCCTACATTACCAACAGAAATCTAATATGCATCCTATCAAGCATTCATCAGATGATTAAGTCATCAAAAAAGTAGATGTTCAAGGAGCACAAAGTTCAATGGAAGCTTTCAGCTTCAATTATTTTGCTAACTTTTTTGTTTAATGTGCAGATATAGGTACAATTGGGTCATTTCAACCAATAGATATTGTAATGAGTGGTGGAAAATGTGGCTCCCATAAGGGTTGAGCCCGGCTCATAAATAATGACATAAACAACCCTATACATGAAAATGATAGCATCTCCACAAAATGCATGCAAAGCCTTTCATGAATACTCTAAGAGCATATAGTATTTTACTGCACAAGAATTAGTCTTCCTAATGCAAATTGGATATTTGAAGAAAAGGAAGGTGAATATTTTCACGTGTTGTAGTATAAATAATAGCTATAACTATAGTAGAGAACTATTCTGTTTGTGAAAAGATAAGTTATCATCAAACAACAATCTTTGCCATATTCCAGAAAATGAATGATAGTTCCCTCTAAAGGATCACATGAGTAGATTTAAAGTTCCAATGAGAAAGCAACCACAACGTTCATGTAAATTCAATGAGGGGTAGTCATGCTTTGTACATCAAGGAGCACTCAAGGGCAGCAAATGTTAATCATTCAAATTGGAATAATACTAAAGAGAGTAGTCCAATGTTAACAGAACATAGTCATGACAAGAAATCAATGTAAGAATATGTTTTCCATTGTTTTCTATTTAGATTTGGGAGCTAGGCATCTCAAAGTCTTTTATTTCCAGAGGCATGATGGAATGATAGCTTAGCAAGGGTCTACACAAAGTCTCCTTATTAATGATTGAAGGAAAATCAGATAAAGGAAGACCTTTTGAAGTAGACCTGATCTCTGGCCAAATGTATTTCACACATTTAGAATAGCAAGCTGATTTCACTAGATATAGAAGTTTGATTTTACTAGGGTCTATGTTGATAACATATATTTTATGTTTTTCAATAGTCTCATATTTCAGATTTTCAAAATCAATATCAAATACAAAGTCTGGCAATTAACCAATGTGTAAATCTTGCTTAATTATAAGCTCCTCAAGCTTAGCAATCTTTAAGAATATCGATTTTTCTTCTTCTATGAATGTAAACCTAATTACCCAACTTTTGGTCCCATGGAAAGCTAGTATATAAATATATTTTGAACCGCTAGTTTTCAGAATTAAGATAAAGATAAGGATAAAGCCATATCTAAATATCAAGAGCTTATATTTTTTGAGAAGTAGGGGATGTGAGTACAGTGTTTAAAAGGATGAAATTAAAGAAGAGTCATGACCTACAGGAGATAGAAACACCCTCAAGCTTAAGAAAATTGAAGAAATGCCCAGCAAAGTAGAGACCGAGGCCATTGGGAAATCACAACTAGCATAGGAAATGGAAAGAAATGTGTGGATTTAATAGTAGACAGGTCATAGCTTCAAAAGATACATTTTTCTCTTTATGCATACTCAATACTTCCAGGTATTTGCTAATTAAAAAAATAAAATACTTCATATTTTTTCTAGGCAAGAACAATGACTTACCAGTAGTGAAATATAAAGATTCAAGCATGTTGCAACACAATACCCGCCTCTCGAACTTTATAAAAACTCTAGTTCAAAGTATTCATGGCACCCACAATAGAAGAGAAAATAGAGGGCTCCAAATCAAACTCCCAAAGAAGCTTTTTCCAAACTCCATCTTCTCCATGGTGGCGGCTATTAAGTTCTCTCAAATGAAAATGAATTGAAATGAAAGCCTTGGCTGCGGCTTTTTGTTTTTAGGGTTTTCCTTAGCCCTAGGTTGATAAGGCATCTCTTTACATTATTTTAAATTTGAAATGTCCTCACTAATACCTTTGGTATTAGCATTAAAACCTTTGCATATTTTTCCAAAAAATGCTAAATTCCAACACTGATATACCCTAGGTGACATGGTTTTTTAATAAAATCATGAATAAACCTTAGCCTTTATAATTTTTATTAGAAAATGAAGATGTCAAACATGCATTAGGTTGTGATAGGAATTTTGTAAAAATCGTATATTCCCTTTATTTATTGCATATTCCTATTGTAAATCATTTAATTAAATGATTCAATTATAAGTCATTTAATTAATATGATATTTTTAAATGCAATTAATAAATCATGCAAGAAATACACTTAAAGTGAATTGAAGATTCAATCATGCAAAATGGAGATAATGGTGGAGTTTCCTATCACTTTGCTTCAGTTTCACATCAGTTTTTGGGTGCTTTTGATCATGCACATTAAGGGGAGGAGTTTTCAACATTCTGAGTTCAGTTTGCTTCAATGGTGGGCCCTCTTTTCAAGGATTTTCTTCTTTGCTTGTGAGGAAGATATTTTTAATTTTAGATCACTTTCAGTGCCACCTCCATGCATTCATGATCCATTTTGAGATGCAATTCAGTTATATACATTGTGACACAGAGTTTTGAGCTATTTAAGCTTAGTTTACAACATTAGTGGGTTTGATTTTCATGTAGTTTTTCTTTTGTTCGTGGATGGCTTCATAGTTCAAATATTTTGACTTCAGTTATCTCCTCTTGGCTTTTTCAAGAACTTTATTGTATATAAGGAAAAGATTTAGTCTTTTTTTCTTGGTTCTTAACTTTTACTCTCTTGATTTTGAGAGAGAAGAGATTTGTAACTCACTTTTATGATAGATTAATATACATCAGCAGGTTTTATAGGTTATTTTTCTATTAGTTTCATTGTAGTTTCTCCTTTTATTGGCTTAAGGATATAAAATTTTACCTTCTTGTAATTGAGTTTATGTAGTAAATTATTGATTTGATGAGGTTTAATGTGTTTTAACAATCAAAACCTTTGAATCTTGTCTCTTTCATTATTACAAATTCTTGGATGCAATCAAGTTTCAAGTCTTAGGTTGTGCATGCAGTTATCATTTTTAGGTTGTGAAGCATCTGTTTCCTTCTAGAAAAGATTAATTAGACTTCCTTTGAAACATTTTTTTCATAAGATTGCAATCAATGAGTTGTGTAATGTATTCCTTGAGTTTGCAATTGTGAATTAATCTACCTTTAGATCATCATATTTAGTGCAATCACCATAATCTAGATTTCAGTTCAGGTGTTCTTTCCATTTCCTTCTATCCCTTTCCCTTTTAAAAACATGTTATTCATTAGAAAATATTAAGAGAGTTGGCTCACAATCCAGAGGTCTGTCCTCACTATAGGGTACCTACAACCTAAGGATATTCCCATTGTATCACAGGATTGCATATTTTTTCAACAATGCATTACAGGTGCACTCCTATTGATAACAGTTTTTGGAACGCCCGGTGGGACTTTGAAAATCACTTAAGAGAAAGAATTAAAGAGTTTCAAGTTGTTGTTCTGGTATATACAGTAGTTTTTTTTCCTTTTAGAGGTTATATTCTATACCTGGAGACTCCGAACACATCTACTGGTTTCAATAATTTCAATGTTGGTATGTTTCAAATACAAGCTTTAATATTCTGATTTCCAACATTTATTGAGTACAAATGACATATTTTCATGGATATCATGTATATCCACCCCAATAAAATGAAAATATTTCCTATAAACTATCTTATCAATCACACCTAAACAACCATAATGCTAGTTTTGATCCAAGTTCCTACACAACAACAATACATCAACATGCTCAACATGCTTACCTCCCACCCACCCCTGCTCAAATTTCATGCTAGCATTCATGTGTTCAAGATCAGCCCCAAGAGGTTAGGGATATAATGAATAACATGAATGACAAGAAGAACATATTGTTAGATTTTAAAAAGAAGATAGAAGAGATCATGAGGCAGCAAGAGTATGATCAACAACAGGAAGAGATGGCCTATCTCCATGAGCAAGACTTGTTGATGCAGAGGAGACAAAATGAAGAAGACCTTGCTTCTAAGGAAGAATAAATTAGAATGTTGAGTACTTAACAGTCATGGAAACCTTCTTGGACCAAACATCTTGACTTCAAAATTCCAAATCTAGTTCAAGAGGCTCCTGATATAACAACAATCCAAAATTAGGGAGGAGATGAAGTTTCAGTGTACAAGCAAAATACCAAAGCAACTTTTCCCATTCCAAGTTTCAAAGATCCTCTTCTATTTTAAATTCAAGTACATGTAACAAATCAAGCTATGAATCTCCATGAACATTCATCTCAAGAGAGCCAACATATGATTGCATGTCTTGATGCCATTTCTTTGTTCAAAAGAGAACCAATTGTTTATCAAAATAATTGGTTTGATGAGCACGATCAATTGAAGGTAAATAATGCAAGAAAGGAAAAGGTTTTTAAAGAGAAACATGCAAAAGTTTATAATGTTGATATGCTTACAGTGGATGAACACAATGGCAAGGAAGAGTTGCAGTAGGAGGTGAACGAACATCATCAATCAAGAAAACAAGTTGAGGAGCTTGAAAAAGGTATCAAAGGCAATGATTTCAATTTCTTATTCAATGAAATCCCTTCTTTTAATGAGTTGGATGAGCAAGAAAAGGTTAAACAATCTGATGAGTTGCTAATAGAAGACAATCAATGTAATTATCAAGTCTTGGAGTAGCGGAAAGATAAAAATGAACATGAGGAAGGGACGGTTCATGAGGTAAAAATCACACCACCTTTTTTATCAAAAGACCAAGAAAGATCTGATGAGGATTCATTTTGGAATGATCTTGAATCCTTTTTTTCAAACTTAGATGGCAATCAAGATCAGGTGGAACATGTTTTTGTGAAGGAAATAGAGGTTGAATATCAGCATCTAACTTATTTGTTTGATGAATTACTTGAATTTGTTGATGAGAATGAAGACAACAAGTGCTTACTAACATCAGTGCCTACCTTTGAGTAGCAGGGTGATGAGACTCATTTGAATCCAATTCAGGATTATGAATTAGATGAGAACATTTTCTCAAATATCATAGAATATTTTTTCTCTAACATTGATGATAGTTTGATGCCATGTGAACCAACGGTATATGATCAGCCTTTTCAGGTGAAAGAAGTAGTTATTCCTTCATTATTTGATGACAGATAAGATTGAAATTATGATAGAGGGTGTAACAATAGATATCAGTCAAGAAACCAGGAGTATGAGTAGAAAGTTCATCCCTTCAAAAGGATGTTCAATCAAATATTTTTCCATAAAAGACCCAAATGAGATAACAAGTGTTATCCCTGCACTAACAAAAGAGATCCCAAGTGAAGGACAACAGGTCCAACTTACTCATTTACCTCATTTACCCCAAATCAACAGAGTACATGATCAGATCCAAAGGTTAAGTGAGTTTTTCTTCATTCTTCAAGGAGTTTTGTATTGTCTTATTGGATGTGAGCTTGTTGGTTCTCCTGTATCAATAGTTGATGAACATGCAAGTCATTCACCCTTGGTTAAGAGGGGGAGTTATTTTGTAATACCAGTTAATGGCTTTGTTTAGCCATCATGTTTCATTGGTTAGTGTAGGGTAGGGTATTTTTCAAGCTAATAAGTGCTCATTGCACAACAATTTTAGTTCAGTTGTGTTTTCACTAAGTGCAGATTCTACACAGTTTTTTGACTCTTCCTTAAACAGAGTTACGATAGTTTCTTTCAATTTTGTTTGTTGTTGAGTTAGAGAATTCTCTAAGTCACAAGTTTTTCTAAGTCAAAAGATGAAAAAATGAACTCCATTCCCAATGGATAAACTACATAATTGGTCTATAGTGCTTAGTAGGAAAACACTCTGTAGATGTCGCCAATACAACTCAAAATAGGTAGAGCTAAATTGCATTCATCATTAAAAGGTACACAAGTAATTTCAAATTTTTATGCTAAATATTTATTGTTGTACAAATCTGATTAATTTTGAATTTCCAATATTATTATGCAAATGTTTGTAATAGATAAACTCATAAATTTGCATAAGAAATGTTGTTTATTCATATTGCAAAAACCCAAGTCCCACACAAGCCATGGGAGTATCTTGATTTGATTACTTAATCAAATACTGAATACAAGAAAGAAATGTATCACAAGACTAAAGATAATATAAGAACAAGGAGAGAATTTTATTTTTCATTGCCTGAAATAATGAATCGTTGTTACAATTGTGTTGATCTTGGTTCAGCTCTAGCTCTAGGTCCAACTCCAGCTCCAAGGTTTACCTGCAAGATTGTTGAAAGGTTGTGTTAGAGAAATGAAAAATCACATTCTACCTTATCCCTACATTACCAACAGAAATGTAATCTACATCCTATCTGGAATTCATCAGATGATTAAGTCATAAAAAAAGTAGATGTTTAGGGAGCATAAAGTTCAATGGAAGCTTTTAGCTTCAATTATTTTGCTAACTTGTTTGTTTAATGTGGAGATATAGGTACAATCAAATCATTTCAACCAATAGATATTGTAATGAGTTGTGGAAAATGTGGCTCCCACAAGGGTTGAGCCCAGCTCATAAACAATGACATAAATAGACCTATACAAGAAAATGATAGCATCACCACAAAATGCATGCAAAGCCTTTCATGAATACTCTAAGAGTATATAGTATTTTACTGCACAAGAATTAGTCTTCCTGATGTAAATTGGATATTTGAAGAAAAGGAAGGTGAATATTTTCATATGTGGTAGTATGATAATAGCTATATCTATAGCAGAGAACTATTTTGGTTGGGAAAAGATAAGTTATCATCAAACAACAATCTTTTCCATATTCCAGAAAATGAATGACAATTCCCTCTAAAGGATCACATGAGCAACTTTAAAGTGCCAATGAGAAAGCAACCACAACATTCATGTAAATTCAATGAGGGGAAGTCATGCTTTGTACATCCAGAAGCACTCTTGAGGGCAGCAAATGTTGATCATTAAAATTGGAATAATACTAAAGAGAGCAATCCAATGTTAACAAAACACAGTCATGTCAAGAAATCAATGCAAGAATATATTTTCCATCATTTTTTGTTCAAATTTGGGAGTTAGGCATCTCAAATTATTTTTTAATTTCCAGAGGCATGATGGAATGATAGCCTAGCAAGGGTCTACACAAAGTTTCCTTCTTAACGATTGAAGGAAAATCAGATAAAGGAAGACCTTTTGAAGTAGACCTGATCTCTAGCCCACATGTATTTCATGCATTCAAAATAGCAAGCTGATTTCACTAGATATAGAAGTTTGATTTTACCAGGGTCTATGTTGATAGCATATATTTTATGTTTTTCGATAGTCTCATATTTTAGAGTTTCAAAATGAATATCAGATACAAATTCTGGAAATTATCAATGTGTAAATCTTGCTTAATTATAAGCTCCTCAAGCTTAGCAATGTTTAATAATATTGATTTTTCTTCTTCTATGAATGCACACCTGATTACCCAACTTCTGGTCCTATGGAAAGCCAGTATATCAATATATTTTGAATGGATAGTGTTTAGAATTAAGATAAAGATAAGGATAAAGCCATATTTAAATATCAAGAGCTTATATTTTCTGAGAAGCAGGGGACGTGAGTATAGTGTTTAAAAAGATGAAATTAAAGAAGAGTCGCGGCCTATAGGAGATAGAGGTGACCTCAAGCTTGAGAAAATTTAAGAAATACCTAGCAAAGTAGAGACCGAGGCCATTGGGAAATCACAGCTACCACAAGAAATGGAAAGAAATTAATGAATTTAATAGTAGGCAAGTCATAGCTTCAAAAGATACATTGTTCTCTTTATGCATACTCAATACTTCCAGGTATTTGTTGATTAAAAAAACAAAATACTTGAGAGTTTTTCTAGGCGAGAACAATGACTTACCAACAGCGAAATATGGAGAAGATTTAGGCATGTTGCAACACAAAACCCACCTCCTGAACTTCATAAAAACTCTAGATCAAAGCATTCATGGCACCCACAACAGAAGAGAAAATAGAGGGCTACAGATCAAACTCCCATAGAAGCTCAATCCAAACTCCATCTTCTCCATGGTGGTGGCTATTATGTTCTCTCAAATGAAAATGAATTGAAATGAAAGCCTTGGTTGTGGCTTTTTGTTTTTAGGGTTTTCCTTAGCCCTAGGCCGATAAGGCATCTCTTTACATTTATTTTAAATTTCAAATGTCCTCACTAATACCTTTGGTATTAGCTTTAAAACCTTTGCATATTTTTCCAAAAAATGCTAAATGAAAAACACTGATATACCCTAGGTGATGTGGTTTTTTAATAAAATCATGAATAAACCTTAGCCTTTATGATTTTTATTAGAAAATGAAGATGTCAAACATGCCTTAGGTTGTGATAGGATTTTTCAAAAAATCATATATGCCCTTTTTTTATTGCATATTCCTATTGTAAATCATTTAATTAAATGATTCACTTATAAGTCATTAATTAATATGATATTTTTAAATGCAATTAAATAATAAATCATGCAAGAAATACAATTAAAGTGAACTGAAGATCCAATCATGCAAAATGGAGATAATGGTGGAGTTTCCTATCACTTTGCTTTAGTTTTACATTATTTTTTGGGTGCTTTTGATCATGCACATTAAGGGGAGGAGTTTTCAACATTCTAAGTTCAGTTTGCTTCAGTGGTGGGCCCTCTTTTCGAGGCTTTTCTTCTTTGCTTGTGAGGAAGATATTTTTACTTTCAAATCACTTTTAGTGCCACATCCATGCATTCATGATCCATTTTGAGATGCAGTTCAGTTATATACATTGTGACACAGATTTTTTAGCTATTTAAGCTCAGTTTACAACATTGGTGGGTCTGATTTTCATGCAGTTTTGCTTTTGCTCATGGATGGCTTCATAGTTTAGATATTTTGACTTCAGTTATCTCCTCTTGGACTTTTCAGGCCCTTTATTGTATATAAGGAAAAGACTTAGTCTTTTTCCTTGATTCTTGACTTTTACTCTCTTGATTTTGAGAGACAAGAAATTTGTAACTCACTTTTATGACAGTTTTATATACAGTAGCAGGTTTTATAGGTTATTTTTCTATTATTTTCATTGCAATTTCTCCTTTTGTTGGCTTAAGGATATAAAATTTTACCTTCTTGTAATTGATTTTATGCACTAAATGATTGATTTGATGAGGTTTAATGTGTTTTATCAATCAAAACCTTTGAATCTTGTCTCTTTCATTATTACAAATTCTTTGATGCAATCAATTTTTTAGGTTTTAGGTTGTGCATGCAGTTATCAATTTCAGGTTGTGAAGCATCTGTTTCCTTCTAGAAAAGGTTAATTAGCCTTCCTTTGAAACAATTTTTTCATAAGATTGCAATTAATGAGTTGTGTAAGGTATTCCCTAAGTTTGCAATCGTGAATTAATCTGCCTTTAGATCATCATATTTAGTGCAATCACCATAATCTAGATTTCAGTTCAGGTGTTCTTTTCATTTCCTTCTATCCCTTTCCCTTTTAAAAACCTATTATTCATTAGAAAAACTTAAGAGATTCAGCTCACAATCCGAAGGTCTTTCCTCACTATAGTGTACCCACAACCTAAGGATATTCCCATTGTATCATAGGATTGTAGAGTTTTTCAACATTACATTACGGGTGCACTCCTATTGATAACAATACTACCAATTGATGGAAAGTAATGATTACAATGATTAAATAAATGATTACCATGACTAAACAAATGACTAGTTAACAACAATCAATGATTAAATATACTACCAAATTAATGACTAAATATATTGTTGGTGTTTTCCAACACACCTAAGGGATCTCTAAGGGATAGCCAATTCCTATTTTTAATACCCCTAAAATGATTGGCCAACTAACAAGATTCAGTCAAAGATTGAGAGCTTCTACACTTTAGGCTCTGTGGGGCCAAGGAGGGTATTCCTATTGGTGTTCATTTTAAATTATAATTCATAGAACACATCATTTTCATAGATCAGTTTGAATGAAGGATAATTGTGCAACAATTACTATGAAATTGGCTTGTTTCTAAGTAACTTCCCACCCATTCATCAAAACAACATTACTCATGATAATTGCTACATACATGCGTTAAGATTAATGAATTTTAAAATGAATTTAAATCCTAACTTTGGGTCTGTCATTTGACAACTATTTGATTAACCCTTTAGGTGAATCTTCAAGGAATAGAGCAGTGCCTAGTTAGATTGAGCAATAGAGTCACATACACAAGAACCAGTAGTACAGAAATGACTTTAAAATTTGGTAGAATGAACTACTATCACAACAACCTTGCATCATGGAGCTCACTCTTTTTGATACATAACTACTTATCAAACCCTTTGCAAATAACTATAAATTTATGGCCCTATTTAAGCATTTTAACTGATTGCTTGAATCAAAGCAGATATAGAGACATACATTCAAACAAATGTTCAAAGAAGAATGAAAGTATCATTAACATAACTTTCAAAATTCACACAAATTCGCATAAGGAGAGAAAATATATCAGAATTATACGTTCACTTGTATTTATCAGTCACATCTGTAGAAAAATTTGAGATAATTGCACATGTTCTTCCAAAAAAAACTCAGAACAAGCTATCTATTCTATTCCTTCTTTTCTATTCCTAATGTTCTACCCATATGCACCCAACCCAAACATAACCAAAAAATTTCATCCTCTTGCAAATGAGCTATGAATTCCCTTTTATAGGATAAGGGAGCAGAACAAGCCACCAACTCAAATACAATTTTACACAAAATTTCATTTCATCATTCATTTTGATTGAATTTCAAAATCCCCTAACATAACAATTCTGTTAGACACAGGGAAAGCCCAAAATCACCATAGCCGGCAGGAGGAAGAATTAAAGTACCGCCAAAATTTTCTTCCCCTGCCACACAAGCAAAGACACCAATACCACCACCACGAGGGCACACCATCACCCTTCAACACCCCAAAATTATGCCACGCACATGAGAGGAGAAAACAACAACCCAAAAATCATTTATCAGCATAAAAATTTGTTTACCACCACCTTCATTTCATGCAACAACGGACCTTTTTCCAACAACACACAAGCCCCAGTATACACGACCACTCTGAGTAGTAGCAAGAGTTGGGGAAGAGACCTCAACACCTTCTTGGATCTTTTCCTTGTCTACTGAAGTGACATCTCTCCCACTCAGAGTTCCGACCACTAGAGGAGGGATAGACAACACTCTCGCCTCAAGTGACAGAGCTCGGCCCATGGTCCCCAAATGCTGACAGTAGTCGAAATTAGTCTTTGTCTCAAAGTGAGATGGGTTGTCAACTAAGTCAATGGGAGAATGTTGTCGATCGAATGAACCACGACCATATCAAAGCTTTTCACAGGTTCTGCTAGACAGCTTGACAGCTTCAACTCTTTTTATTTATGTCTCCTTTGAGCTCTTGGCTTGGTTCTTCAATTTGTGGCCGCATTTGACAATCACTGGTGAGGGTTCCCTTTCCTTAGCATCATCCTGAATGCTCTATTTGTGTCTGGGATCCTCACTGTGAGGCTTTTGAGATTGAAGCCTAGTAGACCTTTACACTGGGATCGATGTATAGTCGAACTTGCTCATTTTGCAACCACAAGCACACTCTTAATCTTCACTCTTTGCACAGTCTAAGGAATTAGCTACTTAGTTGCTATGACAAGAATAGTAACTCAGTCACTTCTATTTATTGAGTGAGAAGATGTTGTCGATTAATGATACTAAATGAGAAAAAGCACACGCACGAAGTGGGAAATTTGCTGGAATGTGTATTGTCACTGTTTGATTTTCAAGTGCATGAAAGTCTACATATTGCATTTCATGATTGCCTGCAATTAAATCGTCACACGCACAAAGATCAATTTGATTGCTCCTATAGAAAACCATCCATTAATGAGAGTTGATTGCAGGGTAAAAATGGCTATCATGTGCCATTCATCAACATTGAATACAGGTCACTGATCTCATGCCTAGGTGGCAAATCAAATGGCTTGCAGTAGGTTGACCACCTTTGAATTCCAGCTGGGCTCCGTTGATGTGTCCTCATCCAATGGCTTCAATCCATCTTGAATGAAGGCTTCTCTGTTAGTGGGCTCCACCCATCTCACAAGTTAAGGTGATCATGCCACATGTCGAGATCTCGCTGATCTTGCTGGTTTTAATGGGCATTCATCTTTTCCCAGTGAATCAGTGAGGAACGGTGGAGATCATTCTTGAGATTTGATCCCAAATGTCAGTTTGAACACAACAGACAATGGGCGTGGTAGTGGAGGTTGGGCCCCACAATCATACAAGGACACACATCCTCATTTCGTTGGCCTCGCTACCTTTAACCTGCCATCATTTAACTCTCGTGAGTTGGCAAGGATTTGTTCCCACATCCCTAGATCTCAAAACCTGCACATCAAGAAAAGTTAGCATTTAATATGGGACCTTGGTTAAGCCACCGACAACATGAAATTTTGAGGTGGATGACTTAAGCTTAGGTTAATGGGGATAAATTAAAACCCAACTTAGGGAAAACTAAAGTCGATGGACAATTGATGATCGGTGTTGGGGACCAGAGGGTCAATAAACCAACATTCAGATAGGGCTTAGAAGGAAACTTAAGAAATTGGTGACCAACAAAATTGGTCAACTTGCAAAATTAACATTTGCACACTTTTGTGAATAAAACCCTACTCATTCAAGGGGACAAGGGTTTAAAATTTTAGACCAATACCCATGGAAAGAGAGGAAATTCATCAAAATTTAGGAGCTCCATCAGCGGCTCATGCTCGGGGACGCATACCTCTAATGGGTATGGTGAGAACAAAATCTCTGGTTGAAGCAGACCAAGGCAGAAGACCAAAACCAAGGAACTCACCCAGACAATGCAAGCAGACCCAATAGAAAATAAGTAAACTAAACCAGGATATATACATAGTTTACAAAATATATACAGAGGATTATTTCCACAAGATGGAGGCCTCGGGCCCCCAAAATTTAGGGACCATTCTTTCCTCTATCAAAAAATTTGGCCTCTTTACCCTGTAGTGAATGCACATGAGCAGGATGTAGCTCCAAATCATTAGCATCACCATGATCAACACTGCCTATGCCACTCAGAGTAACATTGCCATATTTGTCCCTCTTCATTTTAGTCTCCTCAAACTGAGCCACGAAGGTGAATCTTTCATACTCCACATTGTCATGAGGTCTACAATCATATTCAATTCTCTCACCAAACTTAAAATCCTCATAGACACTCTGGCTCAAATCTAGCCAATCCTTTGCAAAATCAAGGAAACATGATCAAGCCTATTATCAATCTGCTTATCACAAGTGTTAATGTTATAAGGTGGAAAAAAATCCATAATTAAATCCATCAAATAAGGGGAATCTGCAAAAAACTCCACTGCAACTTCATATTGTCTTATATTATTCTCATGGTTGTTTATGCTCTTGGACTACTCCTCACATAAGTGAAAGAGTGTTGTAGTATCGACATATTCTGCAAAATCACCAAGTGATCCTTTCTTCTCAACACGAGATAGTGTTGTTGCAATATCCATGCAATCAAGTGGGACATGAATAACTGGCATTGTAATTGTCTTTTCAAGTGCAAAATTCTCCACCACAGGAAGGGCAATGCAATCATTTGCATCCTTTTGGATGTTCATACTATATCCAGAGCTAACACCATGTTTGTGAGCTTTTACATAATGCAAGCTATTGTCACTCTTAGGTTCCAAGACACATGAAGAACCTTTTTCATGGTCAACTTGCTCAAGCATCTGATGGTAAATATCTTCATTGATGTCTACATCCTCACACTTTCCATGTAATTGTGAAGTCAATAAGTCAGGAGTGACATATTTAGAGGCAAAATTGTCTTGCCCAATATCACTTTGATCCTTATACAGACCATCCACAACATATCCATCGACAACACTTGTTGGATAATCATTAGATGTGTCTTCAAATAGGGGATTGCTCCTACACCAATGGGAATCATCATTTTCAATCTCACTATCCAAAACATCTTCATCAAATAAAATATTATGCCATACATTAATTGGATATATCTCATCACCTTTAAAATCAGGAACCCAACAACTCTAATTATTAGTGTACTCAAAATTAGTTTAGTCACTTGAGGAACAAAGAGAGGCAATCTCCATGTCATTCTCCTCATTTGTGTTTGCAACAATTGACCCACATTTAGAGAATTCTTCACGAGGAGAATTTCTCACTACCTAAGAAGCATATACCTTCCAGGCTATTAACATATCCCCTGCTAGAAGCCAAAGACTCCACCTCTACTTCATATGAAGAATCATACTCAATTGTGGATTTCCCAAATTCAATCTCTTCATTGTGGCTCCTCATTTGTGCCACATCATTGAAGCCAGGTATATTTTCTTCATTGGTCGGTGCATGATAGGTGTTGGCTTCATCAATTGGTAAAGTTTCACCTTGTATTTCTTGTGTTGGATCACAACTTATGACATCTCAAGGAAGATAGTTAGGTACTACCTCCTTGTTTTCACACTTTGTCTCTTCATTCTCATCACTACTACAAGCATCTATTTCTAAGTAGCTAGAGAAATGGCAACACTCAATAGTCAAATATTTTGGCCCTGATGCTTCTCCTTGACCTGACAACTTTAGCCTTTGATCTTCTTCAACATGGAAATTATTTCCCATACTTTGAGAAATAGATAAGGTCATATGACCCTATTCCATGCTCTCTACAACATTTATCCAATCTACTACTTGACCCATGCTGTGAAGTTTATGAATTCCAAGCCACTAGCTTGATCTTGATATGTATGCTACGTAAAACAAGTTGATGCACATTAGATCACTCGGTATGAAGCTCTTGGGTATCTCCATCAAAACATCCAAGAATCTTGAAAATAAGTCATATGGTGACTCATTTGCATGTCTCCTTATTTCATGTAGCTTCTTGATAGAAAGGATTATATTAGACTTTCCCATCCTTGATTGATGTGAAGTTGATGCTTTCTCACATTTTGCATTTCTTGGGAGTAAAGTAGGTATGAAATTTATGAGCTCCCCTCCTTGACAAACCCCTTTATCTCCTGACCTATTTGCTTCAATATTTTGGACACTGCTAGAACTACTACTAGGAATCACAGACCCTCTCATCATTGAATACCTCAAGTTGTTCTCAATGTTAATAGCAATTTGATATTCCTGGTGCAAGGTTGTGGGCTCCTTGTCTCTTAATAAGAAGCTCATCTTTTTGTCAAATGCTCCCAGATATACAACCAAACATTCTGCACCATTTGGTCTTATATCCTCTGGAATTTCCCTAATTGCCTTTGCAAATCGCAGGTTGAAAATAGGAACTAACTCCCCTTATTTGAATTTCAATAAAATTTCTCCTCACCACACTTGGGTTTACCCTTTCACCAAATTGGTCAACAAAGGCTGAATTTTCATCAAAACAACATTTCTCATGATAATTGCTACATACACGCATTAAGATTAATGAATCTTTAAATGAATTTAAATTCTGACTTTGGGTCAATCATTTGACAACTATTGATTAACCCTTAAGGTGAATCTTCAAGGAATAGACCAATGGCTTGTTACATTAAGCAATAGAGTCACATACACAAGAACGAGTAGTATAGAAATGACTTTAAAATTTGGTGGAATGGACTACTCTCACAATAACCTTACATCATGGAGCTCACTCTTTCTGATACATAGCTACTTATCAAACCCTTTGCAAATAACTATAAATTTATGACCCTATTTAAGCATTTTAACTAATTGCTTGAATCAAAGCAGAAATAGAGACATACATTCAAACAAATCTTCAAAGAATAATGAAAGTATCATTAACATTCCATTCAAAATTCACACAAATTCGCATAAGGAGAGAAAATATATCAGAATTATACATTCACTTGTATTTATTAGTCACATCTATAGAACAATTTGAGACAATTGTACATGTTCTTCCAACAAAAACCCAAAACAAGCTATCTATTCTATTCCTTATTTTTTATTCCTAATGTTCTACCCATATTTAGCCAACCCAAACCTAACCATAATTTTTCATCCTCTTCCAAATGAGCTATGAATTCCCTTTTATATGATAAGGGAGCAGAACAAGCCACTGACTCAAATGCAATTTTACACAAAATTTCATTTCATCCTTCATTTTGATTGCATTTCAAAATCCCCTAACATAAATTTTTTTCTAAACACAAGGAAAGCCCAAAATCACCATAGTGGCCAGGAGGAAGAAGTAAAGTACCACCAAAATTTTCTTCCCCTGCCACGCAAGCAAAGACACCAATACCACTGCCATGAGGGTGCACCATCACCCTTCAACACCCCAAAATTATGCCACGCATGCGAGAGGAGAAAAAAACAACCCATAAATCATTTATCAGCACAAAAATTTGTTCACCACCATCTTCATTTCATGCACCAGCGAAACTTTTTCCAACAACACACATGCCCCAGTATACATGGCTAAGTTCCAAGTAGCAACAAGAGTTAGGGAAGAGACCTCAACACCTTCTTCAATCTTGTCCTTATTTACTGCAGCAACATCTCTCCCACTTAGAGTTTAGATCGCCAAAGTAGGGATAGACAACACTCCTGCATCAGGTGACAGAGCTCGGCCCATGGTCACCAAATGTTGACGATAGTTGGAATAAATCTCCCTCTCAAATTCAAATGGGTTGTTGGTTAATTCAATGGGAGAATGTTGTCAATTGAACGAACCACGACCATATCGAAGCTTTTGACAGGTTTTTCTAGACGGCCCGACAACTTCAACTCTTTTTATTTTTGTCTCCTTTGAGCTCTCAGCCTAGTTCTTCAATGTGTGGCCGCATTTGACCATCACTGGCAAGGGTTCCCTTTCCTTAGCATCATACCTGAATGCTCTGTTCATGTACGGGATCCTCACTATGAGGCTTCTGAGATTGAAGCCTAGCAGACCTTCGCATTGGGATCGATGTATAGCCAAACTTTCTCATTTTGCAACGATAAGCACACTCTTGATCTTCACTCTCTGCATAGTCTAAGGACTTCACTACTTAGTTTCTATGACAAGAATAGCAACTTAGTCACTTCTATTTATTGAGCAAGATGATGTTGTCGATTACTGATACTGAATGAGAAAAAGCACATATGTGAAGTGGGCAATTTTTTGGCATGTGTATTGTCATCGTTTGATTTTCAAGTGCATGAAATTCTGTAGATTGCATTTCATGATTGCCTACAATTAAATCATCACACGCATGGAGATCTATTTAATCGCTCTTGCAAAAAACCATCCATTAATGAGTGTTGATTGTAGGGTAAAAATGGCTATCACATGCCATTCATCAACTTTGAATACAAGCCACCAATCTCATGCCTGGTGGAAAATCAAAGGGTTTGGATCAGGTTGACCACCTTTGAGTTCCAGCTAGGCTCCGCTAATCTGTCCTCATCCAATGGCTTCAATCCATCTTAGATGAAGGATTCTTTGTCAGCAAGCTCCACCTATCTCACAGGCTGAGGTGATCATGCCACGTGTCGAGATCTCATTGATCTCACTGGTTTTAATGAACGTTCATATTTTCCTAGCGAACCAACGGGGAAGGGTGGAGATCATTCTTGATATTTGATCCCAACTATCAGTTTGAACACAACAAAAAATGGGTGTGGTAGTGGAGGTTGGGCCCCACAATCGTACAAGTACATGCATCCTCATTTCTCCATCCTCGCTACCATTAACCTGTCAACATTTAACTCCCGCGATCTCGTGGGGTATGGCGAGGATTTGTTCCCACATCCCCAAATCTCAAAACCTGCACATCAAGAAAAATTAGCATTTAATATGGGACCTTGGTTAAGCCACTGGTGACATGAACCTTTGAGGTGGATGACTTAAGCTCAAAGGAAGGTATCCCCCAAGATCTCTCACATGGAGGAAACCCAAGAAAGTTCCCTATAGACCCATAGACCTGTAGGGGAGCCACCCCCAAGATCTCTCACATGGAGGAAGCACCCTATAGGCCTGTAGACCTACAGGGAGGTATCCCCCAAGATATTTCTCATGGAGGAAACCCAAGAAAGTAGACTCCATAAAGTCAAAAAGTGGCTTCACAGGTGCACCTATAAAGTGACATGTTTACCTATGGATAGAACATGTCAAAAAGCGGCCATGCGGGAAAGTAAACGAATAGTCACGCAGACCATCAACAAGTTGGAAAGATTTAAAAGGGGTACCTTAGGAACTTGGCATGAAGAAGGGGGTCCACTCAAGGGACACACTACTCAAAATATATAGAACATGTTTTGTTCTCGAATCGATCCATCATCAAGGAATCCTTTTGAAAGATGTTCACTTCACGAAGGAATTTGAAAGGAAGAATATTCCCCCACGTGAGGGGAAGATCAAATTCGTTCCCACTTCGGTGGAAGGGTCTCCAATTCTTTCTTTGCAAACCCATGATGAAGAAGACATGTTATGTTAGGGTTTCAAGTCGAGAATGTGATTCTTGAGAAGAATTTTGTGATGGGACCTTGGTTAAGCCACTAGTGACATAACTGTTTGAGGTGGATGACTTAAGCTCAGGTTAATGGGGAAAAATTAAAACCTGACTCAGGGAAAACTAAATTCGATGGAAAATTGATGACCAGTGCTAGGGACCAGAGGGCCGGTAAACCAACATGCAGATAGGTCTTAGAAGGTGACTTACAAAATTGGTGAGCAACATAACAGGTCAACTCGCAAAAATAACATTTGCACACTTTTGTGAATAAAACCCTACTCATTCAAGAGGACAAGGGTTTAAAATTTTAGACCAGTACCCATGGAAAGAGAGGAAATTCATCAAAATTACAGAGCTTCGTCATATACTACCAAATTAGTCAATCAACACAACTAATAAATGACTAAAAATGGTTTAGTCATCAATTTGGTCGCATTATAAATGATTGACAATAGACTATTAATGGTCACGTGATCATGTTTAGTCATTTATATGTAGTTTTATGTATGTTTTTTAGATCATAAATTATTGTTTCTATACTAGTGGAAGGTACGAAATGTGTTCAAGAAATTTATATTACACTCCATAATTAAAGCATGATTTATTAAGTATTGGGAAATTGTGTGAGAGGAATTACAAAGTAGTGTTTGAAAATCAATAATGTACAATTTATGATAAGAATCAAGGAAATAGTATGCTTATAGTTGTTCCTATTTCAAAGAATAAGATTTTCCCATTGAACTTTACAAAACATAGCAATAATCTTTCCAATATGGCATATAAGGACAAAAGTTGGTTGTGGCATCTCAGGTATGTGAATTTGAATTTTCATGGTTTGAAGCTTCTAACATCAAAAGAATTATTTTATGATTTTCCTAAGGTTGAAGAAAAAAAGGAGGTTTGTGAAGGACGTGCTAAAGGAAAACATGCAAGAGATAAATTTTCTACAAGAAAGACATGGAGGGTCCATTATCTAGTTCAGGTAGTTTATTCTAATATTTTTGGTCCTAAGTAGACAAAGAGTTTGGTTAAGTCATTGTATTTAATTAATTTCATTGATGATTACTCATGCAAGTGTTGGGTTTATTTTTTGAAGACCAAGAATGAAGCCTTGGATACATTCAAGAGTTTTCAAGCCCTTGTGGAAAATGAAAATGGTTATAAAATAAAGTGTTTAAGGAATTATCGTGGAGGTGAATTTTGCTCAAGATATTTTCATAATTTTTGTGATATGAATGACAGTAAAATACAACTCACCACTACTTACACACCTCAACAAAATGGGGTAGTTGAAAGGAAGAACTGTACAGTGGTGGAAATGGAAAGAAGTACATTATAGACCGACGGACTACACAATTATTTTTGAGATGATGCAGTCGGTACAACAATTTACATCCTCAATTGAAGTCCCACTAGTGTACCTGACATGATGACTCCTTATGAAGCCTAGTATGAGGAAAATCCTAATGTTAATCATTTCAAATTTTTTGGTTGTTTAGCCTATAGTTATGTAGCTAAACAAAAGAGACAAAAGTTATATCCAAAAAGTGAATTATGCATTTTTTTTATATAGTGAGCAAACTAAGGCTTACAAGTTGTATAATCCTCTCACAAATAGTATTTTTGTGTCAAGAGATGTGATTTTTGATGAAGGGGGAGTTTATGATAATCAAAAAGGTCATGTTGAGAAGTCAAAATCAATTTTGGATGGTAGTATTATTGATGATGTTAATCATGAGCATCCCCCTAATTCCAGTTCCAATTGCTACAAATCCATCAAGTAGCCCCTCATCCAGTTCTTCAATTCCAAGTGCAAGTACAACTTCAATTCCAAGTCCTACAAGGAAATTAAGAAGCTTAAATGATATTTATCAAAGAATTACAAGTTAAGCACATGAAGAAAATCCAAGAGGTGAGATTATAAATTTTGATTTATTTTCACAAGATGATCTTGAACCATCAAGCTTTGAAGAAGCATCTACTAATGAGGTTTGGCTGCAATCTATGCAATAAGAGATAGATTTCATTCACAAGAATGATACTTGGGAGCTTAAGATCTTACACATGACAAGAAAAAGATCGGTACTAAATGGGTCTACAAGACTAAGTATAATAGTGACAAGAGTGTTGAAAGATATAAGGCATGATTAATTGTTAAAGGTTTTACACAGAGGTAGGGGATTGATTATGAAGAGACATTCACACCAGTTGCAAGACAAGAGACCATTAGAATAATAATTTCACTAGAATCTCAAAAGAAATGCAACATTCATCACATGGATGTGAAACAACCATAAAGCTTTGAAGTGTAAGGATAATAAAATCAAGTCTACAACAGAGATAAATTTAAGAACCCCCACCCTCGGCGAAGGTATAAAATCCTTGCGAATCTTATGTACTTCCCAATAAAAAATAATAATTTTATTGGTGAATTTTTTCATTTTTTGGGAAAAAAATTAATTGCAATTGGTGAATCTTTTGTAATCGCTAGAAGTCTATGGAAAATCCTAGTGAATTACATTTTTATAAAAAATGATAAAATATTTTCATTGGTGACTAAAACCTCTTTTCAAACCAATAAAATATTTCCATTGGCGAATTAAATATGTTTTCAAACCAACAAGATATTTCTATTGGCAAATTGAAGTTGTGCTCAAACAAATAAAATATTTTTGTTGGCGATTGAAAAATGTTTTCAAACCAAAAAATATATTTTCATTGGCGAATTAAACCTTTTTTCAAATGAAGAAAAAAAACCATTAGCAAATTAAACATAATCTCAAACCATTAGAAAAATTTATTGGCGAAATAAACTGGTATGCTAATAATAAATCATAGCGTGGGTGGCAAAAATATCAAATACTACATATTGTTCTATTTTGGGAAAAAATTTACACACATCCAAATTCTTTCATAAAGTTTTTGAAATGGGGACAAGTGTCAACATATTCATTATGTTTGAAGCCAAATATCAATGCAAATCAATATAACCCACAACTGTTTGATAAATTTTTGATGGACGGTTGTAGTTGCATTCTAGAAGCAAATGTTTGAAGCACTAGACTTGTGAATTCAAGCCTCTGAAATAACACTAGAACTATTATATTTCAAAAAATAAATGGTTGACATTTTATTTTTTATTTTATTAATGATTCAAAAATGTTTTCAAACCAAAAAATATATTTTCATTGACAAATTATTTTAATTGGTTCCCCGCTAGCCCGTGGAATTAAAATAATAAAATTAAGAAGGCAGATGGATAGTAGGCAAGTGACACCTATTCACCCTCATGGTGGGTCCTACCACTTTTCAAAGGTGTTGATGGTTGAACATGATCAAATCAATGGTTAAGATGTGCTCTAACAAATGAATCTCAATCGTTCCCCACTAGCTCATGGGGGACCCACTGTCAGATCTGGGCTTGTGAAGGGATAGCGGGCATCATATTGATTATACTATATTTTTGCCATCAAATTTTTGAACTAGGGTAAGTTATCTAGAAGGAAACTCAAATATCTTGGACTACAGGCATCATATTAACCATGCAAGGTTTAACATAGGATTTCCTATTATTGAAAAACTTATTAACCAGTCACAACCCAAATTCAAAGAGTTGCCAATACCACCAAGTAAATGGTTATCAAATAGGCCCCAAACACAAAATTGTAGGCTGACTAGCATAGATCTTAGATCTATTCCACAAGAAAATTTATTTGAATAGACCAAGGAATTAGTGAGCGAATGACCCATTGTCTTTCACTTACCTGGATTTTATTTCCACAAAGCCATTTTAGTTTGCATTTGATCCATCTTTTGTTGGCTTGAGTTGTACTCAGTAACCACCTCATTATATTTGGTTCTAAAACTATCCCTTTCCTTTATTAATGACTCAACTATGGCTTTGGTGAATTGGGCCACATTAACATTCATGGTTGCTTCCTCCAAGATAAATGTATATGGAACTCTTTTTTATGATTAAGCCTCCTCTTACACTTGGGGTGGGTTCTGCAACATTAGGCTTTTTAGTAGTTGCGGCTAAAGCCCAAATAGCAACAGTGTCCCACTGTTGACTAAAATCCGGCCCCTATAAATCTATTGTGACTTCTTCTTCACTGCTAAAAATGGGGGCATCTTATCTTCTCACAGTGTCAAAATAAATTGTTGATGTTAGGTCCCATTTTGGGAGTAAAAAAACTCCACTCTTTCTCACCAATGCCCTACCTTCTTCTACAGAAATGTTCAAATACTTGGCCCTCATTTCATCTCAAACCTTGGCTTCAACGACCTCTTGTGGCTTCTTGGGGCTCTCACTTCTCCTTGTTTGCACCAATGTTGTATACTCATCCTTCATTGCTCTCCATACACATTCCTTGAAGGCTTGTGTTTTGACAAATTGATCATCTTCCATAAAGCTTTCATAGGCTTGTAATCTAACATCCTTAGAGCTATTTATTCCTCTTAGGTCAACTTTTCTCAACCTAAGGCTCAAAGTCTGTGATATTATTTCCCCTTGAGGATATGACATCCCTTGCATTATTTCCTCATCAATTATAGCAATTTCATCACCTGGCTCCTATGTAGAATAGTAAACTAGACCAAAAGATTTAGCCTTTTGCTTCTTTATTGGTGGCTCCCTTGGAGGGGATGATTCTCTAATTTAAGAATCCAATTCAATTATTTCAACAACAGAAGGATGTTGTGGTGACAATGGAGGTAGTTGTTGTTGTGGAGACTACACTTTTGACTCCTCGAACTGTTCAGGAGTTATAACTATTTGTTGATTCTTTACTGTAATTTTCCTCCTTGAATTAATGTGCACCTTCTTGGAAGGCTACATAGCTAACTCTTCCTCTATCATAGGGGCCTTCCACTTATCTTGCACAACTTTTATTTCCTTTCATTTTGTCACTACTTTGTCAAAATTTTGAATCACAACTTCAATCTTCAAAATTGGGTCAACAATATCTAACAAAGCTTTAAAATTAGGCTCTTTTACCTTAATTTCTCTTTCCAATTTTACAAAAACACCCCACTTCCTCATTTTGTCAGCTTGGACATCAACGTCAAAAATATTTCTAATGAGGTCCTTAGGCATAGTGTGAGTATGAACATATTGACCTCCCCTATTTCTCATCATTAACCAGGCTATCAACCCCTCAAGATCATATGTCTTGTATGCCTAAAGCTTCATATTATAATGGCTAAGATAGTGGTCCACAATATTCCTCCATCCATGTGTTATCACTAAAAAATATGCAAACACAGTGTATGTAGGGAAGAAAGTTCCCTTTCACTTCTTATCAAGGAAGAAATTATCTACATTCCCTAGCTTCCACATTACCTCCAAAAACCCAATCCTCAGAGGCACTTACCTAGGAAGTATGTGGAGTGTCAATTGTGTTCCAAATACCCTTAGAACTATATAATCCTTATAGGTAATTGTGCCCCCGTAGTTGTGGGAAATATTCAAATTAGGCCTCATCTCAGCAGGCCTCAAAAAATCATGTACCTCCTTGGGGATCCTAAGTACATCCACCATTAGATCCTATCTCAATTTGGTGGAAAAAATATGTGTAGCAATCACATAGTTGGTCTTTTTTTCATTCCTATCCAATATAGGGGTCCATGACTGCACTGACATCTCAATACTATCCACAACCCTTTTAAGTTTCATCTCCCGACCAAAATAGTTTGCACCTTTGAAAAGAAACATATGCATAAAGAGTGAAAACCACCAAAATCTAATGCCAAGTTTCCCACCCTTCAATGCCACTAATCCTTTGTGAATTTCCTCTACTATATGGGTGCAAAAATCATATAAGGTATTTATGTTAAGGTGTTGGATACTCGCATCCATGTACATATGGGCCATTGGCATGCTAGAGCCAGGATCAAACCCTAGAATTTGGTAGAGGGAGTAAAATGTCTTCTAAAAAATATGGTTGAAAATACTTAATAGGGAGGGGCTCAACATCGGAGGGCCCCAAAGTAATATTTATTTTATATTTTCCCTTCCCTACTGATATCAAAAAATTGTTCAACACCGACACCGTGAAGTTGTATTTTACCTTTTTGTATTCGTCCCTCAACATTTGTTCATCAATCTTAACCATGTGACTGCTCCAAGTTTTCAACTTGAACACATATGAAACTTCTTCCTTATTAACCCATACTAGATTTTTTCCATCATTAGCTCTAACAGCCCTAACTAGAGGATCATAGTTTATAGAAATTGTTGTGAGATCAACATCTATGAACATGTTGGGTACAACCAATTTACTCATGTCCAACCTCCAAGGGTTGTAGAAAGGGATACCAACATTCCTATTTCCAAACCATCCCTGGAAAAGCCTCCATCCAGAGTACAGTAGGGCAACATCTTTTATTGTATAATAATAATCATTGATGCCAAATTTAGTTCCAGGCCCAAAGTACATACATTGTCCCTTTGGTTTCTCAGAGGTTGAAGATACCAACTATTCAGTTCAGTCTTGTACCAAAGGTCTCACAGGATGCTTTGAATCAAAAGATTGGTATTTTGACATGGATGCTTTGACTTTTGGTGCCATAGTAACAGAGTTTGTGCAAACTAGGGTTTACTACTCAGAAAATTGCAAGCTTACAACTATGGTATGGGTTGATGCAAGGAAATAATAGGACTAAATAGGCTAATCGCTCGAGTTAAATATCAAACCTTAAAATAAAAATAATGAAAATAGAAACCCTAACGAAATAATGATAGAAAAAGCACTTACAATGAGTTATTAAACAACTAAGATACAAGATAACAATTTTACTTACTGGTTTTTCAAACGCTTGAAAACCCTAATTCTTATCATCTAATGAGCTTGAAAATTTCAGTGAGAACTCCTTAGATGCATTAAATACTTTAACAGTTTGTAATTATACTTTAAAGAAAGTTTTACGACTTTAAAACATACCAATTTGGTAGCTCTACATCATATCGCCATTATGGTTTGCTCACACAAACCATAATGGTTGTTACGGCTAATTTTCCCTCAATCTTGAACTTTGAATTTTAACCATCAATCTTGCAATGAGATGGTCCAACAAATGGCTCAAATTTGGTCAAATAAGTTTGAAAATATGACTACAAATGGTTGTCGCCATTTTCCAACTAAAAAATACTATGTGGATTTATCTCCATGTCACTCTATGGGCTCCACCATCTCCACAAGCATTGAAATTGTCTACATGTCAACCTCCCCACTTCCCCTCTGAGTTTAAAGCTTTTGCATCTTATAGAAGAAGGGAAGTGGGGAATGACTGATATTTTTTTGTCAAAAACCATAGTAACTATTGATTTGAACACCTTTAGTCATCGATGCCTTCGAGCAATGGTAGGACTTGCTAAAAGGGTGGCCAGGTGTTATCTACCTACTATCCCGTTGGCTCCTTAATTTGATTATTTTAATCCCACAAGATGGAGAGGAACCAATAGAAAGCAATCAATGGGACCCACCAAGCATAAAAAAGGATTTTAATAAGCACGTGGACTTATTACATGACTTAAAAGGGGTCGCTTGCCTAGGTTTATAACATGAATGATATTGAGTGAATATTAAAACCTAAACTTAGGGAAAGAACAAGAATTAAAGAATTTTAATGGCCCGCATAAGACAAGGAAAGATTTATAAGGATTCTATAGGTAGCAACCAGGAACACTAGGCTCAAGGGGTCGGTGAGTAAATGGACACAAAGGCATAAGATATGACTTAAGAGACTGGAAACGAGTAAAACCTAGTCAACTGTGAATTAGAATGTAGGTAAAAGGAAAATACACCTAGGGTTTTTTAGAGGGTTTAGAACACACATAAACCCTAGAAAATAAGAATGACTAGAACCCTAAGCCATATGACACATTCCAAATCAATAGAACACCTAGATCAAAAAGACAAGCAGATTTAAGCATCTTTTGGGATGCCTACTATAAGATATTTGATAGCACATATAGGAAATGTTGTAATTTTTCTTTGTAATAACAAAAGATGACTCAAATACTTAAGTGTATTTCTATAATTTTGAATATAATATTTACCTATCTTGCTCTCCAGTATAGTATTCACTATCTTATGACTCAAAATAATCAACGGTTATTTATGAGTTGTCATATCACATCATGTGTTTATGTTATAGATGTTGAACTGTTAGCTTCTGATCAAGGAATGTATTAATATTCATTTCAATTATTTATCAAAGATTGTGTGAATGGTAATGCGATAGGAATTTATAAGTAGTGTGATAAGTGTTGTTCTTTAAAAATGATTCAGGATCACATATCAAATTCAATACCATGGAATACAATATAAAATATCACAATTTCATGGAATACAATATAAAATATCATCAAATATATTTTGGAATATGATTCATGAAGTGCAATATAAAATAAATTATCATGAAGTGCAATGATTCACAATTTCATGGAATACAATATAAAATATCATCAACTATAGTTTGAAAAATGATTCATGAAGTGTGGTATAAATACTTAAAAGCTACTAATTCACTTACATTTCCCAAATGGAGTCAGGGTCCTGAAACCGACGTTCAAGTTGAGATAAAGTAAAAGATTTGTCTTGATTCTGAGTCTGGTCTTCATTTTCTTCTCCCTGTGTCTCAAATTCAACATTCATTGTGTCATAGTCATTTGTTCCACTTCTAGTTCCACCAGTACCATCGTTTGGAGTGTTGTACAACCCTTTTCTTTCACATATGGACCTATAGGTTGTGAGTTCCATTTCAAAAGGAAATTTTTTGATATTATACGCAGTTCCTTTCACCCTCGAGCAATTTTCCAAATTCTTGTCTAGTTTGTTTCATATCTTTGATTTCAAAAATGCTAATGAATTAAAAACTCACTCATCCTCCACCGGCCCCAATATCATTATTTGACATAAATCAACAAGTTTCAAATATTCTGATATTGAACCACATAATATTTCACTCTGACCTAAGTTTGTCCAAGCCTTTGTTATTGATCTCGATTCAAAGGGATTATCCATGGAATCAAACTGGTCCATCATACTTCTTGCAAAATTCTTACATTGTTGTCTAAGCTTATCTCCATTTATAATTCCTTCTATAGTTTGCTCATTATATTTTACATTTTTTGAAAAGTGTTCAACCAAGATTTTTACTTTATCATGAAAATAGGTTGTGCTATCTTGGTTTATCCAAAATTGAGGATACATAATACAATGGCTTTAAGTAGTTCTTGTTGAGGGAATCTATTGTAAATCTCTAAGGAAAGACATTTTGCAATTTCCTTCAAATTATCACTAATAGATTTAACAATGTCGTTAAAATATTCCTTTGTAACATGTACTTCTTTGATAGAGCGTCTGGTTGTTGTACAATGGTGCATTTTTATCTCAAATCCACGTACATAGAATTAAAATGTAAATAACTATCAAGCTAATTCAAATATGTAATTTTTTGCCACATGAAAAAAATTGGGCTTTTAGAAGTTAGTTCTAGATATAGATGATTGAGGGCCATGCATGTATTTCTACGTATTTTGGCATATTCATTAATATTCATAGTTCATTCTTGGGATTTCTTCACAAGATTGTTCATTTCATCCAACATGGGGAGAAGACTAACTAAATTCAAGAGTGTCTCTATATTGCTTAACCTATGTAAGAGGCCAGGAGCTTTGTCTATTGTGTTGTGATGCTTGTACATTACTCCAATCAAGGATTTATAATTTGAAAGAACTTGTTGCACTGGTCCATGTAGGGAGATCCATATGGTATAAAAATCCTTGACAGGCTTGTTTTCAACAGAAGTATGTGTAGAGCTCATGGACTAGATTTTCAACTTTTGATACTATAGGAAACTTGCTTACAATTCTAAATGCTAAATTCATTCTATGGGCCATGCAGTGAATGCTAAGCATATATGGTGCACAAGTAGTTTGTAACTTTTTGCTAGCACCATTCCTATGACCTTGCATTACTGCAGCTCCATCAACTCCTACACACACCAACTTTTTGGTAATTGTAAAGTCATCCATACCTACAATTTCATTCAAAGATTTCTTGACTAGTTCAAATAGATTTTGTGATGTTGAACTATCCTTCATTTTATGAACACAGAGAAGATGAGCTTGGCATACATGTTATTTTATAGCATACACATGCATACAAACCCAAGAATTATTATCTATCACAGTAACTTCATATAAAGATAATGCAATGAAGTTTGACTCTTTTACTTTCTCCTTTAAATCTTGCATTATACTGTAGCAAGACAGTTTTCTCATTCCCATCTAGGGTTTACTGACCAATGTGACCCAAGAAAGTGAGGAACACCCAAAAAAGATAATAAATTAAAATATTCTAGGTAGTCTATCATAAGATTCCCTCTGTACAAAATATGAAAAGTGACACTCATCTGAACAGTTTTTTCCAGTTGTGCTCCTTCCATTGCTTTTCCAAATTGAGCCTCAATTGTACCTCGACATGCAACAAGCTTTGAAATTCTTTGCTTATGCTCTTCATATTCCACGACATACTTAACATGAAGACATTCTTTCTTTGATTTCTATTGTACTATTGATTGTTCATTTCCATCTATGATTTGTTTTTCATAAACTTTACCAATATGCTTTTCTATAGTGTCAAGCTTTAGCTGCAACTTCTTGTCTCTTTTACATTTCCAAATATAAATCATACACTTTCATTCTATTTGAGTTTCATCTTTGTTTACTTTCTCCACTAATACAATGAATGGGTACTTTGACACCCAATCAAGTGTAAAATTCCTTTTCATTTCCCACTCGTGCCCCACTTTTGATTTTCCTTTTCTTTTCTTGCTACTAACATCATCCATGTCAATTATCTCATTCTAGGTAACCAAGGTATCCCTTGGAACATCTTTTGTGGTATTTCCATCCTCATTTGACTCATTTAACTCAATGACAATCTCACCTTGACCTTCTAGTGGTGGTGAGGTATTGTGAATGCCTTCTTCATTAATATTTGGTGGAAGAGTTGATGATGTAGCTCCATCTTGATCTGATGGATCAGAAGCATTGCCAATTCCAAAGTAAGACTCTATGGTAACTCTACATTTTGGGTGTTTTGATAGCCTCCTAGTCCCTTCACCATCCTGAGGAGTCTTACCCTTGTTGCACTTGCTACTTGACATATTGATCTCTCATTTTGAATAAAAGCTGGAAAAAAATGTCTTCTTGTTTAAGGACAAAGAATATAGATCCCATTCCCTACTCAATATCATCTTTAAGATTGAAGCTAGAATGGAAAAGAGATAAAGAAATCTTATAACACTATGAAGAAATGATCACTCACCTTTAAGTTTCGTTAGTGCAAGAATACTTGTGTTGTAAGTTTGTAACTTTCCTACAATCAACTTCAAGGTTCCAAGTCCAACTTCTGAATTGAGATCTCACAATTTTAGAACTAAACAAAATGTGTAAGAATAAATGACAGTTTTAATTGTATTTATATCAATCCATATTTAGCGAATTCCATGAGATTTTTAAATGGTATATTAAAAATTTGGTGAATCTTGCATGATTATACAATGATACATTGTAATTTTCAAGGCAATTATGTCCCTACGATTAGCATGGAGGTGTCACGACAACTGGCGAAATGTGTCCTCAAATATAATTATTTTTTAATGTTATTGGCAAAATGGGTCCTCATAAGCAACTATTTGTAAATTTTAATTAGCGAAATGGGTCCTCACAAGAAACTATTTATAAATTTTAATTGGTGAAATGGGTCCTAATACACAATGTTGTTTTAATAGTATTAGAAAAAATGTAGGTGTTTGATTACATGCTTTTGGGATTCCAGGCGAAAATATTAATCGGTCCATTTGAAAAGCATAGTTTGTTATGGTGAATTTATTACTTAAATATGCCTCATAAAAAAATCGATGGCGAATGGACATGCATTGGACCAATAATTTGTAAAATCCGCATGATTTGGCCACCCTGTTAGGTGTGATTAATTCACCAATTTTGACTTGGCCGATATCTAAAATTCGCCAATTGGCAAAGATTCACCACTATAGTTTTCCTTGGTCTACAAGTTGAAGAATGCTACAAACAAAACATTGTTATGGAAATGAAAACCCTCTACTTGTTTTAATGAAATGTTTACATTAGAAAGTCGGTGTTACTACAAATGGTTTCTCTTTCAAAACAAACACTAACAAAATAACTTCAAATAAAAAAAAGGTTTTAAAATTTACTCATATAACCATTGTTTGTGGAAGGAAAAACCCTACCCCATAGAGAATTTTAAAATTAACCAGTGGTAGAAAACAATCTAGATGACATCAGTTTTCAAGCTAGCCATTGATGATCACAAATTGTATTTAAGGACATTTTGGTGTAATATGATTAAAATGCTTGCAATATAGGAGGAGTCTCCAGAACTCCAACATACATGAAAAATATATAAATGAAAAATGCTAGATGAGATTTTAGTTTTTAAGGTAGAAAAAGAACAAGGATATGCACAAGTTATTTTAGTGTGAGCCATTCCTCATTACAAAAAATGGCATCAATCCTTATGACCTTTTAGTCGTGTGGTGAAGGTGTTACATATTCCTTTTCACCTACATATAGAATAAAATTCCATTTCCCATAGCATGAATTGCTACAACAATCAATTAGAGCTCCCTCTCAATGGGGCCACTACCTTAGGCATCAATATAATTACATTACTCATGTAACAAGCTTCGTGAAAATAGAGTTGTTTTTTTTTAAATGGGCTTTGGAAGTAATCTTGTTGAGTATAACTTTCTCACCTTGTTTTCCCTTGAAAGTGTAAGCACCCTCAAGAAACTTCAAACTTCAAAACTCCAAAATATTCTATTGGAAATAAATGTGTAAAAGAATTCACCTTGCTTGGATCTTTTAAGTGCAAGTTGTAATCTCCAAAAAAAAAGGCTAAAACAACCCAAACATTTCCTCCAATACAAACTTAAGCATTCTTTGAAGAAAACTTTAGAAATTCAAATCATTGGATGGGAAATTTAAATCTAACATTATGATAATTTCCAACTCATTTCAAGACTCTGAACATTTGTTCACAAAAATAAAGAGTTCTCAACAAATCATAACTCTACTAACCCTTTAAAAGATAATATAATCAAAGCAATCTTATCTCCTATTATATTTGAACTTTCTAGCAAACCCTATAGTTTTTTCAATAGAATTAAAAAAAAAACAAAAAAAACCCCTAAAATGTAGTTTTTAATTACAAACATGGACAAGAAAGCTAAATTTCAGCAATGTTGAACAATTCCTAGTTATAGGGAAAAAATAAGTCCCAAGAATGCTATGAAAAAAAATTACCAAAAACAAACAAAATAAAAGATCCAGCCTTGCAATTATGCTAAAGCTTTTGTGCACCCTTTTGCTTTACAAACTCACAAATAATTGTAGGGAAATCGATTTGGCAACCTCAACAAAATAAAAATGAAAGAGAAAAGATTGGCGATGAGAAAAGAACAACAAATACTCTAACAAGCAACTAGTTGTAAATGTGTCATTAGTTATAGACATGTTTCAAGACTTTTTGGCTGAAGAGAGTTGTCCTTGTCCCACCATATGAAAGACAAAACGTGTCCCATTTTTGTTGTGGTCCCTCCTCCACCATCATCTAAATTAAATATCGATGTGGTTGAAACCACATTTCTCTCTTGAAATGAAATAGCTTCCCAAACATACACAATCACATGTGTAAAGCATTTACAATGGTGATGGGACGTTTGGATCCATCAATTGAAGTGTATTTTCATACAATGTTTAGACAAAGTAGTACACAATGTAAATACCTTCATTATTTCACATTATTGTGTCTTCCTTCAACAACATGATGCTTGAAAAAATAAGGGAAAGCTTTTTGACCAATCATATTGTAAATAATTCATTTTTGAAATACTCTTAGTTTAAAAAAATTGCAACTTAATTTTATGAAAAATAAATATTTGCCTTGTTTAAAAAAATATCAAACTTTTGATTGGTTAACAAATACACTTAATAAATCTACCTCTTAAAACATTATGGATGCCATAGTTGTAGGTACTCATAAATGACACCTAGAAATCACATCAAACTGCACATCAATAAAAAAATAAAGTTCAAAATTTTTGCAAAAAGTACATAATATAATTAATTTTCAAATATTTTATAATTGTCAGAGTCGTGAGTGCGTCTGCTGGAGATTTTTTTTAAAGGAAAATAAAATCACTCTAAAGTAATCTTTAGTTTACTTTTAGAAGTAATGGATTATTTAAAATAATTAATTATTTAAATTATTTTATTCGCATCATTTCCTTTATCAAAAAATCTATTTTTATTTATTTAAAAATTATTTTTTATTTTATTTTATAATTATTTGAAAACGTTTTGTTTTTTATTTATTTAAGAAATATTAAAATATTTTTTTAATTATTTTATTTTACTTTAAAATTATTTAAATTTTTTTTATATGAAGAGTCAATTTTATTAATTTCTTTTTTATTTTATTTTATATATGTGTTTGTTTATGTTTTAGTTTCTATGAACACCATTACAACAATAATATGATAATTAAAATATATTTATATTTATAATTGTATTCATAAATATAAAATAAATTAGATAATTATAACATAACTTAAGTGATAAATTAGTAAAAAATTATTATTATTTTTCACAAGAATTTAGGTTATGTCAGATTTTCATATAATAAATACATGTGAGAGTAGCTAACATAATGCCTATAACTAATTAGTTGATAATTTATAATTTATTTAATAATAAAAAAAGTGAACACACTATTTAATCATTTTTTTACTTCATTGTTAAATATATTTTAAATTGATTGCACAGTATGTTACTAAATATGCTATCATTTTTTTAAATTAAATATTCATTAATTTGTGGTAGTGTATATTAGTTTTTATGCATTATAGTACATGGTTATATGCATGGCGTTAAGCCTAGTCTCGTGTCCTAGTAAGAGATAGTTAACTCACCACCACTTGTGAATTTTTTGAGGAAGTTAATTTGTCACCAATCTTTACTAGTGGGAGTAAACTATTTAATATTTTCTATTAATCTGTCATCAATTGTTTCCTTCTTTGTTACATTTACATCACCTTCATGGCTTTTTCAACATGTTGATTTATCTAAATTCATGTTTTATTTTGTATTGCATTGTTTGTTTAAAACCTTGCAGGTCAAGTGTGTGCTTGCCTGTCTCACATGGCTCGTTAGTATGAGTAGTTGATGCAATGATTCAATGAATTTTGCATGGTATTAGAGCAGATATGTGATTGGGTATTGATTCAAATTGTTTTTTTATGTGTGTTCTTTTAAAAATAGTTGTGAGTGCATTCGTGGATTTTTTGTGTGTTCGTTTTTGTTTATGTGCATTACTAGAAAGTATGGATTTCATTTTGGGTGTGAAGAGGTCGTTGATTTGTATTTCACATTATCATTCAAATCCAATCAACATGAAAGAAGGAAAAGGAATAACCTTTGTTATAGGTTGGCCCAAATCATTATAAAGACCATGATTTTATGTTTTTCATAACACATGTTATCTCTTTGGATGCCATTTTCATATTACAAGCCCATAATTTATCTTATAGAGGTCAATTTTCACCCTTGTGGAGGCCAATTTGATACCATAAGACCACATTTTTCTCTATGTAGGAGACATTTTTGTATTGTTTAGGAAAAATTTCATACGATGCAAGTTGTGACATCTTGGAGAGTGCAATTTTGTAGGTCATAAAGTATTCCAAGGTGTGAGCAAGGCACAAACCTCTATTGGAAGTTACCAATGTTGCCAAACACATCGCATTTGTTGTAGGTCACCAAACTTGTAAGAGGTTGTTAGATTAAATACAAAAGAAATAGGCACTATTCACATTAATTTGGGTGGGATTCATTGAGGTGAAGCCACCAAAACATTAACCGTTGGTCATATGGTAAAGTCACTTAAGGGCTAAAACCCATTGATTCCTACCAGTGAGTGCTTAAATTCAGCCCTCATTGGACATTTCTCTCTAGAAAGATGATTTTTTAAGGAATTTTTACAAATTTGAAATTGTGAAGTGTAAAGTAGGCAAAATATAAATTGCCATAAATTTTGATTGGAAACTCAAAATTGAGTGTCATTTTTTCCATGCCTAATCCATTGGAAACATTATCGCATTGAAATTATAAAGTGTAATTTTTTGTTCCATTGGATTTGTCTAAAGCACTAAGCATATAAAGTGTCAAAATAAGGGGATCCAATATTGAATCAAGGGGCGTGTTGTGTGTTGTGTCATGTATGCACTTCCTCCTTTCCCTTCAATTCTTCATTTTTCTTTGTGTTATTAACACCCTTTAACTATCATGACTAAAATCTAAAAGTATAACTTGTGTTAAAGAAAAAAGGGTTGTATAAGGCAAGAATGGGCATTGAGAAATAATTCGTTGTTGAGGAAGCTAAAGAAAAAGGTTTAATAAGTGCCATCAAGCCTTTGGATTTCAATGTTTGAATGTGTCTCTTGAACTTCTTTTTCATGTACTCATTAAGTACAACCAATGAAGTTTAGCTTGCATTAGAAAAATTCTTTGGAAAGGTCAGATGAAATTGAAGGTCATGAGTTAGATATTGAGTTTATAAATTTGAGCCCTAGTTCCTTCGACACTCTAAAGGACTTTCTCACTAAGATTAAATGAGTTAGGTTGTAGTTAAAAGAATGTGGAATAAAGAAAAAAGAGGATTAATTATTTATTTTTATACTCTCCAAACTAGGTCTTGACTACTCTATGTTTGTATCTACCTTTTATCCCATCAAAAGAGCCCTTGGGATAGCATGAAAGATGCCTCCTCTAGATAACTTCACTACCGACTTGACTACCTAGGGAGCAAGATAAGTTAATACAAATGGGCATATTGAATTTTTCAAAACTTCGAGCCCTTATTACCAAAAATGGGAAACAACGGGCTTAAAAAAAGGGGTAGAAACAAAACATTTAGAAGGATAAGGAAACCTAGAAAAAATAGGAAAAAAATCCTCCAAAACCAACACCGAAACCTTTTCTAATCAAGGGAAACCTTGAAGCATCAGAAATTGTCACCTTTGACAATTGCACACTAGGTTTTATTTCCCCTTATGTGCTTGGACCTAATTATGCATTAATTGCTAGTTTTATAAACATCTTCAAAAAAATAAACATGGGAAATGAAATTATGCATTTAATTTTTCTCCCTACACTTTTGATCCCTAAAAAGAAGGAATTTAGTCTAGGGTGCACTATGCCCTAGACCAACATTTTTGGCTCCAAAATTGCATATGTCAACATCAACAATTTATTACTTGAATTTCCAATCGCAATTGTCATTTGTCGGTATTTCATTTTCAAAAAAATTGAATAATTGTATATAAATACTAGTCTTTTTCATCATTTGAAATATTAATGAATTCTAGCAATTTAATTGAGAAAATTAGAAATCCTAAAATCAATCAAGGGAAGTCAAGAGAAGAATTAGCAATATTATTACAACACTTTCATCAATCAAGTTTAAATTTGTAAGACATCAAGAATAATAAAGAAAATTATGTGTGAGGAGCTATTATGATCAATCATGCCAAATCATGAAGATGTATTGAGTTATCCTCTACATGTTAGTTTTAGAAATCTATCATGTATGTGAGCTAACCTTTTGCAGGTCTATCAAGCAATCAAGGAATTTATTCATCAACATTAGTGGGTAAACCCACAATAGTGGGTTACAATTTTTCATATGAAGAAAAAATAGAAATTCCCATCAATTTTTTTAAAATGGCTTACCCCTTCTAATGAAGGTGGTTCGAATGAACCCCCCCTTTGAATGAACCCCACCCCCCCTTCTAATGAACCCCCACCCCCTTCAAAATGAACCCCCACTTCCACCATATAAGGTGGATTCATTTGAACCCCCTTCTAATGAAGGGGTTCAAATGAACCCCTTTTTTTACTTTGCTCTTTTATTTGCAAAATTAATGCATTGTTTCACTTTTGAAGTCAAATAGATGAACCAAGTTGGAGAATCATAGTCCTCAAAATGAGCTTCCCAACAACTATAAGTTTGATATATTTTTCTTTTATTTTTTATTTTATTTTTTAGTTTGATTGAACATAGGTTTTTCACAGTCGAACATCAAGTTCGGTGAAAAACAATTGTGGAAAAATAGTAAATTAGTTGGAATTTTTTTGAAAAATATGTACACTAGGTATTTATGTCCTCGTTCAAACAAAAAAAATCAAATTAAATTTCAATACATGTACAAAAAAACTTATGTGACTGAAAGTGCACCTATGTCTAAATTGTAATTGGTTTGCTTCACAACTTAACTAAATAAAAAATATTTAACAAAATGTTATGAAACAAAATGGAAGCACTAGATATCAGTGTTACCAACCTAAATTCAAAATAATCAAAATTTTATCCTTTGTAGAAAAAAATTTATGTAATTGAAAGTACACATCACTTTTTAAAAATGTTGTTTACTATTAAAAACTAGCTATCAAAGGAGATGAAAAAAAATACAATTTTTTTTTAAATAACATATAAAATCTACATACAAAATATCACAAATCGCTAGTTTGGATCATCTTCAAATTGCAAATAGTTTACCTACTATAGGTTTTAGAAAGTGAAGATTTTTCTCAAAATGTTGCTTTCAATGTCAAGTTTGGCTAATTTATTATTGTTTTAGCCAATTTATTTTATAGATTTGTCATTTATCTATTTCATTCAATTATTATTGTTTTAGCCTTTACCCAACCTAGTGCATGCCCTCTTGATCATCATCAATCATTGTATGTGGAGATAGAAATACCAACAAGGGGTTTGACTTAGGAAATGTCCTACACAACACAATGTTTTTCCCTATTTTCATGTGTGCATATCAGATCTAAAGATTTCAATAGGTGACTATTTGAGAAAACATAGTTTAGACTTCAATATGAAATTTGTAGATCAAGAAAATAAGTAAGCTGGTCTAGGGCACACTACTCCCTTGTGGTCCTTGCAAATCAAACTCAAATTTTTAGTACAGGCTCTTCTCTATGTCTCATTCTTAGATTCGACGTCATTTTTTTTTCTTTTCATTTTCATATGTTGATAAAATGTTATTTTAGATATAGGGTTACATGCCAATTAGGCTTTTCAAATCACACATCAAATTCATCCTCACAACACACAAAAACAAACATAAACACTAGGGGATCAACTCTCCATGGTGGTAGCAAGCAAATCATCAAACCCTGGTTAATTTATGTTTAATGTTGAGTCAAGTGAAAAGGAGATAATCCTATTTAAACTAATTGGATCTAGGATCACTTTCCCTACTCAACATTTTGGTGAACCCAACATATCATACACTTGCAATTTTCTTATTTCCATTAGCATAAATCCTAAAAAATTGATTCAAAACCTAGGTGCTTTGAAGATCTTGCATTTATTTCATTTTCAAAACTAGGCATTTGCATTATTTGTTGATCATGTATTAAAACCTGGAAAAATGCAAAATATTTTGAATTTAATAGCATAATTTTAGATCTTATTTGTTAGAATCCAAGATCACCTGCATGCAAGATGGATACCTGTCACATGCAAAAGATATGAAGAACCGAAAAAGATGTTCTCTGTAAACCTCTTAGTAAAAATGCATTAAGAGAATCAATTATTACAAAGTGATCAATCCTTATGAAGGAGATCAAGAAACCCTAAATGAAACCCTAGTGTGCACACTTAATAATTAATAACCCCAATTATTAATGTGCCTAAGTTTAGCTTAAGTAATAAAGAGGAATAAGTGACTTAATTAATTAATCAATGTGATGTAATTAATTAAGCATAATAACTTATTACTCTAACACCCCCCCTTAAGATGAACTTAGGAAGAAGCTAAAACACTAGAATAAGATGCATGAAAGAAAAGATGGGTCCCGGCAACTAGGCCTGATCAGGTACCCATTTACAAATGCAATAAAGGAGTAGAGAAGGAAAAACCCAGTGGGACAAAACCCCCCTACAATGTGATGTCATGCTGCAGAGAAGCACTGGAAGAACTCTGTAGAGTAACACTGGAACCGCAATCTAGCAAGCAAGGAAAGATATCTCTGTCTACAACTGAAACCAAATCCAGAATCAAAATAATGTGATAGCAAACCCGATGCCACGGAACACTCGAAAACTCCAAACGGGAACAACCCTGGAATCTATGAAGTAGCAAGCAATTATTGAATGATGTATTACTGAAAATGAAGTGCAAAGATGCAAGATGCACTCTCCCAACTGCCAAAACATCCAAGTAATTGCCAAACAACCCATCGGGCCAAATCTGGACTAACTGATAATCCTAGGATAGATACAGAAAAAGTGTATGGACAGCAATATAGATCTCTTTAATACCTTTCCAACGCCGCAAACGAGGTGAAAATTGGAGATCATGGCAAAAAGTTATGAGCTCGAAAGTCCAAAAATAACATCTGACTTCAAACAGCAATAAATGTAGTAAAATAGAAAAATACTATAAAATAAACTGCACCAAATGAAAGTGCTCAGAACCAGCTTTCCGACAATATCTCGTTTGCCCGATTTTGATACCGTATGCCCAAGTTATGGCCAAAAGAAAAAAAATTGCTCTTTTAGGAAAAACTAGGGTTAGGAGGGGGCAAAGAGGCAGTACGGCCGATGATGTCATGCTGACGTCAGCAAATCACGAGGAAAAATTTGACGGCCGTCTGGCTGTCAGGGCAAAAAATTGCCCCCTCTATCGAATTTTTTTTGCATGGCCGGAATATGCCGAAAAGGCACTGGGATATTCTCTGTACGGCATCCAGAATATTCCATCGCCGGTACCTAGGTTTCGGGGCTCCTGGTCCACGATAGGACCCCCGGCCTTGCTAAATGGGCCTGCGGGGGCTTGGGAGAGCAGCGGCGAGCTGGTGGTGGAATGTGGAGGTGGCGGTGGGCTGCTGGTGGCAGCGGAGCGGCAGCGGTGTAAATGGGTGGTGGCGGCGGTCCGATGGCCGCCCAGTGGCCGCCCGGTGGCCGCCGGGTGGAAGATCTTCATTTCAACTGGAGCCGCCGGCACTGTTCACCAAAAATGTGTTTTCAAATTTTTTTTTGAAATCCATGCCTCGATTTGCGTGCTGGGAGGCCGTACGGCCTCCCAGACAAAAAAAAGTTGCCTTCTCCACCAACTTGCACCAAAATAGACAAATTTTATATGAAAATGGGGGTTTTTGGGCGTTACGACTCAATGGCGAGGTCCGTTTTGTCCCAAAATTCCCAAAAAATTCCCTGTGGAAACCCTTACACTTGAAACTCACTGAAAAGCCATATCTTCAGATCACGAACAAGCAGCTACAGGTCTAGAGCTCTGATACCATGTTAGAATCCAAGATCACCTGCATGCAAGATGGATACCTATCACATGCAAAAGATATGAAGAACCGAAAAAGATGTTCTCTGTAAACCTCTCAGTAAAAATGCATTAAGAGAATCAATTATTACAAAGTGATCAATCCTTATGAAGGAGATCAAGAAACCCTAAAAGGGAAACCCTAAATGAAACCCTAGTGTGCACACTTAATAATTAATAATTAATTATTAATGTGCCTAAGTTTAGCTTAAGTAATAAAGAGGAATAAGTGACTTGATTAATTAATCAATGTGATGTAATTAGTTAAGCATAATAACTTATTACTCTAACATTATTTTCCTTTTTTAGGGCTTAGATACAAGTTATTATCATTGAGAAATTCAATTGCAATATTATTTTGTCATTTATGCATACATATCTTAGTAAAATAAACGTTGAAAAAGTGAAGAAATTGCATAGTATTTTCATTTCAAAAGACCAAAACATAGATTTTTTATATCTTTTAGAAAAATAAATCAAATATAGTATTCAATTTCTAAAAATTATTATATGAACATATTAAATTGCCCTAAAAATATCAAAAATTTCATGCATACATGTGCTTCATATAGAAAAATTAGGCATTGGTGCATTTCCATAACTATATTCACTTCTAGATCTGAACCTCTAAAACATAGGACCCTCAGACACTATAGGTGGTTTCCATATTTTTAATTTTACAAAAACACCTATCTAGTCTAGGGTGCATTGTGCCCCTATCTAGTCAATTTGGGCTAAAACTTTATGTGAAAATCCCTTTCAGTGTTCTTCGTCTAGATCTGGTTCTTGTTCTTGTCCTTGTTTTGAAACAAGATTGATTTTGATGTGCATCACTCGTTTGATCCATAGGGAAAATAATATGTTTCATTTTCAAAGATGTGGTTTTGATATGGTAAAGAATGGCTAGTATAACTATACTTTTTCTACAGGTATGAGAACAATGTGAAGGAACACAATAAAATCATTACCAATCATGACAATCATGTTAGTTTTTCTCCCTATATCTCTCCTACTTGTGAAAGTATCTTGGCGCGAGAGGATCCAATCATTGAGAATTATGAGAATTATATTTTTTTCCCTCCCAATACCTCTCCTACTTGGGAAAATATTGTGGCACAAGAGGTGGAAATTATTGACAATCATTATGTTCTTCTCCCAGTATCTCTCCTACTTATGAGAGTATCTTGGTGCAAGAGGATCCAATCATTGAGAATCATGTTTATTTCACCCAATACCTCTACTACTTGGGAAGATATTGTGGCACAAGAGGATGAAATCATTAAAACATTTTCAAAGAATAAGGTGACTTGCATAGATGAAGGTTCAAAAATGACATTAGGTCCTCCATTGATAGAATATTGCCAACAAGTTGAAATTATAAATCTACATTTGATTATTGGATGTCTCCTAAAATCCCTCTAATTATTGGACCTCCTAAACTACCTCTCATTATAGGACCCCCTAAACCTCATGGCCATATCTTCAAATTTACATAACAACTCACTACTAACCATGTGCAACAAGATATGTTGAAGCAACCAAGTTATCATGCAGTTGCTAGCACATATAACACTAGAAATAATAAGCAATTAAAACAAATGCTAACATCCATTCCATTACCCAACCATCTCTTCCACCCCACCTAGTCTTTCTCAATGTAATGGTAAAGAATATGATCTTGTCAAGCAACTTCAGAATACTCCAACTAAGATATCCCTTTGGGACTTGATTCAAACATCACCTATATATCATGGGATTGTCCATGAGGCTTTGTAAAATATCGATGTCTCACCTTTTGTCAAACTGAATGATGTAGCAACCTTGTTTGATTGTACATGCAATAAAAAAAAATGATATTGCATTCTCTCAACATGAATTACCTCTTATTGAAATCCAAAACAAACATGAGGCTTTAATAATAATAATTAGAATTAATAAAACTGGGGTTAGACACACTTTTATAGATAATGGACCAAGTCTCAATATTTGTAGCATTGATCTTCTAGATAAACTTGGTGGGACAATAATCTTATAGAAAAAAATGATCTTTGTATTTGTGGCTTTGATAATGTTAGTAAGAAACCATTAGGCACAATCACACTACCCATCAAGGTAGGGCCGGTGGTTTTTCCTAACCATATCCATATCATGTTGGGACCTCTTTCATATAATCTTCTCTTAGGTAAACCATGGATTCATGCCATGAAAGGAGTCTCATCTACTCTTCACTATGAGATGAAATATGAATACAATGACAAGATATATATGGAAAAAGAAGATGAACAAGTTTATAATTCATAAATCGAATCCAAACATAACACTTCCAACTCTCTTAATACTTTGATTCCAACTTCAAAGGTAGAACTCGTACATGTTGAAGATAATTGTTACACCCCAAATTTTGATTTGTAATTACTTTTAACTTTTATTGTAAAAATGTTTTTTTGACATTAATGGAATCTAATTATACATCAATTGATATTTTTTATGAAATTATAATGGAATGTAAAATGTTTTGATTGTAATGATTATTATTTTTAATCAATGATTATGACATCATGGCTAATAATGGACTAACTATTTGGATGGCCTTCTAAGTTGAATGCACTTGATCAGATTTTTACCCTCCCAAAGGAAGAGGGGGTGTATCACCAAAGAGAAGAGTATAGACATGGGTAAATGGTAGTTTGATCTAAACACACACACACACACACACACACTCATGTAGGATTTTGTATCAAATTCGGGTAAGTAATCCCAGTATTCTCATTGATTTTATCTTGTGTCATAGCTAGTGTGGTCGAGTCGTAAGGATAAGTTGAATCGCATTAGGTCTTATTATTTCACAATAAAAAAAGGTGATATGTTGTTTCATCATCATCTTCATGTTTTACCTATTATCAATAAAAAATTGTTTGATTATTATTAATTGAATATATATATATATATATATATATATGAAATTAAGGGAGCCACGACTTTTATGTGGCAGTTAACATGGGAAATAATTAAAACAAACAAATTAGCTCTCACATAGAGGTTTAATGCCTCCATTGAAGGCTATATTCTTGGCATTTAGGAAGTCTTCAATGCATATTTTTATGGCATAATGGAGGGGCACGAAATTTTAACTACATTGTGTGCCTTTAAGTTTTAGTTTATACTATATTCTTGGCAGGTCACATGTTTTATGATCTTTATTATCTTTATGATCTACGACTGGAAAAGGGAGAGAAGAGTTATGGATATACCAAAATAATTTCGATATTGCAGAGGAGTTGTGTTGTCATTAAAGGAAAAGAGTGTTGTTTTCAGAGGGGCGACTGGCAAGAATACAGAGTAGTTTCTTGAGAATTAAAAAAAGGTAGTAGTGTAGGGAAGTTTTACAGTGGAAAGTAGAGGACATATTGCAGTTGGAAATACAGACTTATTGTTATTAAGGAGGCACCGGTATTAAGAGAAAGAATAGATAACATTGTGACTGTGTGTTGGACTTGCAGAGGCCCAGTTAGTTTATATAGGCATGTTTTAAATTATGTTCTCTTTCTTTATTCTTGACTATATAAATATGAAGTTTCAGATTTGTTTAGATATAAAGAGTTTACATATATCAAAATATGTGAGAGAGAATAGAGTAAGGATAATCTGATAAACCTATGCATAAAATTATTCAAATTCTTTATTAAATATTGAGGAAGACAATGGAGGGAGTATTATTAAAAATAAGAGATTATTATTATCTACTACTATAAGTTGATTAGTAATATTTTGTATCGCATAAAATATTTAGTAATATATATACATATGTGTGTGTAAACTTATATGAGCATGTAAATATTATTCTTTATAAATTTATAAAATTGTAAGATAAGCTAGAATCTTACACTAGTTATTCGGCTGAAAGTAGCCAGATATTATTCATTGTTATTATTAAGATTTAGACTTTGTAAATATGTACTTATTCTTAAAAAAAGATTGATAATATGATGTACATTATTAGTATTATAAAATATTTCATGAATGGAGAATGAAGAGGAAAACATAGAAAAATCATAATTATTTATGAAGAAGTTATTTTGATATTAGTGAATAAAACTTTTATTTTACTTATGAGTTGTCAAGACCTCAAGTGACAGATAAAGAGTCATGAGTCAGTGTCATTATCTGAATGTGCTTCAACTCATAAAAGAGTTTTATAAGTCTTATTGTGAGATATAGGAGAGTACTACACTCAAGAATAATTGTAAAAACATATGAAAAAGTGGTAGTAGCCAAGGTTCAAGAAATTATGAGTATGCAATACAGATGTTCATTGTCAGGGATATGTTTCCATGACCTTAGTAATTTACCGAGCATAGAAAGTTATACATTTTTATCTTAAATCCTTGTGAAAAGTTAGACAAACAGTCAAACAAGTCAACCATGTGTCTAACCTTAGGTGAAAGGTCATTTCCAAGTCAAGTTAGAGGTGTTTGAACTCACGGCTACATTTCCTATAGAAGTGTTTATTTTACTTTAAAAAATTGGCCAAATTAATGAAAAGATCTCTGCTTGCATTAGTCAATTCACAATGTTCCATATTATATAATCCAATTAGATTGGTCATACTTAGTTAGAAGTTGTCTAATGTTGTATGGTCAATTGGTTAGTAGGACACACCACTAGGACTTAGATGGTATGCATTTTTTGGTTTCTTTTGTCTATACTCTTCATGAAAGGTAGGGCCACTTCTAGATGGAAGTTGTGCATGGGACCGCTGATCTATGGTTGGAGGTAAAGCACTCGGGTGATGCTCTCCCTCATGTAGATGACTTCACTAAGACTTGTGAGATAGATGCATATTTCTAGATATGAAATAATTTGTAGCACTTATTGTGTATTGCAAACTTATTTACTTTAAATGCAATTCATTTATGTATTGTAAGATAAAAGATTATCTTATTTTCCAAATTCTAATTATTACATTATAAATTCAGAAGTTGTAGTGTTCATGTTAGTATGGATCATGTTAAACAAATCTTATATGAAAGTTTACAAAAAATACTATCAATTTTTAGCATGTGGATATTTACTTTCATGTTAATTCTTAAGTAATTCTTGTTTTCAAATATTAGTTTGTTACAATAATGATGATTGTATTTCAGCTATAACAAAACTCTTAGACAATGATTGGGGGTCATTAGATTTTACACCTTGTTTCAATGGGTCTAGTCTAAAATCTTGAGTCAAATACAAATGATGATCATGATATTGCTTCATCTTCAAAAATATAGTTCGGTAATGATTGTGGTTCATTAAATTTTACACCCTCCTTTATTGGAGAGTACAAAATCTCACAATCAAAACCTAAGGAGTCTTGTGTTTCATTTTCTCAATCTTGTTCTACATCAAAAAATCCAAAATCATCACCCTATGACGGTGATGGGGGATCTTTATATTTTGTCCCTTGTGTATTGATAATGCCTAACTTTAAAAAACTTAAGAATTTTCATTCTTGTGAAAGAATCAATTCTTCTCATAATCATGTAGACAAGACCTCTTCATCTAAGTTGGAAGAATGTTATAGGCTTGGATATAAAATACTTTATAAAAGTGAATATAATGAAAACATAGAACAAGGAGTTAATGATCATGTGAAGTCTATGTTGTATCTTTCAAAAAGGGGTTTAGGTTTCCAAGCTTTTTCATCTCCATCTCATCTACCATCATCTACTATATTTAAAACATCATGTGGTAAGTGAGAAATTTTTTCTTCACAAGAGAAAAACTTGTCTCCTTCATATTTATTAGATCAAGAGCATATTTTGTCGATGCTTCTCAAAGTTCTCTTGATTACTATTTCTCCTCCAACACATAAGAAATTTTATAGAAATAACTCATTTTGTGCATATCATCGAGTGCATGGTCATTCCACCAATGAATGTCAGGCCTTGAGTAGTAAAATAAAACTTGTTGATTGTGGTGCTCTTCTATGTGTTGATGCACCTAATCACTCTAAATAATAATGATACCTCTTCTATGGTGTTGCTCCTCACTATGTGGTATTTGTAGCTTTATGTGTTTTCTCATTATCATTCATAGTGGTACAATCTTAAGTGTAACCATATCTTTTTCCATGATCTAGCAACATGATAGTCTCTAGCATGGTTGTTCTTTCCTTTGCACTCGAGGGGAGAGGATAACTAATTTTGGGAGGTGTGTATTCTTTTGAAGGATCCCCTCTTCCCCCTTCCTTTCCTTAAAATACCAACATAACAAGTATGTTGATATTTTAAGAGGGAACATATCACCCTATTCATTTAGTAGATGTCTCAAGTGAGATTTGACTTATTGGCATACCCCTTTGGTGGTGGTGTTGTTTACAAGGTTCCCTGAGGTGTGGTTATCTGTTTTTCCCTTGTGACATTAAGCATTGATTCGTCCCCCGTGATGTTGAACTTTTATGTACTCCCTAAGGTGTGATTAACAAAATAGTTTATGGATTTAGCATAATGGAGCTTGTTGATTCATGAATTTGAGAATTTTTATATGGCCACCTAGCATAACACACCTTGCTTGCTAGTGGAGCCATGTGTTTCATGAGTGATTTAACATCCTTATGAGAGCACTATTTCATTTATACAACACATTCAATGGATCACGTTTGGTATTTGAGACAATTTAAGACTAAGGTCTCTTTGCCTTATCAACTCAAATCCTTTTTAGTACTAACCTTGTGTTTTTTTATTTATGGCTATTATATGTCTTATGTGTTTGCATTGTGTCTAGACTTTTTACTTTGTTACTTCATGTTATGTTTGCATTACACATTATGTTTCATTTTGTGTCTTCATTATGTATGTTTTATGTTTGTCAAGCAACATTTAACTTCACATGTGTGTTCCTTTTTCCTCATGTTGTCTTTCCATAGGATCTTCAATCCGAGGGGCTAGCACATCCCCTAGATTCAACGCCATCCTATCCCTTTAATATTTGGATAATTGAACTCCTCTTGACATATTTTTAGTGTGATTCTAAGCATAATTTCATACTCTCACTAAAGTGGGGGCTAAATGTAGCATTGAAAATTGTCACCCTTAACAATTTCACATTAGGTTTTTCTTCCCCTTATGTGCTTGGACCTAATTATGCATTAGTTTCAAATTTTATAAGCATGTTTGAAAAATCAAACATGAGAAATGAATTATTCATTTAATATTCTGTCCCTAGTACTTTTGATCCCTAAAACAAAGGAATCTAGTCTAGGGTGCATTGCACCCAAGACCAACATTTTTGGCTCCAAATTTGAATATGTCAAAGTCAGTAATTTTATTATTTGAATTTTCAATTTCAATTATCGACTATCAACATTTGATTTTCAAGAAATTAGAATAATTGCATATAGATACTAGTCTTTTTCATCATTTGAAATCCTAATGAATCCTAGAACTTTAATTGAGAAAATTGGAGATCCTAAAATCAGTCAAGAGCAGAATTAGCAAAATTATTACAACACTTTCATCAATGAAGTTTAAATTTTCAAGCAATAAAGAAGTTAAATGAAGAAATTTATGTGCAAGGAGCTATTATAATCAATCACACCAAATCATGAAGATGTATTGATTTATCCTCTATATGCACTAGTTGTAGCAATCTATTGTGTATGTGAGCTAGCCTTTTGTAAGTCTATCAAGCAATCAACACATTCATCCATAAACATTTGTGGTAACTTTTGTGACATTACTTCATCAAGGGTTTCACATCAAGATAACATTATCATTTTTCATTTATCAATTTCAATCAATTATTGTTGTTTTGGCCTTTGCTCGACCTAGGACATGACCTCTTCATCATCATCAATCATTATACATGAAGTTAGAAATACCAACACAAGGTTTGACTTAGGAAAACCCCTATACCACACAACCTTTTCCCTTATTTTCATGTGTATAGGTCGGATCTGAATATTTTAGCAGGTGGTAATATGGGAAAACACAGTGTAGGCTACAACCTTCAATCTAGAATTTACAAATCCAAAAAAAGAAGTAAGCCAATTTAGGGAACATTGCACCCTTGTCCTTGCAAATCAAGCTCGAATTTTTAATATAAGTTCTTCTTTGTGTCTCATTCTTAGATCTAAATTCATTTTGTTATTTTTTATTTTTGTTTGTCTAACAAATTACATTTTCAAATCTAGGGTTACATGTCAATTAGGCTTGTCAAATCACACATCAAATTCATCCTCACAACACACAAAAACAAACATAAACACTAGAGGATTGGCTCTCCAAGGTGGCAACAAAGCAATCATTAAACCCTAGTCAATTTATGTTTAATGTTGAGTCAAGTGAAAAGGAGATAATTCTATCTAACCTAATTGGATTTAGGATCACTTTTCCTACTCAACAAACCTAGTAAAGAAAAAGTTGTGTTATTATTACAAGAAACTTGGGCATGGTGAGCACAAATATATGAAGTAGATTGACCACCTCTATATTTCCTTGAGAAGCACAACTTAGAGTTTCTTGAATCTATCAAGAAATCTTCATCAACTCAAGAATCTAATAAGGAAAGGGAAAAAGGAAAAGATAAATATAACATAAAGGCTCTAGTTTGCACTACATCGTCAACAACGGTTACAAGGAGAGGGCTTGTTGAATTTGAAGGTGAAACATTCATAAAATTTATAAGTGTACCTCCACTTTTAGCTAATCTCCTATCAATGTATTAGATTATCCACATAGAGAATGGCATTACAATTTCTTTTTCTCTAGACTAGTTGATATTAGAGAGTTGCATAAAAAATAATTGGCATTGGGAATGGAAGATAACCAAGCTAGGTTATACACCTTATCACTCTTTGCACCTAATGTTTCTCCTACAATATTCCTTACTCATTTAGATCAAGCTAGTAAATTATGACATGAGTATTTTTTCCACCTTAACTAGTGCTACCTTAAGAATCTTAGACAACTAGATATGGTCACAGGGTTTCCTATTATTATATTTTCTAAGAGTCTTTGTGAGCATTGTACCCTTGAGAAGCATCCTAAAGAGAAATTTGATAAAATAAAAAAATGGAGAGATACACATATTTTGGAGCTTGTTTACAATTAAATGTAATAATGAAATTTCCCCATCAATCTTTCACTAAGGCTAGGTTCATAGATGAATTCTCTAGATACACATGGGTCTACTTCCTTTGGTAGAAATTTGTGAAGTCTTCAAAACTTTTAAGACTTCAAGGCTCTTGTTATAAAATAATCATGGAAATTTATAAAGATTCTTTAGAAAAATAATGGGGGTGAGTATTTCAACAAGAAGTTTGAGCAATTTTGTACATTCGAGGGGATCAACTTATATGATACAGTTTCTTATTTTCCCTAACAAAATTGTTGAAGTTGAGAAATACCTCACAAAACCTAGTGAATACCTGCAAGCAAATAACCTGTCACATAGAAGAGATAATGAAATACAACAATGGTGCTTTGTTTTCCATGAAGAAAAAAATGCATTAAAACAAGAATTGAATAATTACAAAGAGATCAATCCTTGTGAAAGGAGATCAAAACCCTAAAGGTGAGTAATTAATAATTAATTATTAATGGGCCTAAGTTTAGCTTAAGTGAAAAATAAAGTAAAGGTGACTTAATTAATTAATCAACATGATTAAATTAATTAAGTAATTAACCTATTACTCTAGCACCCCCCCTTAAGATGAACTTAGGGAGAAGCTAAAAGGACAAAATGCATGAAAGCAAAGATGGGTCCCAACAACAAGGCTAGATGAGGTACCCAAATACAACCAAATCTCTGTAAAGAGGAGAAAATAGAGAAAACCTCATGGGAAAAACTCTACTCCTTCAGTAGACTCTACATTATACAAGCAATTGGTTGGCAGTTTGTTGTACCTGACACATTCACGTCCTGATCTTTCCTTTGCAGTTGGTCTTGTCTCTAGGTTCTCCCATGATCTACATGAGAGCCATTGGCAAGCTGCCAAATGTATCTTGAGGTATATTCAGGGCACCACACAGTACGGCATTCAATACACATCAGGAGCCCCTCACATTGTTGGCTTCATTGACTCTGATTGGGCTGGTGATGTCAATGATTGGAAGTCCACTTTTGGCTTTGTTTTTTTCCTTGGTTTTGGTCCTATCACATGGTCTTCACAGTGGTGCAGGTGGTTTCTAGAAATCCTTCTTCTCAGTTGTTGTCCTTTTTGGACCTTTGGGCTCACATTGCATGTATTTATCATCTCTAAACACACTTAAATAAAGTGCCTCAACTTTTTATGTGTAGTATTGGGATTCTTGCACATCACTGTGTGCCTTTTTATACTTGCACTATGATATAAAGTGCCATGGGGGTTGATTTTTTCCTTTGTTTTCCTTCATACCTTTCTCATGCGTATGTGAATTTTTTTTTCACATCCTTTCTATTTGCTTGTATTTTCATGATTGCACCTTCAGATGTTCTTGGTTCCTCTTCATGCACTGCTTTCAGGCACTCAATTTCAGTGTACCTGTCATACCTCTCCCTTGCCAACATTATGGGGGGGTTTCTATTGTTGGTGCTAATGCTTCCTTGGTTTCGCGTTGGAGTGAGCTATGTATACAATATTTGTTCCTATGTACTAGGCAGATGCAATTGTTGGTTACCCATGCATTTTGGTGAGATGGAGCATTTAACATATGGACACTCTTGCATTCCTATTTTTGGAGGCGACCTTCCATTTTCTCATAATCAATTATTTAGACTTTTGGTGCCTTTTCCATTTGTATCTTTGAGTTCTAGGTGTTTTCCTTTGTTTTCCATCTGATTCAAGTAGTGTCATTAGGGGAACTCATACAAATTATTGTCTTCTTGATCCTGATCATCATATGTTTGAGTGGAGGTTCTTCTTTCAGCATTTCAGCAGTCCTTCTCTGATAGTGTTTGCAGCTTCTTCATGCTTCTGGATGTTCCTTTGTTCCTATCTTTTGGGACAATCTTGTCTTGTTTGAAGGCTTCTTTATTCCTTCACTTGGCTTTCATCTCTTCTTGGAGTAGAGTTTTTCCCATGAGGTTTTCTCTATTTCTCCACATTATAGAGATCTTTTCTTTGTACATGGGTACCTTACTTGGCCTTGTTTGTCGGGACCCATCTTGCATTTTTTTAGGGTTTTTAGCTACTCCCTAAGTTCATCTTAAGGGGGGGTGTTAGAGTTATCATACATTAGCTAATAAATAATTAATCTTTAATTGATTTTTAGGGTTTATGCAAGATCATGGGGGTCCAAAAAGTGGCGATGTGAAAAAAAGGCATTTTTAACACGTCCAAAAATGTGAAATTCATGCCTTTGACTTTTTGTAGGCCAAAGTACAATATTCATTTTGGTTTGGTAATACTGAACCAAAACGGATATCCATTATGAATGGATATCCGATATGAAATGGATATCCGTTTTGTTTAAGGTAGAATTTATAATTGCATCGGGTCCGGCCTGACCAAGTATTATATTCTATATAATGGATATTCGTTATTTGTGTTATAATTTAAGAAAAACCCCGAGAGGTCATAATATATATTATATTATATTATATTATATTATAATAATATAATATATATTATTATATATTATTATAATATAATACATATATTATATTATATTATAATATAATACATATATTATATTATATTATAATATTATAATATATTATTATATTATATTGATATTATATGGTCAGGTCTGTAAATCCTAGAATGGATATCCGTTATTTGAGTTATAATTTTAAAAAAACCACGAGAGGTCATATTATATAATATTATATTATATTATATTATATTATATATTGATATTATTGTAATATATATAATATATTATATATATATATATATTATAAATATATATATTATTTATTATATATAATAATATGTATTATATTATTTATAGTATAATATATGTATTATATTAAATTTAATATATATTATATTATATTATAATATAATACATATTAGATTATATTAAATAATTGATATTTAAAAAATAATAATATGGTCGGGTCACGGACCTGACCATTTATTTAAAAAATTGTAAATAAGGAAACGTATATCTGTTTCATGTATTATATATAGACAAACAAAACCTGAGAGCTATATCTTTTCATTAGTATTTTTACCAGCGCGTGCGTGGGTTAAAAGAGCGACTCGGATATTCATTTGGGGGAGCTAAAATTACAAAAAAAAATCACCAAATTTGTAAGGTATGTTTGATTTTTTCAATTTTTATACAATTTATATTCATTTTGCTTCTTCTTTTTTAATTTTAGTAAAAAATAGGGTATATTTGATAGGTTTTTTATTAGATTAAAACCATTGTTAATTTTAGAATTTTTTATCAATTAACAGGTTAAAAATGGATCAAAATGAAAATCCTAACCTTGCACAAAATGAAAACCCTCCCGCACAAAATGAAAATTTTAATCCTACAGATAATGAATACCCTCCACATCCTCCACCAGAACCATTGTTTCCAAATGAAAATGTGCCAACAATACACAAGTCTATTCATAGGAATTTAGATCAATTAAGAAAAGTATGTCAAATCTATGAAAAACTCAATGAACTATCAGATATGAAAAACACTTTGGAAACAATCATTGTAAATGTTCGAACTTTGGCAATTCAACATAATAGATTTGCACAATGGCAAGAGAAACAAAGAAAATTTTACATTGATGGGTTATCATATGATAAGGTGAAGGTTCTTGATATTGAAAAAGGCCAATTAGCCTAGTTATTCATAGATCAAAGAGTTGGACAACCTTTTAATGTGTGAAAACCAAAATTTTCAATTAAATGGTGCACCCATAGAGGAATATTAGATAATTTTTGGAGACGTTGGTGGATTGTTTTCGATAAGCCACCCAACAACAACCTTGATGTCCCTCAATATTTTCTCCAAAAATTATATGTTGAGTTTTTGCTAGGGAAACATGTCAATTACTTTGACATGCAAGATTTCTAGGGTGTTGGTAGAGGGATGCCACAGGATAGACCTAGGGCACACCGAGTCACCCCAGTTTGTCCTCCTCCACCTATTGTTGTTTTGACTCCACTACCTTACCCAAAGATTGTTGTAGATGCGGGGACTATGAGAATTTATGCATTGCATTCATTGAGTGATGATTTGGTGAGGCAGAGCCATCATGTTGTGCAACCAGTTGACAGTGCATCCCATTACGGTGGTGTTGCACCTAATACATCCCAACATGATGGTGGTACACCTGCTACAGTAGCTTCCACTGGTACACAACCATCAGCTCCATCTAGTACACTGTCCTCTTTGGGACATATTTGTGTGCCTCATTGTTGCATGACATGCAATAATTTATGTTTCGGTCCTCTCTGACGGTCCAATAAGGCTCCCATAGACACATCCGAATTTGAGTTCATGATATGCCAGATGTAGGAGTTGATAGAGCACGAGGTGGAGCATTTGTAGGAGAGACATTGACTTCCAGGGATGATATTGGAGCACTGGTAATTCTTAAAGCAATTTCATAGTGTGTTTTATGTAAGTTCTTTCATATTTTATGAAGGATATTTCTACTAATATATGTTTATGTATTGGAATCTTTAACAATTGTTTTCAAAGGAGCAGTTGTCGGATGTGCAATAGGCTACGCATACTACCATTTCATTTGCCTTAGACAATCAGTACATGGTAAATAATTTAAATTATTATTTTAGATGTTAATCTTTGAAATCTAATATGTTTAAATACATGTACTACATATATTGATAGTCTAATGTAATCTTGTCTTTTTATGCAGCAACCTGGTTCTTATACAACCTTGTTGACCAAGTTTGACACATTGGATGAAGTTGCACAACAGGTATATATATTTTTTATTGTCAACATTGTAATTATATGTGCATGTGCATTTACATTCTTGTCATTTTTTTATACACGAAAGCACCTTAGCTGATCCATCCACTATGATCCCATCTAGTGTCATAGCATCACAACAGGTATTTGTTTATTTTATATTGTAGATCATTTACATTTAGATAGGAGTAGATATCTGATTAGTAGATATGATTATTTGTGAACAATTATATTTTAATTTGTATCATTTTTATTTTATTTGCTATAGTCCTTTGTTCGACCCAACATTTTGACGAGTGATAAACCATTACTTTATAGGACTCCTAATCGTCCTAGGGGACAATCATATGTAGAACGTCTTACAGAAAAGAGAGCAAGATTAGAGGTAAACAAGAATTGTATTATTGATATAATATAGTACATGTATACTGATTTTGATGTTAAATTTGTAATTTATAAATGATGGTATATAAGTTTCTATTTACTAGTCTATCTTGTCAACCATTCACATAATCTAATTAGTGGTTTGAAATGTTATTGTGTAGGAAACTGTAGAGCATCTAACTTCTTTGAGGAGGCTTGATTTTGATGGTCCAACATAGGATTAGGATATGATATAAATTGACATGTACTTAGGGTTTGATATATTTTGAGATGGCATATATGCCATAATTTGTAAAACTTGTAAAACTTGTTCTAAGTAGGCATATGCCAAATTTGTATATGCACAAACACAATTATTCTACAGTTTGATATATAAGAATTGGTATTCGATCTAATTTGTTTCTCGTGTGCATGTCTTTCTACTTTAAATTTTCAAGATGGAATGTATAATTATCTTAGAATTGTTTAAAGTTATGATTGATAATGTATGTTATAGATTAATGAAATAACATTTTAATAGAACTTATGAATTACAATTGGTAATCCATCTATTTCTTTGAGGAGGTTTTTGAAACAACGAATTGTCTTTTCTATTGTACCACATTTTTCATACATGTCTACCAATACATTTTTATCAAACACTCATTTTTAGAATACCCATGATTTCAAGCTCTATTGAATGAATTTACATTTGACATTATTTTGGATTTTAAACTCGTGTAATGAAGTGTGCAGCTGATTTTTATTTCAAAAGAAGTTAACAAAAATGAAAAGTGGATACAACTTAATGAAATTTATTTCATGTTACATTGTTCATTTGAAAGCAATATAATCATCTAGATAAAAATCAATGTCACTTAATGTTCATTGAAGCATAATAACATGTAAAAGGTATAAAATCATCTTGAGTAAGAATCAATGTCCTCACAAAATCAACTCAAATCCACAAAACAAAAGGTTGTGAAAGACACCCATTACCCTTCTGTTTAACATATCTCAAAACCTAATGTGCTTGTTTTAGAACAACCCCACTAAAATTGAACTATTACGTTGAACAGGGGTCCAATTAGCCCAAATTTGAAAAACAACTTGTCTTTAAAACTGTTGCCCCTCCAAGATTCCTTTGGACAATATCTCACTAGGCTATAAACATCCAAATTCCACAAATATCATCCTTGTAAACACCATCTAAGTCACCCAATCATGTAACCCTCATTTTGCTTAAACTATAAGGGGGTTAATTGAAAGTATGCATTTCCACACTTATCTCACTCAAACAACACCTCAAACATGTTTATAGAAGTCTACATATGCTTAATACACCTTTAGAAATTTTTTCCCCAACAGATTTCAATCACTAACACCCTTAAACCTCCTAATTTCACTCAAAAACCATACTTTTCACATCTATGGAATCATACCCAAATCTCAATTGACCTCCCCTGCTGTCCCAAAACCTTCTAACATCTAATTCCTACCTAATTAGGCCATGACCAAACAAATTTCAACTATTTTCCAACAAAATACAACAAGATGACTCTTGAACTTCCATCATTTGACAATAAGTTGCAATTTTGATAAGTAGTGTAAAGTTGCAAAGTGGTGCAACTTTCGTTCTATAGCTCGTAGGACCAAACAAATTGTTCCAACACATCCGGATGGGTACGTTTACGCTAGGTATGGTCCTCTTTTGCACTCAATTACGTTGAATCACTCCAAGCTACATTGAACTGATGATTTCCCTTAAGAGTCCAAAGTGTTAAAAGGAAACAATCTTTGAAGGGATACTTATTAGAAACCGTGATGCCTATAGACTCTTCTTCTGAGGCTATGGGATTGTGTTCAAACCCTCTACAATAACCTCTCTTGGATTTTATTATCTCAAAGGCGTTTTCCCGTAGTGAACAATTTTTAGTCGAGGAAAAAGTTGTCAGATGCAAGCAGTGTAAAGTTGCAAAGTGGTGCAACTTTCGTTCTACAACTCGTAGGACCAAACAGATTGTTCCAACACGTCCAAATGGGTAATTTTATGCTAGGGATGGTCCTCTTTTGCACCCAATACTCAATCTCTCTGAGCTACATTGGACTGGCGATTTCCCTTAAGAGTTGAAAGTGCTAAAAGGCAACAATCTTTGAAGGGCTATTTCTCAGAAACCATGATGCCTACAGACTCTCTATCTGAGGCTATGAGATCGTGTTGGGTCCCTCTCTAATAATCTCTCTCAAATTTTTCTATCTTAGAGGCGTTTTCTCGCAGTGACCAATTTTTAGTTAAGGAAAAAGTTGTCAGATGCAAGCAGTGTAAAGTTGCAAAGTGGTGCAACTTTCATTCTACAACTCGTATGACCAAATAGACTATTCCAACACGTCCAAATGGGTATGCTAGCGCTAGGGATGGTCCTCTTTTGTACCCAAATACTCTGAATCTCTTTGAGCTACATTGGACTGGCGATTTCCCTTAAGAGTCCAAAGTGTTAAAAGACAACAATCTTTGAAGGGATATTCCTCAGAAATCGTGATGCCTACAGACTCTCTTTCTGAGGTTGTGGGATCATGTTGGGACTCTTTACAATAACCTCTCTCAGATTTTACTATCTTAGAGGAATTTTCCCTTGGTGACCAGTTTTCAATTGAGGAAAAAGTTGTCAAATGCAAGCAATGTAAAGTTGCATAGTGGTATAGCTTTCATTCTACAATTCGTAGGACCAAACAAACTATTCCAACACGTTCATATGGGTATTTTTACGCTAGGAATGGTCCTATTTTGCATCCAAATACTTTCAATCTCTCTGAGCTACATTGGACCAACGATTTCCCTTAAGAGTCCAAAGTGCTAAAAGGAAACAATCTTTGAAGGGCTATTTCTTGGAAACTGTGATTCCTACAAACTCTTCGCCTGGGGTTGTGGGATTGTGTAGGGACCCTATACAATAACCTCTCTTGGACTTTGCTATCTCGAAGGAATTTTCCCACGGTGACCAATTTTCAGTTGAGGAAAAAGTTGTCAAATGCAAGCAGTGTAAAGTTGCAAAGTGGTGCAACTTTCGTTCTGAAACTCGTACGACCAAACAGATTGTTCCAACATGTCCAGATGGGTATGTGTATTCTAGGGATGCTCCTCTTTTTCACTCAAATGCTCTGAATCTCTCTGAGCTACATTAGACCGGTGATTTCTCTTAAGAGTCCAAAGTGCTAAAAGGCAACAATCTTTTAAGGGATATTTCTCAGAAACCGTGATGCCTACAGAATCTCCATCTAAGGTTTTTGGATCGTGTTGGGACCCTCTACAATAACCTCTCTTTTACTTTTCTATCTCGAAGGCGTTTTCCCCGGTGACTAGTTTTCAGTTGAGGAAAAAGTTGTCAAATGCAAGCATTGTAAAGTTGCAAAGTGGCGCAACTTTCATTTTTCAACTCATAGGACCAAACAAACTATTCCTACAAACTCTTCGTCTGGGGTTGTGGGATTGTGTAGGGACCCTCTACAATAACCTCTCTTGGACTTTGCTATCTCGAAGGCATTTTCCCACGGTGACCAATTTTCAGTTGAGGAAAAAGTTGTCAAATGCAAGCAGTGTAAAGTTGCAAAGTGGTCCAACTTTCGTTCTGCAACTCGTACGACCAAACAGACTGTTCCAACATGTCTAAATGGGTATTTGTATTCTAGGGATGGTCCTCTTTTGCACCCAAATACTTTGAATCTCTCTGAGCTACATTAGACGGGTGATTTCCCTTAAGAGTCCAAAGTGCTAAAAGGAAACAATCTTTTAAGGGCTATTTCTCAGAAACCATGATGCCTACAGAATCTCCATCTAGGGTTGTTGGATCGTGTTGGGACCCTCTACAATAACCTCTCTTATATTTTTCTATCTCAAAGGCGTTTTCCCCAGTGACTAGTTTTTAGTTGAGGAAAAAGTTGTCAAATGCAAGCATTGTAAAGTTGCAAAGTGGCGCAACTTTCATTTTTCAACTCATAGGACCAAACAAACTATTCCAACACATCTAGATGGGTATGTTTACACTAGCGATGGTCCTCTTTTGTACCCAATTACTTTGAATCTCTTTGAGCTACATTGGACCGACGATTTCCCTTACGAGTACAAAGTGCTAAAAGGCAGCAATCTTTGAAGGGCTATTTATTGGAAACTATGATGCCTACAAAATATTCATCTAAGGCTAAGGAATTGTGTTGGGACCCTCTACAATAACCTCTCTCAAATTTTCTATCTTAGAGGCATTTTCCCACAGATACCAATTTTTAGATGATGGGAAAAGGGTCAGATGGATGCAATGTAAAGGTGCAAAGGGGTTTAGGGTTTGTTTTGTTCCTTATCATTAAGTGAAAAAGTGATTCATTTACTCAAATACACTTAATTCATGAACTACACAAATGAATAGAAAGTATACGCTTTAAAACATATAAGTCGTAAAGTATACATTGCAATACTCATAACTGACAAAGTATACACATAAGTTGTAAAGTATACACTTGAATACACATAAAGTGTACACAATATGCATGATATTATCATTCAAAAAATGTTATCAAATATAGGATTTACAAAATTCCACATACGCATACAACAAACAACCCTAATCTTGAGTCATTTCCCAGTAGGGGAAGGAAATAGAGCTCGCATTGCCTTCGCAGTCGACACATTCTTCCACAAGAGTAGCATGTTGACGTTCTGGAGTGAACCACCTATACAAACCATTAAGGTAACAGTCAAACTATGTACAATAGAAAAGATGCTTAGAATAACCAATCTATATTATTCTAATCTCTCACATACCTCTCCCAGAGGATCAAAGTTGGCTATTGTTGCAGCAGGTCCATGATCTATCATGCTAGGAACATTGCAATATACTTCAAATGAGATATCTATGTCATCACAATAGAAAAGATGCTTAGACTAACAAATCTATATTATTCTAAACAACATAAATGATGATAAATTGGTAATGCAGACTATAAAAGATGCTTAGAATAACCAATCTATATTATTCTAATACGTCGCATACCTCTCCCAAACAATCAAAGTTGGCTATTGTTGCAGCAAGTCCATGATCTATTGTGTTAGGAACATTGCAGTATACTTCAAATGAGATATCTATATTGTCACAATATAAAAGATGTTTAGACTAACAAATCTATATTATTCTAAACAACATGAATGATGATGAATTGGTAATGCAAACTATAAAAGATGCTTAGAATAACCAATCTATATTATTCTAAACAATCTAAATAATGGCCCTTACTAGATAAACAATGTCAAAATGTGATGAATAATATCATACCTATCCCATACAACAAATGATTTGCTACTCAAGTGTCCCTACAGGTTCATCTCTTACCTTTTGAGTTTCCAGTAATGCTTCATGATCAGCACTACTAATTGTCCATAATTTTTTTGTTTTTGGTCTAGAATGATATCTCAATAACTTAACATTTGTTGCTATAACAAGGTGTGAATACATCAGAATGGTTTTGTGTTTCTCATAGTCTTCAAATGTAGGTACGTCATTCTTTCTAATCATATATGTTTGCAACCAAGTTCTGAAAACAACAACTGAACCTATGTGATCATAAATTTTTTATCAAAATCTAAATATACTTATAATAAAAAATGTATATTATTGTAAACAACCTAAACGATGGTGAAATGGTAATGCAACCAAGTTTGAAAAGAAAAAATTGAACCTATAGGATACATGAAGCCATCATCATCTATCATCGGTCATCGGTTGTGTTAGATTTTTCTTTCCTTGTACACATCGTGCCAACCAATAGTTTGATCCCTCTTTATTCCCCCGTGGTGCTACAACTGCATAGACATGTCCTGGTTGTACAAGATCTAAAAGATGATCGCAGTCAACTAAACTTTCCATTACATCTTGCAATGAGGATTTTGCTACATATAAAGGGGTTAGTTAATGTGGAATCCATGTATCTACCCATTCACTTGACTCACATTGATCCCAATCACACTGAATACAATTTTGACAAAAACAAGCCATCTCTCGTGTCCATATGGTCTATGCACTCACATCTGAGCTTCGAATCAAATGCATCTTTGAAGAATCTCTAATTTTTTGACATTCCATTCTATCTCCCACTGTGCCCTCGTCAACCAACCAAAAGAACCTACTGACTTGTGAATCAAGTGTCCCTCCTCATGATAGTGCACAGGTACACCAATCCTAAATAGAACGTGCATCACTGAATGTTGCACCACCTCTAATCTTCATTTATTCCTTAGCCAAAGCTCTCTTCACACTTTCACCTGCACTATCATGCTCACCTTTTCCATGCCCAGCTTTGAAAAAACTCCAAATATGTGGTACACCCCTCTCTATATGCATCCTGCTCAACCAATAAAACATGCGAGCATTCTTGAATTGCCCTATGTAGTTATATGACCAAATCAAATCTTGACCCATTGCAATTCCTTTTTCCTGCAAGAACTCAAAAAAGTTTTCAAAACAATGTTGTACAAACTTTGATGAATGAGATCTATCATCACTCATATAAAAATGGTAATCCCTAATTATCTTCATGTCCTCTTCTGTACTATCAAGGGCATGCCTATATGTTATGTGGAAAAAAATAGCAATTTGAATAGACTTATAATATTGTGATTGAACTTCTTTTTGTGGTTTCAATGTGTAATTTTCAGCAAAATCAACTACATATATAATAGTTCCAATGGGGAAAGAGTCCTTACACCCTGAATTGTTGATCCAGCCACTGCAACCTATGGCTATGCCTTGCATACTTATAGAAAAAAAAATTCTTAAAATCTGAAATAAAATCAGCAATACTTACCTCTCTTGCAACCAACTCACATTTAGAACCCTCACTTCCACTCTTCAATGTGTATTTCACTATCTCATATTTATTTTTCTCAATAATTTTGCTACCAAAATCATGATCACTGCCCTCATGAAAGCATGTTACAAACTTTGATAAACCACCACATTGCAAACATGTTCCATTTAAACAATCATTTTTATAAAATAAGCAACCATCACCTCTAATACATAAAAATGAATCTAACAACTCCCTAGATGACTTGGGAAGTTGCACTACATGACACTCCTGCAATATTCTGTCAGTATGCATAGTAGAACGTATATGGCATAACAATTCATGCTACATTGAAAACTCAACATGGTATTTACATGTATTACTAACCTTAATAGGAACACAATAAAATGGTTTGCAAGACTCAAAATCCCTTTACGATATTTGCAAATTTGGATGTTCTTGACAAAATTGTTTGTACAAAATTATTTGGCTACATTCCAAAAAATGTTTAGGATGCGGTGTACTATCTCTATTGCCAATTCGTAACTTTAAAACATCCTTTACGTTCAGTGATACTCTAGAGTGAGAATTCCAATATTGTTCAATTTGCATCTTTACATTATTGGTTAGCTTTTTATCAACACGTGGAAGCCTCCCACTAAAATTCCACGTATCATTTTGAAGAGCACTATCGAATCTTCCTCTTCTTAATAGTGCTCTATTCAATGTTTTACGACTTAAGTTAAAATCAATACAAGTTTGTCTCATTGAATGAGCATTTTTCAAATGATGGCTTACTAGTGAGGTTGTGATCACCGTTCAAGAAGCCCTTTTTATCTTTTTCCTTGCTAGTCTTTCCAATAGAGGTTAGAGCATTAAAAATATTTTTTACAATAAGACTTTTTTTTCTTATTTTTTTGGTGAGAAATCTTCAATTTTTTTAATAATGGTCTCATTTTGTAAATCTTAAGTAATTGCACAAAAATTGGCATTGTTCGGTTAATGTCTTATTGGAAAATAATTCATTGAACAATTTCATAGCCCACAAATGAACCATTCGTTGTGACCTTTTCCCTTCAAGATTATCAATTATGTTCTCATCTATTTCAACCAACCATTTAGGGGTTCTTTTGTAATTAGGTGTTGCATAAGGTTCATTTTCAACATTTTCATTTTCAACCACATTTTCATTTTCAACATTATCAATTATAATTTCATTTTGAACAACATTTTCATTGTCAAAAACAATTTCATTTTCAACATTTTCAAAAAGAACTTCATTTTGAATATCATTTTCAAGAACATTTTCATTCTCAATGTTGTTCACATTTTCATTATCAATTTGCACATTTTTAATTTCAATGTTTTCATTTTCAATTCCTATTTTGTCTTCACTTGAATTAACATTCAATGGTTCAGAAGAAGCTTCAATTTGAATATTTTGCATACCTTGTCTTCTTTTCCTATGACTTTCTCTATCTTTTCCTCTATATGCTTCAATTTGTTCTGCTATAAGTTTCCTTTTACCTTTTCTCTTATGCCAATTGTTTCTCCCCATTGCACAAACAAAAAAACACACACAAATGATTGAAATTCTACAAAAAGTGTAAGAGAATCTTTGAAAAGTTGAATTTCATCAGATGCAAATGGAAGTCACAAGATTTTTGCGACAAAAAGAATGTATGGACTGTTGAAATACTCAAAATGGTCCCTTTTTTTGTTTTTTATATAACTTACAAAACAAATATGGACCGTTATGTGATCTACTTCTCCCTAAGTCTTAACAATTCGCAACTAACAAATGGATATCTGTCTATAACATATATCTGTCACATCTAGTGTTATTCTCATATGTTATATAATATATATCATATATAAATATATAATATATATTATATATTATATATTAATATATAACATTTTAATATATATTATATATTATATATTAGTACATATTATATATTATATATTATATTTTAATATATATATATATATATTGGTGCTCGTCCAAGTGCATAACACACTAATACAAAAAACAAATATCTATTATAGACGGATATCCATTACCTCTGTTATTACACATCACATGTTATATAATATATTTAATATATATCAATATATAATATATATTATATATTAATATATTTTGCTGCTCGTCCAAGTGTGTAAACCACTAATACACAAAATATATATCCGAAAATAACGAATATATAATAGTAACAGATATCCATAATAAACGGATATCCATTTTTTGAAATTAAAGAATTATAATTTCTTTTGACATATGATATATATTTATTATATATTAATATTTATTATGTATTAATATTCATTATGTATTAGTATGTATATATATATATTGATATTATATTAACATATATATCAATATATAATATATATTCATATATTATTATATATATTAATATATATTATATATATTAATATTATATAATATATTTAATATAATAAATAAATAATATGTAGTATCCCTTTCTATAAACCCTACACCCTCTCCTACCCTCTCCCACCTTCTCCCACTCTCTCCCACCCTCTCCCACCTTCTCTAACTTTCTCCCACCTCTCTCCCACTCTCTCCCATTTTCTCACTCTTCTTCCCACCCCTCTCCCCACTCTCCCACCCTCTCTCCACCTTCCCCCAGCACCCCTCTCCCACCCTCTCACACCCTCTCTCTAACCTTCGATCCTCTCCAACCCTCTCTAACCTTCTCCCACCCCTCTCCTACCTTCTCCCAAATTCTCTCCCACCTTCTCCCACCCTCTTCCACTCTCTACCACCCTCTCCCACCCTCTCTCCCACCCTCTCTGCCACCCTCTCTAACCTTCTTTGACCCTCTTCAACCCTCTCTAACCTTCTCCCACCCTCTCCCACCTTCTTTAACCTTCTCCCACCCTCTCCCACCTTCTCTAACCTTCTCCCACCCTCTCCCACCTTCTCCCACCATCTCTCACTCTCTACCACCCTCTCCCATCTTCTCTAACCCTCTCCCACCTTTTCCCACCCTCTCTAACCTTCTCCCACCCTCCCACCCCACTCTCTTCCACCATCTCCCACCCTCTCCCACCCTCTCCCACCCTCCCACCCTCTCCTACCCTCTCCTCACCTTTCTCCCACTCTCTCCAACCCTTCCCAATCGCTCTCCCACCCTCTCCCACCTTTCACACACCCTCTCCCACCCTCTCCCACCTTCTCTAACCTTCTCCCTCCCTCTCCCACCTCTCCCACCCCTCTCTAACCTTCTTTCCCACCCTCTCCCCCTCTCTCCCACCCTCTCCTACCTCTCTCTTTAACTCTTGAACTCCACTCTTTTCTACTCTCCCACTCTCTTTTCTAATTCTCTCTAACCCTCACTCACACCCTTTCCCACCTTCTCCCACTTCCAACCTTCTCCCACCTCTCCCACCTCCCGCCTCTCCTAATCTCTCTCACCCTCTCCCACCCTCTCACACCCTCTCCCACCCTCTCTCCTAGCCTCTCCCAATTCTCTCCAACTCTCTCCAACCCTATCAACCCTCTCCCATCCTCTCTGACCCTCTCCCACCCTCTCCCACCTCTCCCTCTCCCACCTCTCTCCCACCTTCTCCTACCCTCTCCCACTCTCTCCCACCCTCTCCCCCACTCTAGAATATAAATAATATATATTATAGTATATATACTATAATATATTTTATATATACTATATATATATATATTATATATATAATATATACTATAGTATATATTATATATAATATATACTATAATATATAGTATATTTATATGCAATAAATTTATAATTTAAAAAACGAATATCCGTTCTAAACAAATATCTGTTATTAACTACTTTGGATATTGATGCCTCTTGGAAAATCAATACTATGTTGAATAATGGATATTCGATATTAACAGATATTCGTTTTTAGTGGATATTTGTTTTGTTCTCTTGTTTTCAAATGCAAACAATGTATTCATAATATATAATATATAATATATATTATATGATATATAAATATAAATATATATATATTATATATTATAATATAATATATAATATATTATAATATAATATATAATATATTATAATATAATATATAACATATTATATATCATAATATAATATATAATATATTATATATTATAATATAATATATAATATATTATATATATACAATAACTTTATGATATAATAAACGAATATCCATTAATAACGGATATCCACTAGTAACGAATATTCGTTACTAACGGATATCCGTTTTTTATCCAATCAATTGAAGTCACATGGGAATATTATGTGCTTCCACGAAACGGATATCCGTTCGTAATAGATATATGTTTCTTTGAGGACTTTATAATGCGAATTCTTCTTCATTTTCATGAACCAGTCCTCATTTTGGTGATGCAATAGTCAAGCAACGACCTTTAGCGACCTCCAAGAATGTTTTTTTTTGCATTTTTTTTTAAAAAAAATTCTTAATTAGTGATAAATTTAAGTTATATTTGCATTCTTTGTATATTTTTTGAATTTTTTCATTTCTATTTAAAGTTACAACAAAATTTCAAACCCTAGTTAGTGAAAAACAAAAAAATAAACATCAAACAAAAAAATGGAACCTTTATTATTAGAAAAAAGCCATAAATTTGAACTTAACATTATTCTTTATCAGTTATTTTCATGTTTCTTAAATTCTTGCTTTGTTTATTATTTTTAAAATAAAATTTATTTTTTAAACAATTTATTTTTTAATTTTTTAATTGTTTTGACTCTCTTCAGCTCTCAAAATAGAAAGGATCCTTGTTGGAAGTGCTCTAAATTTCCAATTCTTGGTGAATTTGGATCCATTGTTAGTATCAACTAGACAAAACTTGTCCCTGCAGCCATGCAGAAATGAGTGAAGTGAATGGGTAATAATCTATGTGCTATTTAGGAGGCTATTACATTGAATCATATACAAATGATAGCCTCCCGCACAACCCATCGATTATTTCCCATTAACTTTTCCCATTTCCCTATGGTTGCAGGGACAAGTTTTTGTTTAACTAACTATGTATACAAATTCATTTAGTATTGGAAATTTAGAGAAAAACACTTCCGCCTTTGTTGAATCAATTTGGAGCTTAACACTTCCACCTCTGTTGAATCAATTTGGAGCTTAACACTTCCACATTGCAGCGAGGTAAAAATTTAATATATTTTTAAATGAGATTCCACATCACTTTAACAATTATTTGTTTTCCATTTACATGCCTTAGACATAAATGAGCTTTACACATTTTTCATTTGTATTCAATTAATTCATTTATATTGAATGGTTTAAGGGGATTTTAAACATGTATCTTACATCTTTCAATTACAAATTTAATGCAAGTTCACTTATATCTAAATCATGGATCCACACCCTCCAGCTCCAACCACTCCACCTCCACCCACTCCACCTTGAAACCCCCCACCTCCACCACCTACACTTGATGGTGCTCGATTTCGAGAAAAAGTCAATGTGCATGTTAGAACCATTTAGTATCAAGTTAAACACTATTCAAAATGAAGAATGTGTTCACCCATTATTGAGGCATTTTGCATCAAAAATGCAAATTGTTGTTGATGCATGTAGGTTCATGGAAGTGGACTTAGATGATCATCAACAATGGCTAAAGGAAAAAATATGGTCCCAATCTAAAGACGAAAACACAAAGAGATTAAAGATGCAACTAAGAGCCACAAAACTTTATTAAGACAATGATCTTCTAATTATAAAAAAATTGATCTTCGATGGATATTTTATAAAGAATTTGGTTGGATGGAGATTTTTAGTGTTGAATTTATGAATATTTAATAGTATAATGATGAGACAAATATTTAGTAATACATATTAAATAATCTATTAATTTAGTGTTTTTTAATACATATATAGTGTGTATATATAGTGTTTATTCATGCATCATGGTTGACTGATGACTTATTTGTTGATCATAATCATTGTATAGATTTCACATGAACAATCTAATTAACATGTATCTTGATGTCTTCTAAGGATTTTATTTGAAAGTTGCATAATGTTCTTGTTTATGTACCATGATTGGAAGATAATGATTCTTATTCATGATGATTTTATGGTCTTTTACATGAATGATCTAATGACATGTTATTAAACTTGAAGGTTTTAATGGCATGGATGTTGAATTGAGTTGTAATGGTTTTTTTTATGGTTGTGTCACTTCTTATTCTAGAGCCCAACCCAACACAAGAAAACACTCTTCCTCTCAACTCTCTCTCTCCCCCACTCTCTCAGGTCTCTCCCTCTCCCTCTCTCCCCCTCTCTCCCTCTCTCTATGTCTCTCTATCCCTCTCTCTGTCTCAACTTTTTGTCTATCTCTCCCTCTCACTCTCAGGTTCCTCCCACCCCTCTCTCTCTCTCTCCCTCTTTGCCTCTAACTCTCCCTCTCAACTCTCTCTCTCCCTCTCTAGACTCTCTCTCTCTCTAGACTCTCTCTCTCTCACTCTCAAGCCCCCCTCTGTCTCTCTCAAGTCTCTCTCTTGGACTCTCTCCCTCCCTTTCTCTCTCTCGTCTCTTTCTCTCTCTCTCCATCTCAAGACTCTCTTCCTCTATCCCTCCCTCTCTCCATCTCCCTCTCAAGACTCTCTCTCCCTCGCTCCCTCTCTCCCTCCAAACTATATATCTCTCTCTCCTTCCCTCTATACCTCCCTCTCTCCCACCTCTCTCTCTCCCTCTAAGTTCTCTCTCCCCATCCCTCTCAAGTCTTTCACTCTCACTTCTAAGGTCTTTCTCTATCTCTCTCTCTCAAGTCCCTCCCTCCCTCTCTCTCTCTCTTGTGAATTGGCTGCACATCAATAATTTTGTTTAATAGTGGTGCATTTCCTTGGTGTTATTAATATTTAGCTGCTTTTAAGTTTTCTTTACAACTCATCTTCCTTGGTGGAAAAATTGATGGGAAATCCTGTCATTGGGTGAAGCCACAATAGTGGTGTACAATTTGATGGAGGAAGGAAAACTGAGAAAAAACGACCCCATGGCAAAAAATTTGGTTTTAGGGGTTTGAATGAACCTATAAGTTTGATCAAACCAAAGAGAGGTTCAACCAAACTAGGGTTCAAATGAACCTATTTAATTACTGGGCCCACATTTCCCACCTAAGAAACAAAAGTAAAATTCATATTAGGGGGGTTCGAATGAACCCTGGTTCGCTAGAACCCCCCTTTTCCCTAATTTTTGTCCTTGTTCACAAAAAAAACCTTTTTTTATGCTTTGAAGCTCAAGTTGAGAATGAAAATGGAGGAATCTATACAAACCCAACTAGAATTAGGTAAAATGGAGGAATCTATACAAACCCAACTAGAATTAGGTAGTCCTCGGAACGAGCTATCCAATGAATATAAATTTAATATACATGTTTTGGTTTTTTTAGTTTTATTAAACATAGGTTTTTCATTGAAAATGAAGGTCTTTGTTCTGCACATATGGAAAAATAGTAGATTATCAAAAATAAAATTTGAAAAATATCAGTGCACCAAATATTGAAGTCCTTGATCCAAAAAATAATAATAATTGAATTTTGATATATACAAAAAAAGTTACACGTTATATGGTCGTGCTATGTCTGAATTGTAATTGGTTTGACTTCAAAACTTTATTAAAGAAAAAATATTCAATAAAAAACTATCTAACCAAGTTGAAACACTAGATATTGGAGTTAATTCGAAAGAATTAGAATTTTATCCTTCATGGAAAAAGAATTATGCGTTATACGGTGTGCGTCACTTTTTAAAAATGTTGTTTTTATAAAAAAACCAGTTTTCGTGGGAGATGGAAAAAGAAGTACAATTTGATTCCAAAAATTTTGAAAAAAATATTTTTAGAATCTACAGACAAAATGTGACGAGACTCTAGTTTGTATCATTTTCAAATTCCTCACGGTTTAGCTGCTATAGGTGCCCAAATGTGAAGATTTAGTTAAAAATAATAATTTCAATGTCCAGTTTGGTCAAAAATTGTAAACCACTATTGTGGGATCACCCCATTATTAATATTTAGCTGCACATCAATAAATATACAATATATACTATGTATTAAATATATATAATATATATTACATAATATTAAAATAATATTTCATATTTCATATATATACTATATGGTATATATAATAATTAATATGTATACTATATATAATATATAGTATACTATACAGAAAATATGTACTATATAGTATAATATAATAATATAATATATATATATATATATATATATTAATATATATAACATAATATTATATATTATAATGATATAATATAATAATATATATTATATATTATATTATTATATATATTATTATATTAATATATAAAATAATAATACATAATATATAATATATTATATATAATACATAATATTATATATTTATGTATTATAATTATATGTATTATAAATACATAATACATATATAGAATGCATATTATATAATATTGTGTATTATAAATAATATAAAAATTTATAATTAACGGATATCCGTCTAATAACAGATATCTGTTACTTAATGAATATCCGTTATGGTTCGGTATTATTGAACCAAAATGTATATTTGTTCAGGATTTTGTTTGGGTCAAAAAGTCAACCCAAAAAATGTGTTTTCCAGAGTTTGTTTACTTTTCCGAAGTTCACCCTTGTGGCTGACGACTTTTTTTACCCGGTTTTCATCAAATGAAAAAGGTTTATAGAAAAAAAATTCAGCTTTCCACCAATATAACTTTTTCCTTATTTTGAATTAAATAAATAATTATTATTGATTTTCTACCTACATTACATCTAAAGTCCTGATTGATAGGTTGATTGAAAAACTTCTATAACTTTCAAACTACTTAACATTTTTTGAATCTACAAGATGTGCCACATTCTATGCTTTGCCTACTATAGGATTAAAAAAAAAAAATCATAATTTTTTGACCAAGTTATGGTGGTCAGACATAGACGTTTTAATAATTCTAAAAATTTCTAGGAAAAAAATCATAACTAATTATTTATGTGGAAAAAAATTACAAAAAAAAATTCGGCACATCCGGACATGTGTCCTCTCTTTATATTTAAAAAATTAGAAAAAATATTATATTTTTATTGTACTTAGAGTGGTCAGACACACACCTGATTCTTCTTTTTTTCCTGAAAATTTAGTACCACTGCATTGAAATTTATAATTTTCTCAAAACAAATTTACTTTTTTCTAAAAAAGCACTAGTAGCCTAGAAACTACATTCAATATGCTACAACTTTTGTTGTTACATATTTTTCAAATTATGTTAATAACCTATTCATATTTTTATGTCAAGTTGCCTAACTTTGATTTTCTGAATTTTCATCGCCACTTAGAGGCCTAGTTTGGACCCCCATGATCCTGCACATACCCATTAGTCTAATTTATTCTCACACACTTTAGCTAAACTTAGGAATCCTTTATTAGTTGAGTTAATATTAGATCATTATGTCTCATCTCATGTGATGTTGACACTTGTCATGATCTGATCCTTTCTCATTTTGGGATTTGCTCTTATAAGCATTCAACTCTTATTGTAAAAATCTTATCGGGTAATGCATTTTTGCTTCATGTTTGCATAGCACCATTCTTGTGTCTCTTGATCTCCTTTGGTGATAGGTTATTTTCTTGCAGGTGTTCATTGGGATCTATGAGGTTGGATTATCAACTTCTTAAAAAATGGTGTTGCAAAACATAATAAAAAGTACTTATAAAGAGATAATTGAATGATACACTCCAAGGGACTTACACCATAGTACTAGGCATAAGCAATCAACTGTGTTTGTTACATTTAGAATGGGTTTATCATAAAGCCTTGAAGTGAATCGCTCCCTTTGAAGCTCAGACATGTAAAAAAACATCTATTGAGCACTTTAGGGTCTTCAAATATCTAGTCACGACATATATACTTAAGAAGAATAAAAAAATCTATGTCCAACCATAATCCAAACCTTGCATCTTTGTAAGTTATCCAAATGGTGTGAAAGTATATTACCTACTCCCACACATGAGTTGTTCATTAAGAGGAGTATTAAGAGAGTCCCACTGGCTCAAAACTTGACATTTATTTTTATATTATGGATTCATTTTTTTATGATTTTTCTAATGACTCATACCTTCTACAACATATTTTTGAGGTGGAGTCTTCTTCTTCTTCTTCTTCTTCTTCTAGTTTTGAAAAATAGGATAATAATTGTAGACACGCAAAATATACTAATTGACATCGTGCATTTGATCCTGACTTACTAACATCGTTTCTTCCTAAATCATCCCTCGGTCTAACCGTTTAATCAAATTCCCCTATCTGATTAAATTCATCAATATTCATCTCTTAATTAAATAAATCATTTTGTCTAATTAAGTCACTTTCTCTTGTTAATTAAATCAACCTATCTGATCTAATTATCCCTATTTAATTAAATAATCAATTTATTTGATTAAATCTCTAAAGTCTATCTATTAAATTAAATAAATTAAAACCTTATTTGATTTAATCTAACATCATCCCCTTAATTAAATAAATCAAAATCTTTATTTAATTAGTCTCTTGTCACATTCTTCTCTTATCTTATTTAAATAAATCCATAAATCTAAGTCAAATAAGTCACATCATCTAAGCTCCTGTTAAATTAATTAACCTTTGATTAATTTAATCTAATCTCATGTCACATCCTCTAGATAATGCAAGTTGCACATGAAAATAGATTTAATTCATTTATTAAATCCCTATTTTCCCTCACATGGCATCTTTTGGAATATTCTCTCAATTTGAATTCAAAAATTTCAAGTCAACATGTACATCCAACAAGGCAATAAATTCATCTTACATGTCCTTTTCCTTGAGCCAAGTGGCATTTATTGCATTTTCCCTTCCCTCTTACATGTCATTTCAACAAATTTGAAATTCAAATATTGGCATTTATTGGCACAAACCCCAAATCTTGCACAGCCATCATCCATTCATAGCTTGACAAGTGGCTCCATATCATTGGATGAAAGTTAGTCCCACATTGCTCAAATTTGGGCTTTCATCCATCTTTAAATCCTATAAATGAAGATTTCCTCTCCTCATTTGATCATCCACAAACATTGCAAAGTTACCATGCTAAAATACTTAGCCATCCTCATCCATCATTCGAATTCCTAGTTAGGCTTTTTGCAGATTTGGCTTGGAGTTCTCATCTTTTGTCAAACTGGATCAACAATCATCTTCAACACATCAAGATTTCATCATAGGGATTGGGAAAGGGCCAATTTTCACATCAAATTGGCACCAATTCCCCCATGGGATTAAGAGTTTGCTTGCTTAATTAGGATTCAATCTTGTTTTTTGTGATTTCATTGTGTTTCTCATCATTTTCTTCCTAATTTTGAGCTATGTTAATGAATCTCATGGGGAATCCTTGTTTATACTTGCAATATCTAACTTGAGGTGTTTAATCCCTTTATTTTGTAGGTACATAGATTGGGGGTTCACATTTTGGCGCTAGGAGGGCTTGAGTCATAAATTTCAACATTTTCATGAAAATTTTGCGCTTTTCTGCACACAAGAAATTCCAACGCGGGCTCATCAGCGTCATTGTTTTCGTGCCGTGGGCTCGTCAGCGTCCCAGTTTTAGCACCGCAGGCTCATCTGCGTCGCTATTTTAGCACTGCTAGACTCATCCCACCAAAATTTTCAAATTTAAAACTACGCTGCTAGACTCGTCGATCTACATTAGTTTTCAAAAATTTCAAAACTCTAACGCTTTCAAAAATTGTGACGCTGGGAGAAAAGAGCAATGCAATCATGTTCTTTGTCCCAACACAGAGTGTTGTTGACTAGTAAAGCGGCACTGTAAGAGCACCATTGGAAGGAAAAAATAGCGACGCCTTCACGAACTGCGACGCTAGAAGACAGTTGGAAGTCAAAAATCAAAGGAAGAAGGAACATGGTGATGATATCTTGCCTAATCAAAGTGTTTTTAATAAGTGTTTGTTTAACACTTCCTTAGGAATTTGTCATCTTCTTCTTTTCTTGGACCACTAGCTTTCATTTGGGTTTAAAAAGGATTCTCTTTGTTTATTTCTTGCAAAAGGATTAAAAAGAATCTTAGGATCTACAACTAACTAGATTTCATTTATGGATTAAACAATTGAACAAATGTCTTTCACTTGTGATTTGGTGCTCTAAAATGAACTCACATATTGCTTTGAAGGCTTAAAAAGAATAAGTGTAGTTGTGTTTTTCGTGAGGGCTTACTTAGACTAAAGCCATTGGAAAAGGACGTATGTGCTTCTCTTGTGCTTTATAGTGATCTTGAGAATCAAAAGGTCTTTTCCATGACTTTGGCTTAAGACAAAGCAATCACCTCCACACTTTGATTTGGGCTTAAAATTGGACAAAATCTTGTGCGAGTGTGAGTGGGGGCATTTTCGCGTATATTCTCTTTCTTTGTTGCCATCAAAGATTGATAGAGTTACATTTTTTGATTTTCATTTGCTTTTGTTTATCTTAGAGGGCCTACCTTGTGGGAAAAAGTAATCACCCAAAAGAATGACTCAATCGGTAACACTCTGAACCTGAGAGTATTTCTAGTCGGGATATAAATGTGGATATTAGACGAAACACCAATATCACGCGGTTGACTCCAACAAGATGGATCTGAAAGGGGACTCTTGACACGTTGGGTCAACTCCTATGAATGGAAAGTCCAAACTAGAACCTTTGTTTTATAGTGGCTTATTGATCCATTGAGCGAGTTTATCAAAGTGGTGCATTGGAACTTAGATTCCAAGAAGTTACTTGCCATGTCCAATCTTGGTTGAAATATAGTGGTTAAGATTTCATCATACCTTTATATTTTTCCTTGGTTGCATGTAAAATCATCTCTTCTATGAAGGGCATGAGGCAAGCCCACCAAGAAAAATGTACCCATTAAGCTAGGATGTTGCATTGCTTGTGAGTCAGTTTGAAAATACATTGCTGGCTCGAAAACATTTCAAAAACAAACACTTAACATCATCCTAAATTTCAAACCCTTTTGAAGACAAATATCATTGACTCAATCCATATGTTATTGCTTTCCCTTGGGACTCATGTCCTTAGAGGTTTCTAAACATTGGGTTACATCTCAATTTGTCTCCTTAAGTAAACAATAGGAAAACCCTTGCCTTAAGTTCATTGAATTTCCACATAACATATCTTGTGGGGTTTAAAATAAATTGAGACATTGGACATCTTAGTTTGAAACTTTAATCAAAGAGAGTGTTTTTGGTAAAATAAAGACATTAAGCAAAACTAAACAAAAATTAACTTTCATATGTGTTGAAGACTCACAAATTCTCAAAGCAAAAATCATTGAAAATGAATGTTCAAAAGAAATCAATCCTTGGTTACAAACATCTTTAGGAAGCATTTGCATGCTCTTCAATACCTAGATCTAGGAAAACAAATTTTTTATTTTTAGGTTCATCTAGGGATCAAAACATATCAAAATATTTTCATCCATCCCCCAAACATCAAACCCACCATCATCTCACAAAATAACCTTTTGAAAAACATTGAAATCATCCTTGAAGTGCTAGGCTTTGTGGTAAAATCAAATCATCAAAATCATTGAGACCAAGTCCTTGAAAACATTTATCAAAAACACCTTTGGCTAGGCATGTGTAGATGCATCCTTTTGCATATACCTAGTCAAAGTTATCAAAAATCATCTCGTCTAGCTTAGTGTATGTAGATGAATCCTTCTTCATATACTTAGTGAAACAATCATCTTGTTTGGGTAGGTGTGGGTAGATGCATCCTTCTCCTCACACATATCCAAATCATCATCCTTTGAACAAAGCTATCCCTTAGATCATCATCCAACATATTAGGTTCTCTTTGTTTAAAACCAAAATCAAAATCAAGATCAAGGACAAAACCTCAAAATCTCAAAAATCCAAAAAATCAAAATCCGCAATCCTAAAAGCCTAGTGTCTCCTTCAAGGTTTATCAAAAGCCAAAACATCCATAACATCCATCCTTAAACATCATCATCATATCATCATCACATTTGATCCTAAAAAAGCATCCTAGAAATTTCTACTTTGAGGCATAAGATAAAGATCAACCCAAAGAATTAAAGAGATTAATCTCCCATACTCTCGAAGATTGATCCTTATTTTATGGTTCTTACTAGATCTCAATACAAGAAGAGTATGGAAGCCAACAAAGAAACACCTGCTTCAAGTGACCTTAGCCAAAAAAACACGGAAATGAATCCTGCCGAATCAAGTAACCCATTGACCCTCTCATCATTACAAAATCCACAAGAAGAAAACCAAGGAGAGGACCTTACTTTTGAAATGTCTCGCGAAGAAATGACAGAAATGCTCCAAAATCCAGACAACCATGGAATCTCAACATCATGATGAGACTTAACCCTTCATTGTACATGCTTGAACTAGCAAAACAAGGGGCCAAGTTGTCTTCAGATTTTGATGTGAGCACTATAGTGGAGACATCTTTTCCCCCAATCTCATCCACCATCCCCATTTCATCTACACCCCCATCTCAAAACATCACGCAAAACATCCCGCAACTCACAACATAATTTGCTCCAACTCAACCCAATGTTAACAAGGGAAACACATTTCTCAATGCTCTTCAATCACATCCCCTTGTTAACAATCAACACTTGGACGCAAACACCACATTGGAACAAAAAATCCTCCAAAATCCATTACACAAAAATGTTCCTCTCACCCTACACTGTGACCCATCATTTACATCTTTTCATGGAGCACCACAAACACCTCTTCTCACAAATTCACAAGAAGAGGGAGACATGTTTGGACCAAGGGGCATATTCGATACCACACAACAACTAACACCCCTTACATTTCCACCTATCCCACCACTATCATTATCATCCACGCCACTCCTTGGTTTTGGGCTTCCTCCTCTACCAAGCATCAATCAACATAACGTTCCAATCATCAATCAAAGCATTACACCAAACACCCAAAATTTGTTGTTAATATCACAACAACAAATGACAAACATGCAAGGAATGGACACATCATCAAACACCCCCACATCATCACAAAGCATGGTCTCCCAAGGACCAATCACATCAACGACATCACTTACCACATCAACACCACCATTCACTAATCAAATAATCAACACAACATCACCATTCACCACCACCACGAACACCATTCCAAATCCACCACCACCCCCACCACCACCAACATTCACCACATCAAACCAATACGATGCAACATTGCAAGCTGCCTTCCAAATAGGATACCAACAAGTCCAAAAATAAAAAGCCATACAACAAGCTACTCAAGCTGCCCAAGCTGCACAAGCTGCCTTACAAGCGCAACAAGCACAACAATCGCAACAAGCCCAAGCGTTACAACAACAACAAAAAACAAGCTGCTCAAGCTACCCAAGCTGCACAAGGATTGCAAGCACAAAGGGTCGCTCAAGCACAACTATTATTGCAACAACAAGCCGCACAAGTGCAAGCCCAAATGCAAGCTCAAGCGCAAGCTCAATATCAGGCTCAGCAAGCGCAAGCACATGCACAACTTCTTGCACAAGCAACACAATTGCAAGCATATTAGCAAGCATTAAAACAATATCAAGAACAACAAGAAGCAACAGAACTGGCAGCCCAACAACAAGCGTTGTGGGAATAACAAGCACAACAACAAATGTTGTTGGAACAACAATAAGCGCAACAACAAGCACAAACTTTAGTGCAGCAGCAGCAAGATCAACAATAGGCATTGCTCATTCAAAAGCAGGTAGAAGCCTACCTTGCTCGCCAAAACATACAAATACCAACGAACAACACACCGACCAACCCACCCATTCAAACCACGATTGCAATACCTCAAAACACCTTCATCCCCCCTGATCTGCAAGATGATGTGACGACACAACTCAGGTTGCTCTTGCAACAAGTGCTCGACCTTCAATCAGGGTGAACGACCAAAACACCAAGCAACTTGTGTCCCTATCCATTTGATAGGAGCTTAGAAATGAAACCATTCCCTAAGGGATTTGAAATCCCCAAATTTGACAAATATCGAGGGACAAGAAACCCTGGAGATCACATCAGGGAATTCCAGGTTCATTGCATGGAGGTCACATATGACGATACGTATCTGATGCGGCTATTCCCTAGAAGCTTGGCAGGAAACGCTATAGAATGGTTCTCTCGCTTACCTTCAGGCATTAAAACATTAAAAGAAATCAGGGATGCATTCATTAGGAACTACGCATGTAACATTGCAATGGATGTTAGTCTCGAAGAACTATATGCTCTAAAACAAGGAAAGAATGAATCTTTCACTTCATTCATTCAACGATGGTGATCCAAGGCCAATCGGAGCAAGTGGACCATGCCAGAAGAGCAACAAGTTTGCACCATCATAGCCAACCTTGAAGGCCACTTGGAATTTCATCTCAAGGTCCAGGGTATCACCACATATGATCAATTGATCTCCAAGGCGCTTAGCATCGAAAGAGCCCTTGTGACTCAACCCATCGAATCAACATCATACCATGAACATCAAAATAATCGCCCATCATCATTGATAAACCTTGCATGTGGGCGAGAAACAAAAATATCACTAATGATGGTGTCGTAGACACAAAGGTGGTCGTTAGTGGTCCACGCCAAAACATACCTGCACAACAAATCCAAACACCAAATCAAAACACTCATCACATAACGCATCAACCCAACAAAAATCCCACCATCAATAACCTCAATGACCAAAGGGGCCCACCTCAATGCAAAACATATCCTAAATGAAAATACACCATGTTGGGGGAACCACTTGAGGATATCATGAAAAGGTTGATTGACGAAAAGCTCATCAAAGCACCTACATTCAAGAATTACCAAGAACCCGACATCAAACCTCCTTGGTACATGAGAATCAACTGTGTGAATTCCACAAAATCAAAGGCCACACCACAAACAGTTGCATGAGACTCAAAAACATCATCCAATATCTCATCAACAAAAGAATCATAAACGTGGAACCACCTACAGGAAATCAGGACCTTAAAATCTACACGAATCCAATGCCAAATCATGTCAATAAAGGGAATAGCAAGGATAAGGGAAAAGTCAGTGTAAATCATGTATATGAAATAGTCATTGCCTCCCTCAATGAAGACTGCATGGTCATCACCATCAAGGGCGCCCATGCCGAAGATTGTGAAGTCACCATAAGAGGCAACAAAGTAATCATCGCAGGGTCATCTCAACCAAATAGGGTCCCTTCATCTAGATCCAATGGCTACAGTGTCATAGACCAACTCAAAAGAACACCAGCACACATCTCCATCATGGAGTTGTTAAAAATATCATCGGTCCATAAAAAGATCCTTGAAGAAGCATTAGCCTCATCCACCGTCCCCGCAGATCTTGATGCGGAGCAATTCCAAGCTATGGTCAGAAACATCATAACACCTAATCTCCTTACATTTTCTAACCAGGATTTCCCCACCCAACCATCTCATAATTGTGCACTTCACTTAGAAGCCATCGTAAATAAAAGCAAAATCAAAAGGGTCTTAGTGGATGGAGGTGCAAGTTTGAACATATGTTCTCTTAGCCTCATCAAGCAGTTAAAAATATCAAAAGACTCCATTGACAAAGGGAAAGGCATCACAATAAGAGCATATGATGACCAAGAAAGAGTATCTCAAGGCACAATCAAACTCCCTATTCAAGTAGGGCCAACACTCATGGAAACCACTTGTCAGGTCTTAGACCTCGACTTGCCATACAATATCCTCCTGGGACGCCCATGGATCCATGTGATGAAATCCGTAGCATCAACCTTCCACCAATGTGTGAAATTCACACATAATGGACAGGAGGTTACTGTTCATGGTGATCCCGAACTGTTCTCATACTGCAAGAATCTTGAAGCCAAATATTACAAAATCCCCCAAGTGCCAAAAAATGATGAGGGCCCATCCACACCATACATCGACCCCGCCACCCTCACATCCACTTTTGTGATAGAGACACCTCCCACTCCTGCCATACCCACCATATTTGACATCAAGCTCATCATCCAGGAGGACAGTTGTGGAAGCTATAGGCTCCCTAATAATTCTTTTGTGATAGGAGAGTTACCACAATCTCCTAGATCATGGGGACGCCCGCAAGAAAATCAAGCTTCTACATCACAAAAAAATCCTGAAGATTATCCTAAATTCACAAGCTGGGGAGACCTTGGTCAAGAGGTTATTGAGGTAGATCCATCTCACATGTTGTATCGAGATGAAAGACCGACACCTAAATTACCAATGGATGAGACAAGCAAGGGCCTACAAATGATGCTTACAATGGGCTACGACAGAAACCAAAGACTAGGGCAAAATGACAATGGGCTCTTAATACCAATCATGCCTGAGACGTGACCTATAACAAATCTTGGTCTTGGATGTACCCCTCCGAGAATAACCATACATGGCCGAAGTCCTCCGGTTAGAGTAGTTAATATTTCTCCTCAGCTAGTACTAGCACAAGTGCACTCAACAATATCCATAGGGACAGACATGCATAACTTTATCACTGAGCCCTATATTAGTAGCGATGACAAGGATCACTTGACCAATCTACCTAGGTTATTCAAAGATACTACCATTTGCATGATTAGTACCTTATCTTTTGAATCCAACCATCAAAATCAGGAGATCTGCTTAGTCTATCCCCAATTGATCGACTATGACCAACGAGGACCACCAGTTCTCGATACATTTGAAAATTATGAGGCACTCTTAGAATTTATGGGATTGAGGGATAACATTCCAAACGGAGATCACAAGGTAGGGTTTATAGTGGAATTGGACACACACGCCTATTACTGGGAAACGATTGAATCCTCCAATCGCAAAAGTGAGAAACTAAGAATCGTATCCAATTCCTTGAGTGAAAACCACATTGTGGCACTCTCTAACAAGAAAATAGTAAAAAGAAAGGACGTATCCAACGGTGAAAACCTCTTTGAGGTGCCCGAGGATGAAGGATTCAATCTTCCTCTAAGAGCTATTCATCCAGAGAAGTCAGCAGTATTGGCCGAAAAATGCAATCCTGTCAACTTAGGAACAGAGGATACCTCGCATATTACATTTTATGCGGAATCACTATTATCAGATGAATAGGAACTCCTAGCAGCATTCCTAAAAGAGAGGCAAATAAACTTCGCATGGAGTTATGTTGATATGCTAGGGCTTGATCCAGAGACTGTGGTTCATCACTTAGCTATGTATCCAAAAGAAAAACCGGTCAAACAAAAGCTTTGAAAGATGCATCCTCAAATCAATCTATTGGTCAAAATGGAGCTCAAAAAATTGTTAGATGCAGGATTCATCTGACCAATCAATTATCCAGAATGGGTGCCGAATTTGGTACATGTTTCAAAGCCTAACAGAGCCATCAGAATCTGTACAAACTTTAAGGATTTAAACAAGGCATGTCCTAAGGATGATTTCGCATTGCCCAACATCGACATGATAGTAGACATGACGGCAGGACATGAGATGCTATCACTAATGGACAGATTTTTAGGATATAACCAAATCATGATAGAAAAAGAAGATCAGCATAAGACAACTTTTACTTGTCCATGGGGGACCTATTGCTAGAACATGATGCCATTTGGCCTCAAGAATGCAGGAGCAACCTATCAAAGGGCCATGATATTGATATTCCATGATATGATTCATAAAACGGTTGAAGACTATGGCGATGACATTCTAGCTAAGTCAAGGAAAAGACAAGATCATATAGCAACCCTAAGTGCTATCTTTGACAGACTAGAGAAATACAAAGTTAGATTAAATCCCAAGAAGTGCATCTTCGGTGTACAATCAGGTAAACTACTAGGATACATAGTCTCCATGAGGGGTATTGAGGTGGATCCGGAAAAAGTGAAAGAAATCCTCGAGATGGAAGCACCAAAGACATTAAAAGACCTGAGAAGCCTCCAAGGTAGACTCCAATCCATCAGAAGATTCATAGCACAACAGGCAGACAAGCATAATCCATATTCACACCTACTCCACAAGGGGGTAGCATACAAATGGGATACAAAGTGCGAAGCGACATTTAACAAATCAAGGAATACCTATTGACACTGCCAATTTTAATGCCACCCATCCCAAAGAAGCCATTGATCTTATATGTGTCAGCAACAGCAACAGCCCTTGGAGCTCTCCTAGCTCAGCATGATGAAAACAGAACGGAGAGAGCCATCTACTATATCAGCAGGACAATGGTCGGTCACGAGCTAAATTACTCCTTCATCAAGAAAGCTTGCCTCGCAATAGTGTTTGCATCCCAAAAATTCAGACATTACATGTTGGCACATAAGATAAAGCTCATTGCAAAAATTGATCCCCTCAAGTATCTTCTATCAAAGGCAATGCTCACAGGCAGAATGGAAAAATGGGTAATGATACTGTCAGAGTATGATATCAAGTATGTAGAGAGGAAAGCCATCAAAGGTCAAGTTATTGCAGATCAACTAGCAGAAGCACCCATGTATTCTGAGAACCCTCTTGTTTTAGAATTCCCAGATGAATCCATCTTTAACATCAATGTCATTGACCATTGGAAATTATACTTCGATGGTTCATACACCCAACATGGATCGGGAGCTAGTGTCTTCTTCATCACCCCACAAGGGGATTGCATACCGAAGTCATACAAATTGGCATTTCCTTGTACTAACAACATAGAGGAATATGAGGCTTTGACTATAGGTCTCAGGATAGCAGTACAATGGAACATCATAACTCTCAGGGTGTATGGAGACTCTTAGTTGATCATAAATCAGGTCAATAATGAATATCAGACTAAGGATGACAAGCTAGCTCCATACAAGAAATTGGTGGAGAATCTAAAGGAATCCTTCATTGACATAACATTTGAGCAGATCCCAAGAACCAACAACAGAGCAGCTGACGCCATGGCTATAATCGGGTCACTATTGGACATCCCTCATAATGTGCCGAAATATGAATTTCTGATTGAGAAGCTTCTCGTTCCCACATTCGAGGTACCAGAATCAGAATATGTGTGCGAAATCATTGGTCCAGGTGATCCTTGGTATCATGACATCTATACATATCTTCGCATAGGAGTCACACCCGCTAACCTACCATCGAGCCTAAAATAAACCTTTATTAAAAAGGCATCCAGATTTGTCATCCTAGGTGATACCTTATACCGTAGAAGCATAAAGGGTACCTTACTACGCTGTCTAAATGCTGAGGAGGCATTAACCGCTCTAACCGAAGTTCATAATGGTATTTGTGGCTCACACTCAAGTGGAATAACCATTGCCAAGAAACTGTTGAGGCTGGGGTATTGCTGGCCCATGATGGAAAGAGAAGCACATGATCATGCTAAGAGGTGTTTACAATGTCAGTAGCATGGGGACCTCATCCATGCTCCAGCTCAAGAGCTTCACCCCATCGTCACACCATGGCCTTTCTCGCAGTGGGGACTCGATCTCATTGGGAAAATCATGCCCACCTCATCCAACGGCCATAAATTCATCATAACTGTAATTGAGTACTTCACAAAGTGGGTGGAAGCCATACCCATAACCTATATCACTAGAAAGCAGATCTCAAAATTCATCCTGAACTATCTCATATGTCATTACGGTGTCCCACAGGCCATTATCTCAGACAATGGGACACCATTCAAGAACCAGGAGGTTCGCGACTTGTGCGAGAAATTCAAAATCTAGCATCGCTTCTCCACCCCATACTATCCCCAAGGAAATGGCCAAGCATAAGCCACAAACAAAACCATCCTCAAAATCCTTAAGAAAATAGTCAATGACGTAGGTCATGAATGGCATCTACAGCTTAATCCTTCCCTTTGGGCTTATTGAACCAGCATCCACACACCCACTGGCGCCACCCCCTTCTCCTTGGTCTACAGATCAGAAGCCGTACTCCCCATTGAGATCGAGCTCCCATCCCTTAGAATATCACTACAAAACCTTGTCATGGATGAAGAATATTGGATTTCAAGACTAAATGAGCTGGAGTTACTGGACGAAAGAAGGATTGATGCTTTGAATCATCTGCAAGTCTATTAGAATAGACTCAAACGGAGCTACAACAAGAAAATCAAAAGCAGGACTTTCCAAGTCGGAGAACTAGTCTTAAAAGAAAATTAGAAGAATGTCCTAAATCCCAACAACAAAAGCAAGTTCAAACCTAATTGGTTAGGACCGTTTGTCATAACAGCAAGCTATAAATCAGGGGCATATCAGTTATCAACACCCGAAGGGGAACCTCTGCAGGAGCCCATGAATAGCTCCTATCTCAAAAAGTTTTATGCCTAAATTCTTTCAAGGTATAGAACCAAAAAATCCAAAAAATTAGAAAAAGTCCTAAAAAAATGGTTACTTTGGTGAAAACCTGGCAAACAGGTGTCTTGGTAACAACAAAAAATTCAAAAAAAGGATTAAAAAAATTAGTAAAGAGAAAAATCGTCCTCTAGTGAAAACCACTTTGGTGGCACTTTGGGCAAGTACCTTGGTGAAAACCTGGAAAAAAAGCGCCTTGTGTAAATAAGCAATTTCCATCCACCAAGACCTTTTATGGCTTGATCTACATCATCCATCCATCATGCGTCCATCATCCATCGCATCCATATCTCCACCCATCACACATTCACTCACATTCGCACCATAGCTTGGTCCTGTGCTCGTATCATGATCCCTCCTAGTACTACTCAACCCATCCTCAAGGTCAATTTGTCCTGCCTTTATCAGGGTAGTCTATTGCATCATGCTGGGGGCATGTTCTCATCGGATCGAATTCATGTATGATCTTAAAGTCCTCACAATCAAAAAATCCAAAAACATCAAAAATATCAAAAAAATCCAAAAACATTCAAAACATATCAAAATCCAAAAATAAGTCAAAAAGTCAAAAATAAGGTTGTCTTGTCGAACTACGTCATCTCTGAGCTTGAACGTAGGCAAGGTTGATCCTTGATCATCCCCCAAGACATTTAGGTCAATCCTATAGGAGTCCATCATAATAAGCTGACATCTCATCATGTATATCTTCATTTGTAAATCAGTCAAATCGTCAATCGAACTACGTGGTCTCTGCGTGTATAACATAGGCAAGGCTAATCTATTGATCAACCCCCAAGGCCCCTAGGATAGGTCTTTAGGTTAGTCTCTTGGTCAAAATCTCAAAAAATTCCAAAAACATCAAAAAAATCAAAAATCAAAACATCAGAAAATCAAAAATCAAAACATTGGAAAACCTTGAAAATGCCAAAAATAGCCTCAAAACATTTCAAAACATAAAAAACATCCAAATATTTGAAAAAATCCATCCACCTCATCTCGCTTGCACCTGCAATAAACACCACCCATAATAAACTGATCATCATCATCAACCTTTGGTAAAACAATCGGAAACAAGTCTAGCAGATTGCAAGTAGAACTCAAAACGTCAAGTCTTAAGTCTAAGTCAGTACATAAGAAAATTGGTCATCTCTTCATATCAATAACACATCACCTGAATTTGTCCCATATCAAATCATCCTTTATAAACAAAATGGCGTGCCGCCATCCACTAACATGTCCTAGGATGAATCCTTCCTACAATGGGCATTATATTTTGGCAATAAGTTTCGCTTATCATCTTTAGAAAACACATCCTTTTCCATTAGCCGTATTGAAGAGCATTAGTTTGTTTATTTATTTGGTCTTTACCTTTTTGACTTATCTTATTTTCCCTCATTCCAAGGACGTCTTGATGATATCCGAACAGAGGATTTAGGGAAATAGGAATGGAGCAATAATCTTTAACTTTTGTCTGTTGTGCTTGTTGGACATTCTTGTAATATAGCCTCGGCGAATACTTGCTTTGATAGGTATGTAGGGAAGAGGTCTAGGGAAACTTGTCGACTATTACAGGGATATGTTTACCTTTCCGTGTTTTGGTCTGAGGTGTCTGAAGCTTCTGAAATACATCCTAGCAAGGTTTTCGTATGTCAGGTGCAAACAAGAATACTCCTATCTGATTGTCGAGTCAAAGTCCATCACACTAGGTGCAACACCATCCTGGTTATCTATACCTTGATGCATCGTACCACGTGTGTTATCAAACATAAGAAAATTCGACCCTTTGAAAATCCCAATTCCTCAGCAAATCATCATCATCATCATCATCATCATCATCTGCATTTGTGTCACCTCGTGTCTTGTTGAAATGACTTCTTCTCTTCTTACTAACCACACTAATAAGGGTACTATGACAGTTAACCATCACCACCATCATCATCATTGCTCCTGCATCCACAAATCATTGGCACATTGCACATCATATAGAAATCATGGGCATATTTCATATCATATAGAAATCATGCACATCGCATAAACATAAACATATAGGAAACACACACATTGCATTTTAATCATCATATAAATAGGTTATCATAAAACATTTTCATAGATAGGTGCATACATGTCATCGCATTGTATCACATAGCATTCATAACCATTTCATATTACCATCTAAATCATCGCATAGCATCTATAAAAACATTCCACAAATCATTATAATCATAAGCAAATAAGCATTTAATTCATTAAACATCAGCATATCACTTTGCATTAACATATCATTGCATCACATACATCATCATTTAGGATAATAACATTAATTATTCTAAAAACATCTCATAAAATCATTTGCATCGTATCATGGCCATCGCATCATATCACATCCATCCATAAAATCGTCTCATATATTAGCATTATTCCATACATCATTGCATAATCATTTCACATATCACATTTGCATAAAATAGATCATCATATAAATAACATCATAGCATTGCATACATCATTAGAAATAAATGCATCCATAGGAACATCATTGCAAAGCATATAGAAATAAACCATCCATGCATAAATAAAAGTACATGATACATCTCATCAAAATCGGCTCATATATCATATCATCAACTGTCATAGTACAAGAAAATCAATAATTGGATCACTGTACATATGTGTCAATCAGTACAAAATGCCCATCCAGCTATCAAAAATGAGCCCATAAGGCACCAAAAATATATATCATCTGGATCATGCTTGATCTCCGTGGATGCTGCCCTCACCCCTGTCGCCATGACCCTCTGGTGGTCTCTGGCTGGCCCGCTCTGAGTAATCAGGGACCCATTCTGCTCTAGGTTCATGGTAGTGGTAGGCCCGATGGTAATACTCTATCTCTTGAATAGCCTCCCTATAGGATCAGACCAGCACTGTACCCTGTGAGGACAAGGCAACTATCATACTCTCAATCTACTACCTGCGGCCTAGCTTTGTCGCTGCCTGTAGCTCCGCAGCCTGTCTCTGTTGGATAGCCTGGTCTCTCTCCACTCTGAGCTGCTCTCTCTCAGCCTGTGCCTGGTCCCTCTCAGCCGTCACTACCTATACTTGTGTTTGTAACTGCAAAATCAAGGCATCCCGTGCATCTGCCTATCCCGCTGGCTATGCATGAACCTGACCCTCACCCTCAGCTCGTGGTGGTGGGACTGGCGGATCCTACTACTGGTCTTGCATGGGGACATCCTTGTGACCTGGTGGAACTGGGGGCACCTCTGGTGGATCTTGTCAGACCCCAATCCTCGGTCCTCACCCTCATCCTCGTCCTCTCCTGCCTCTGACCCTGTATGCCTCTGGGTCCTCACCTGGAACAGTCAATCGAGGAGGCCTGAACAAGTCTCGGTAGGCCTGCGTGGTCCCTGGGTCTACCAAGCCCTGATCATAGGCCCATGGTCAGGCCACTAACCCTTGAAAGTTGTCAACCGCCTTCATTGTAGGAATGTCAGGCCCCCATACCGTCTGTATCATGCTCCGTGCAAAGACGGCCACATAGTCATCATCTGGCCGATCCTGCAGCTCCCCAAACTGACGATGTACGCACCCGGGAAGATACCTCTCTATCATAGTGTGCTCTCGGCCCTGCATGTACTTGTCTTGTCAGCAGTAGAAGAGCTGTGCTGCATCATCAGCCCATCCAGGCTGACCGAGGTAGGGTCTCCAAATGAACACAACCATCTCATCTATGACCCACCTCCAGTAGGGGATCCCGTGCTCTCCAGTGTGTGCGAAGGACACACCACCTCTGTATCGTGCCACCAGGGCATCCTCTGGCCCCATTGGAACTAGAACAACTCGTGGACATAGCATAGAAATGTGCTCCCACACCCAAACATGCAGAAGTGTCACCCCAACTCCCAACGCTCTACTTTCCACGTATGCGTACTCATGCAGATCTCTGTAAAGTGAAGCTAAAAGTATAGGCCCCCATGCAAACCGAACTGGCCTGACCTGAACCATCCTCTCCCAGCAGTATCCCCATCCAGGACTGAAGTACCACCCTCGTTTGTCTGGGGCAACCAAACCAGAAATGATTGTTGTAATGGCCTAGCGGAAGGGAGGAGCTATGACTTGATACCGCTCCAGCTCAATCTGCCCCTCGCAGTAAATAATGTCACGCATGGTGAGGACTCGGGTGCAGCAATTGCGTCCCTCCTCCATATCATAGATCACCCGGCAGCCATGAATGGGCAATCATAGTATGTGCCAAACGTCCTCCAATGTGATGGTCGCCTCACCAGTGGGAAGATGAAACGATGATGTCTCGATGTGCCACCTCTCGGCCAGTGCTGATAGCATCCAAAGGTGTGTGCGCACGGGCGCTGCGTAGGCAATGTGCCATAGTCCTGTGGCACCCAGTCGGTCCTGGTCTCGGTCACTCAGGTCCCATAAAACGCTTGCCAAGTCCCGTGACCGATGCTCCCGAGAGTAGAGCTCCCTAGGCCCGTCTTGCATCAAGGAAGGTCAACATGTTCAAAATTTTGACAAAAATCCTAACATAATGCCTCAAACTCGCTTCAAGTGACGTAGTTTGTGAAGGCGTCATAGTTTGAGTTTCCTCAAACAGCGACGCTAGACCCGGTATTTAACCAAATGGCACCACCATGGTGCACTTCAACCCCTAGCATCATAGTTTTAGTGAAAAGGGCACCGCCACGATGCACTTTTCCAAAACTGGCCTGTCGAGTCTGAGTCGAGCCCGATCCCAGCGGTGGATTTTTTAAACTCTAAATTGCACCGCTGCAGCACTAAACAGAGCCGCTACGGCGCAAAGAAGGAAAAAGCAGTGCAGTTTAAACACCGAGTGATGCTATAATAGCGCCACTGGAGGCGAGCTCTCCTTAAAAGCGGTAATAAATACATTAAAGTGAAAGTACAAAGTGTCAGTTAGGGTCACATACCGGGGCACCGATGCCAGGTGGCCACTGGTAGGTCCAAACTCAGTCTAAAATGTGTGGAGGAAGTTGTCGTTGTGCCATATCGTCAAGAGGTCAAACCTCGAATCTCAAGGTTCGCTAGTGGATGTGTGTGAAAATGACTTGAAAGTGACCCCTCGGGCCCCTTTTAAGCCTAAAAATTAGGGTTTTTTTACCCTCTAGGGCTGTCTTGTTAGGGTTTTGGACCCCCAAACCTATTTTTGTCCGTTTGACGCTTGTTTTTCATTGTTTTATTGCGTTTAGACATGTTTTTAGCCTCTCAGACCCCTTTCGGACCTGTCAGAAAGCTTATCACATTTTTTTCGCGAGATCACCCAAAAAATCAAAATTTTCGTCCGATCTCTCGAGGGGGCATTATATTAGCATATTCTCTTTTGCCAAGCAGTAGTGGGGCAAGTTTTTAATATTGAAAAATTTTCGGCTTTGATTGAGATCGTTTATTCTTTGAACCAGTGCAACGAGTGCATTGCTTCAAAAAGGGGCAAAATGTAGACACGCAAAATATATTGATTGACATCGTGCATTTGATCCTGACTTACTAACATTGTTTCTTCCTAAATCATCCCTCGGTCTAACCATTTAATCAAATTCCCCTATCTGATTAAATTCATCAATATTCATCTCTTAATTAAATAAATCATTTTGTCTAATTAAGTCACTTTCTCTTGTTAATTAAATCAACCTATTTGATCTAATTATCCCTATTTAATTAAATAATCAATTTATTTGATTAAATCTCTAAAGTTTATCTATTAAATTAAATAAATTAAAACCTTATTTGATTTAATCTAACATCATCCCCTTTAATTAAATAAATCAAAATCTTTATTTAATTAGTCTCTTGTCACATTCTTCTCTTATCTTATTTAAATAAATCCATAAATCTAAGTCAAATAAGTCACATCATCTAAGCTCCTGTTAAATTAATTAACCTTTGATTAATTTAATCTAATCTCATGTCACATCCTCTAGATAATGCAAGTTGCACATGAAAATAGATTTAATTCATTTATTAAATCCCTATTTTCCCTCACAGGCATCTTTTGGAATATTCTCTCAATTTGAATTCAAAAATTCCAAGTCAATATGTACATCCAACAAGGCATTTAAAACCTCTTACATGTCCTTTGCCTTGAGCCAAGTGGCATTTATTGCATTTTCCCTTCCCTCTTACATGTCATTTCAACAAATTTGAAATTCAAATATTGGCATTTATTGGCACAAACCCCAAATCTTGCACAACCATCATCCATTCATAGCTTGACAAGTGGCTCCATATCATTGGATGAAAGTTAGTCCCACATTGCTCAAATTTGGGCTTTCATCCATCTTTAAATTCTATAAATGAAGAGTTCCTCTCCTCATTTGATCATCCACAAACATTGCAAAGTTACCATGCTAAAATACTTAGCCATCCTCATACATCATTCAAATTCCTGGTTAGGCTTTTTGCAGATTTGGCTTGGAGTTCTCATCTTTTGTCAAACTGGATCAACAATCATCTTCAACACATCAAGATTTCATCATAGGGATTGGGAAAGGGCCAATTTTCACATCAAATTGGCACTAATTCCCCCATGGGATTAAGAGTTTGCTTGCTTAATTAGGATTCAATCTTTTTTTTGTGATTTCATTGTGTTTCTCATCATTTTCTTCCTAATTTTGAGCTATGTTAATGAATCTCATGGGGAATCCTTGCTTATACTTGCAATATCTAACTTTAGGTGTTTAATCCCTTTGTTTTGCAAGTACATAGATTGGGGGTTCACAATGATAAGGAGTCATCTTCATCTTCTTCTACACATGCTTTGGAGGAAGATTTTTTAGTAGTTGTCTCAACTACTTCTCACCCTCTTTGGGTAAGAAAAAACTTGATAGTGTAGGTACTTGGGTAGGGAATCCAACATATAGAAAATGTGCACGGCCATACTATCAAAATAGGCCACATCCTTACTTTTCCTTAGCCTTTGATTCACACACATTCAAAGACTCATTAAGCATACATGAGTGGGATAGTGTTATGCATGAGGAATATATAATTCCTTAATGAGAAATTTCACTTGGGACTTCACACCACTTCTGAAGGGAAGGAAGGTGGTTTGATGTAGGTGGATATATCGAATGGATTTTTTATATGGGTTAGTTGATAAGTACAACACATATTTGGTTGCTATGTTTTTTTGCATGTTGCTAGTGTTGAATACACATAAACCTTTGCACTAGTAGCCACTTGATGACTTCAATCCATCTCACACTTTCTATTGCCATATCACATGATTGTGATCTGCTTCAAATGGATGTGAAGAATGTTTTTCTTCACATAGACCTTGAGGAGGAGATCTATATGGATTAGCCACTAGGGTTTGTTCAAGAATCATCCTTAGTTTGTAGACTTAAGAATTCACTCTATGGCTTCAAACAAACCCCTTAGACTTGGTATGCCAAGACGTATTCCTTCCTCCTATCTTTAGGTTTAACATTGGTGCCATTATGATCTTAAGGTGTATCTATTATGGCATAATGATTTGTTGTTAAGACTGGAACTTTATGTTGATGATCTTTTGATCACCAAGAGATCTTCATTTGCTATTGTAGTAGTGAAGTCAACTTTACATGATATGTTTGATATAACAAAATTGATTGATTTCATTGCTTCCTTGGTATTAAAAGATTTCATAGTCCAACTCAGGGGCCATTGTTGCAAAACCCTAGTACAATCTTGATCTACTTGCTTGATTTCACATGGTTGATTATAAGTCATCTTTGACTCCTTTTCTATCTAGAGTCAATATTGAGGTTGATTGTATTACATAATTGGTCAATACTACCTTGTATTTATAACTTATTTCCAATCTCATCTATTTGACTCCCATTGTACTTGACATTTTATATATAGTAGGCATGGTTTTGAGATTCATGTAGGAGCCTCATGAGCTACACTAGAAATCAACTTAAGAGGACCCTTCATTACCTTCAAGGTTGTCTTAGATATGGGATTCATTAAAAATTTGGCATATAGGTTGATTTGATTAGATACATAGATTCCAATTAGGTTGGTGATACTAGGAATCACAAGTCCACTTCAAGATACAATTTCTCACTAGGTTTTGGTCCTATCAGTTGGTCTAGAAAAAAATAAAAATGCTATTGCTTTACCATCCATAGAGACATAGTACATGGTTGTTAATATAGCTATTGAAGCTCTCTTTTTTATGGCATTCTCACTAAGTTTGGCATTCCATCAAGGAAGCCATAGCCATCTATTATGACAATAAAAACACCATCCAGATATGTAGGAATTTAATCCAACACTAGTGGACCAAACACATATAGATTCGTATGCATTAAATTTAGGAGCTTATTCATGGTTAGATCATCAACTTAGTCTTTTTCCAATATTTAGAGAATGTTGTTGACATTTTCACCAAACCTTTTATTAAGAGCAATTTCATTAATCTACAAGTTCTTCTTTGGGTGTACTCTACTTCAACATCAAAATTATCTTCGAGGGGATTTATATTCCTCTTCACTTTTGTTTCTCTCTTTTGGAGGGATTTTTTCATTGGGTTTTCACCCTTTCTCCACTTTATGAGATATTTCATTGTATTTGGGTACTTCATCAAGTCTAGTCAAGTCAAGATCCTGTTTCATTATGCCCACCTAAATTATTCTTAAGAGGGTCGTTAGTGTATATATTATTTTATGCATTATAGAACATAGTTGTACACATGGTATTAAGCCTAGTTAGGTGCCCTAGTAAGAGATATTTTTGATTAAAGGTAAAAGATGGGTTCTGAAGGGGCTCTAAACCCTATACAAAAGAGAACAACTGACAAAAAGAAGAAACCAATAACCAACAATCAGCCCAGTGACAACAAACACAACCAAAAAATAGCCAAAAAGACAGAAACTAGACGACAACACTACATATTATTCAAGATCTCCACAGCTTCCATTTCATTCTCAACCATCTTGTGCACATTCCACAATATCAAAGGCCTCAATAGAGGCACCAGCCTGAGCTTTCATTACGTTCCTGGTTCTAACCCCCGACCCACCAATCTTTACCTCTTCACTCAAAACAATACCTTTACCCACAACTTTCTCACTCTCACTAGCCATAGTCGGTATCTTACCAACATCCACAACATCATCCCCAAAGACCTCCTTTTTCTTTTTCATCAAAGGGGAACTAACCCTAGCAAAGACCAAAATTTCCACAACTATAGGAGCATCACCCTTTTTCATAACAACATTCCTAATATCATCAATTTTTTCCTCAAGAGCAGAAAATCTACTTTCCCAATTCTTCTTCAAATTAGTGGTTTCCTTAGCAATAGTATTCAAGGACTCCATCACATGATCAATCTGGATTTGGACAAAAACATCCTTAGCCTTGCTAGCAACACCTCTAATTTTAATATTAGTCCTAGTGATCTCATGAAAAAACCATTTACATAGTTTAAACAAAACATTGGCAGAATCACGGGCCGAGCCCAACACATCAATCTCCTCTTTGTCGAAATTCTCAATATGCTTTCCCACAACCACATCCTCATCAGAAGTACTAGGAGGATATTTTTTATCAGAAACATCCTTACCTTTACCAACAGGAACAAGAGTCTTCAGCATCTGAATGGAGCAAGCAATTTCCTCTGCAACAACCTTCCTGTTTTGCAACCTATCCATTTCCTCTTTACTAGTACCCACCTCAGCAGCACCAAAAACCCTTTCCTTACCTTGCTTCGACAACGTAATCACAACACTTGGAGGAGCCTCACCATAAACACGACTAGCTAAGGTTAGAGGGAAACCCTTCTCTAGAAGAGGGTCCACACTTGACACTTTTCATTTCCGACTTCCATCCTCCGCAACCTACATAGTTCTGGATGCTGGGGGAGGAGAAGAAGCTTCCCCATAAATGTCACATTTTTCCTTTACCTACCTAATAGGAATCTCCTCCACCTCATCACTACATGTCATGTAGCCCACTTTGTCCCCCAACTTCTTTTTACCACTTTTACCCACAATAGGGGAACTAGGGCCTTCCTTCAGAGTTGCATAAGAATCCAGAACATAATCAACATCAACATCCCTATCTGACTCTGAATCCTCATTTAAAATAAGTTTCCTCCTCTTAAACTTCTTACCACCCCTTTCATCCCCCAAATCTATCTCATAGCCTTCTCGGGGCTTAGCAGTATTATCCCATAGGGCAGTAGGGTTATGCACCTCATGGGCTTTGACATGCTCATAAATAAGAAGAATCAACCCCACATGCAAAACAGGGTTCTTGGGGTTTTTCAAATGCTCCTTAATCCCCAAATCTAGCGACATAAGAAGATAATAAGGGAAGGATACCCATTTCTTATGTCAGAAATGGTTAAGTAGAAGAAAATGATAAGTATTGATCATAGTGTACCTTCCTTCCATAGATACATACGTCATTATTTCCTCGGCTGCATCACACCAAAGCACTTTCAAAGAGCTATGTAGGTACCAACCGCTTTTAGTAGGATTCAAGTTAGCTGCTTCATTCTTTTTGAAGAAAATGGCCATCATAGTTTGCGCTTCTTCCTTATCCCTAAAAACCTTCATACCCCGCACAACAAGGCCAATAATTTGGGCAATAAGTTCTTCATCCACCACAATATCCCTCCCTCCCAAGTTCAGAAACCTCTCCTTCCATCCTTGAACAACTAAATCCGTGACTTGGGGATTATTACCATGCAATTTTTCCATGTACAAAGTAAGGCCACCCTTCTCAAGGACTTCCCAAACCTCTTTCTTCTGCCTCACAGTATCATAAGACTTTGGCTCAACTCAATTTTTATCCCCACCCATGGTAGAAAACTTGACACATAGAGACCAAGCACTCAACCAAAAGCACTTTTGACAAAATCCAGAGCCAACTAAACTAGCATAAATTAACTAAAGACTCTCGAAACAAAGGAAAAAGATGCCCATAATCTGTGTGAAGCCAACTTTTGGACATAGATGCAATAATGAACAACGAGCCTTGTGAAAGCCGCCACTTCTAATCAAATCTTTAACATCCTTAGTCATGAAGATCAGACATGTGACCAAGGACAAACAACCTTTCATTCAACAAATGAACCCCAAAAGATTAGCATTCATTATTAACAATGGTCGAGGCCTCAAATGAAATTGGATCATTTAACTCCCATTCCTTACTATCACGAACACCATAGTTGGAAAAAAAATCCGCTAGCCTATTTCCTTCTCTCATAACATGGGAAATATAAACATTATCAAAAAAAAAAAAAAATTAATAGAATCCCTAACCATAGCCTCAATGGTCCAAGAAGGGGAAACATTCTTCAAATTATTAATAACATTATTGAGGAATCACCCTCCACCCAGACCTTCTGATACCCTTTCCTTTGTGCCAACTTGAGACTATGATAAGAGATAGTTAACTTGCCACCTCTTTCGAGTTTTGATGAAATTAACTCACCACTACTCTTTGTTATTGGGAGTTGACTACATAGTCTTCTCCACTAATCATGTTAGTAGTTGTTTCCCTCTTTGTTATACGTACATCACATTCATGGTTCATTTGACATGTTGATTTATCCAACTTTCATTTTCTATTTTACATTGTGTTGTTTGTTTTCAATCTTGTAGGTTGAGCATGCACTTGCTTGTCTCACATGGCTCGTTGATAGGTACAATCAATGCAGTTATTTTGCTGAATTTTACAATTTCAACATTAATTTACACAACTTTATTATTTATTAATTAACCTAAATAGTTTTTTTCTTCTTCTTTTTTTCACTTTTAAACATATAAACATTGACCTATGTACATGTAACCCTTTATCTTTTTTATAAGTCTTCTAATATTGATAAATATGAAGTATATACATGTAAACCACAATATTGATGTAGATAAATGTAACACTCAAAAAGAAAAAAAGTATTTCAATTATAAATTCTTATGCATGTTGAAGATCCACATATCACTTATAAATTAATGAAGAAATGTAATTTTATAAAAAACCATAAAATTTTGTACACAATTTCTTATTTAAAAAAGCATACTTCATACTATTGCTTCAATTAAAAATATTAATCAATCAAAATAATAGTTAAGAGACATTGATCATTCAAATCATTAATAATTTAATTTATTGAATATTATTTATTAACACAATTGCATATAAACTTTGTAAAAGATAAATATGTATTTTACATACAAATACTAAGATATAATTAACTAATACAATCAATAGTAACTATTTAAACAAATCTGATTTACAATAAATACTTCTTAAAAATAAATATTAATAAAATAACTTCACACAAAGTAAAACAATTTAAGTGTTAAAACATTATGAATTAAAATTAAAAATTATATGTAATAAAATTGACACTTTTACAATCTAGGATTCCTTTCTGAGTAGGTAATTCTATTTTTTTTATTATTGTAACGGTACAAAGCTGCTTTTAAAAAGTTCTTGCACACAGTGAAGATGCGCTGGATAGAAAATACGACCGTTGGGCCATACAGCACATCCATCCATTCGAGTTTAGTCTTTTCAGCATCTACACGGTACACTTATTTAACTTACATGACATGCTTTAGTGCGCAATGTCGGTGAAAAGATGCTTCTACGCTTTTCGAAAAAGAAAATTCTATCCACTCATTCTCTGCAACGCCTTTCTTTTTTATTTCTCCACAACTCAACTCCGTTTTCGATGCATCATACAACTACCATTCTCCTTTAGTTTTTCAAGCATTTCTGCATAAGCCAGATTTACCTATTTTCCTGCTTTCTGTTCGCCTCAGCTGAGCCTCTCAAGCATTTGAAATTCCAAGCCGCTTTTATCAGCTTTTATAATGGCAACCCCTTCTAAAAACGCTCGACAACCCAAGCATGGCCTAGGAAATGCTTTTGATGGCCTGAGAGTTGTTCTACCTGTCCCTGCTGCAACCGGCCAACAAGTGTACCCCAGAAGAAGCGCTTTTGATGGCCTAATAATCCCCTCACCTGCTCCTGCTTCTACTTCTGCTGAGTCCTCCTCCGGAATGAAACACCTGCCCTACGATGTCTTTATAAATCACCGTGGAGAAGATGTTAAACACACGGTTGCCAGCAGTATCTACAATAAGTTAACTGCTACTGGACTAAGAGCTTTTTTGGACAAAAATGAGCTGAAGCTTGGGGATTTTTTTCCTAGAGCTTTAGAAGAAGCAATACAGAGTGCTTCTCTTCACATAGCCATTTTTTCTGAGAATTATGCAGAATCTCCTTGGTGTTTGGCTGAGCTGGCATGTATGCTGCAAACGGGCATCAAGTTTATCCCCATTTTCTATCATGTTCAGCCGTCTTCTTTAAGATGGGCGATTGAAGGAAAAGGGATTTATGCAGATGCCTTCAACAAGCATGAAATGAAGAGCAGGTCCATCTCAAATACTGCTCCTCTGTATTGTCTGCTAGATGCCGGTTTGACAGTAAATATAAATTAATCAAAATAAAAAATTATGTTATTATCAAATATTCTCAGTTGTTATTTTACTATTTTCTCCTTTTTAATTTGTCATATATCACTGTTAAGTTTGTTCTATTGTGCTTGCATGTTGTTCCGTCTGAGCAGATACACCTCAGGACAGCTTCAAAGCTGGAAACGGGCACTCCATAATGCTACATTGCACACTGGCGAGACCATTAATAATCAGGGGTAAGTACAAAACATTGTCTCCTTTATTTAGCTTGTCAGATCTTCCTTCCATCGTCTTTTGGGATAGGGGGTTCTTCTCATTTTGTCTATCATATGTGTTAGCGTTCGGTTTGTTCCTTTGGTTGTTAGATAAAAATGATACCTTAACCCAATTGAATTAGGAAGTCATCATACTTCTCTTTTCTTTTCCTTTTTTTTTTGGGGGCAAATTTGCCCTTAGTGTCCACCATCTTTTATCCTTCTTTTGTTTAGCCTCATTTGATATTGGTGATCTCTACTCATGTCCACTATTATGGACAAGGGCTTTTGTAAATCCTAGACTATGCCTTCTCCCTTGAGTATACTCCTACCAATTAGGCTTACACATAATCATACATATGCAACTCTTAAGACCCTTAGATCCTTGTGCCCCCAACACTCCAACAAATCTTCCAATCTCCCTTGTCCCTTAGACTTTCTCCTAACATCCACTAGAAGACCCATTTGACTCCAACCTTGTTGTGTAGGCTCCTCTTTGCTTTGGCCACCAAGAGTCCCATTCCTCTGAACCCAACTTTCTCTCCAACTTCCCAAGTTCCCATATTCCACCTTTGGCTCCTTAACCTTAGTCTATTGCATAACTCTAAATGTATACCACCCTGTCAACATACACTCCTTGAGTTTGGGACGACATGTGACATCTCAACCCAAGTGCCAACTTCTCTTCACCAATTCACTTCCTATGTTTGATGTATCCCTCAATGTTGTTGTCTCAACCATCCTCGCCTTACCTCCAAACTCTCCCCAAGTTTGTCAATGCACTTCCCCAAAGGCATCCCTCACTTTTGGCTTGACAACCTCCTTCTATTGCACAACTCTAATTGTATGCTACCTCACTAGCAAGCAATCCTTGAACCTAGTCTAATACACAACATCCTAAACTCAAAGCACCACCAACATACCTTGGCCAACTTGCTTCTTGTGTCCAATGTCTCTTTTTCACTTTATCAAATCACCAATTCAACTCATCCTCCAAACTCCAAAGCTTGTTAATGTCACTCCCTTCTACCATGCTTCCACTCTCTAAGTCCTTGACTCTTTCTTCTCTAGTTCTAACCTCATGCCAACTTACTTTGTCTTGTCCCTTAGACTTCAAGAACAACCTATCACTCCATCACTTTTCTCACTAATGTCCTTGACACTCTCAGGTAGATTGCATCCATATAGGTGAGGTGCTCCTTTCCCCTAATTTCCACTTACCTCTATGAACTAGTCATGTCATTCCATACTTCTAGCCCACCAGCCACACTTGTCTCTCATGACCTTGCCACAAGCTCTTGCCTTATGGTCCTACCATGTAGCTTGGTTCCACTCTTGCCGTGTCCCTTCATAACTCCTAAAATCAATGACCTAATCACCATCCTATGCCTTGAACCCATGACCTCATTGTAAGGATCCACCAAGTCCCCCATAAACTCATGTCTACTTTCTTAGATTACCACTAAACCATCTACACATCCTTCATGGTCCAACTATTTCTACACCCTTAAGTCCCCTTTCACAGGCTCTCTATCAAATTCCAATTCCTCCACTCATCTTTAACTAACTCCTTGAATGTTCCACTTATCTCCCTATGACAATCCCTAGCTTCCTTGACAAGCTTCTAGATCTAGCAAAGATAGATTCTCTTGTATCCACTTTTGTTCCATTGTTCCTTTGTGTACTTGATCACACAACATTTCCCTAAGTTTCTCCTTCACTCCATGACCTGTGGCGTCCTTGAGTCCACCTTCTCTTTACATCCTTGACACTAGCTTGCCACACTCCTTGAGTTGGCCCAATAATGTCCTAATACTTGTATCCCATCTTTGACCCACTTCATTCCTTGGGATCACTAAACCGTTTGAGCTAGCTTCTTTGTCCATTTCATACATGGCTAGATTGGCTCCACACCTTGTCCCACATAGCCTTGTTGGTAGATCCTTGACCCTTTTCATTTCATACATTCATAACAAACTAATACAAGACTAGTCCAACCCCTTGGCTCCCAGGGACTTCTCAATTGTGCTTGCCTCACTAGGTTCCTTGAACTCTTTATCTGTGGCCCATTGTGATATCACTAGTATTGGACTCCATATTCAACCTAATGGTTATTCTTGAGCTATTTGCCTCTTGACCACTCCTTCAATGGCCTTAGCACTCCATACCAATTTGTTATCCATATAGACATGTCCCTTGCTTTGTACTCATGGAGTATGCATGAGCTCACCTAGAAGCTCTCACATCGAGACCTTGTACTCAAAGCCACTTTTGTCCCTTCCCTATGGGACTAGAGGTCTTGGACCTCTTTTTCATCCTCCACAAATACAAGCAACCTTACTTGAGCATTCAACATAAACACCCAACTCTCCATGTATCCCTAAACTTCACTTGACACACAAATTGACATAACTTACCTAGCTCAATGAGCACTAGAATCAATATGAACAATCACCTAGAAATCCTCCACACTAAATACCCAACTACTACATTTCATTGGTACATGACTATGTGTCAACATCCACCAAGAAACCTCACCACTCCAATGTGATGGGGAATTACACTTCTTCCTCCCTAGGATCCATATAGAACAACTAGCTTCTCCCAAGCTCAAGTGGTAGGACTACTCTCCTTCATCCTTATAGACAGTGTGACCTTGACATTGGCATACCTTGCTTGACATCCTCAAATTTAAGAGAGCTTTCCCCTATATTCTCCCCTACTTAAAACGATGACACCCTCGACATCAAATTGTTTGACCTAAGTTCAATCCCTCGATACTTCCCTTGAAGACTTAGGACATATCAAAGGGTTCTCTCATAGAGGAAAAACACTATGAAGTCCAACATGATCAATCCCAACTAATTTAGGTCCAACCTTTCTTAGTGTTGCTAGCATGAGTATCATACTCCAATTTACTAACCTGTGACAGTCTGACTCTTGATTCCTCCAAATTTTCTAAGCCCTTCACCTAACTCAATCACCTTGAAATATCCTTACCCTTTGCTTCTTCTCTGCTTATTTTCCCATCCCAAATGGTTCTTGGTTTTTGTACCCCTCAAAATCATGAGTTCCATCTTGACACTTTCTCTCATTTCTAAGTTGAATTACTAAAAGCCTTGCTTGTCAACTAAAACTTAACTTAGTAGCCCAAAATCTCAATTCTTTCATCCAACCTTGACTCTAAGCTTATCTCTAACACACACTTAACCTTCATAAAATGGATACGAACCCTAATACTAACTTTGTTGATATCACTAGACCCCTGGATAGCTTTGATACCAACTCCATTGATATCACTATATGCCATGGATAACTCTAATACCAATTATGGTGGGGCCAAACTTACTCCTAGTGCTATGCACCTTTCTTCATTCTTTTTATTCAACTTGATCCAACATTGGCAATCTTTACTCATATTGTCTACTCTAGATAAGACCTAAATCGTAAATCCTAGATACACCTTCTCTCGTGAAGTATACTCCTAGCAACTTGGCCCAAACACACTGTAGAATTGCACACATGTAGATCCTCAAACCTTTGTACCCACAACACTCCAAATCCAATCTTCCAATCTCCCTTGCCCCTCAAACCTTGCCCTAACATTCAATGGAAGACCCGCTTGACTCCAAACATGTTGTGTAGACTCCTCACTACTCTAGCCAGAAAGAGTTTCATTCCTTTCAACTCAATTTTCTCTCTAGGTTCCCAAGTTCCCATCTTCCACCTTCAACTCCTCAACCTCAATCTATTGCACAACTTTGATTGTAACCAACTCATCAATGAGCACTCCCAAAGTTTGGTCCAACATATGATATCCCAACCCAGATGGCGACTTCTCCAGTTGCCAATTCATTTCTCATGTCTAATGTATCCCTTGGCACTCTATCATCTCTACCATCTTGGCCTTACCTCCAAACTCTCTCTAAGTGTACTAGTGCACTACCTTGAAGGTATCCCTCAATATTGCAACCTTCACCTTTGTCTTTCCAACCTCCTTTTGCTATGCAACTCTAATTGTATGTTGCCCCACTAATAAGTACTCCTTGATCCTAGTCCAATGTATAACATCCTAAACCCAAAGCACCACCAACATAGCTCAACCAACTTGCCTCTTGTGTCCAATGCCACTTTCTTTACTTTGTCAACTCACCAATTTGGCTCATCTTTCAAACTTCTAGATCTTGTCAAAGTCACTCTCTTTTGGCATGCTTCCACTACCCAAGTCCTTGACTCTTCCATCTCTAGAAATCTAACCTCATAATGTAGTCCTCAACCTTATCCCTTGGAATTCCAAACCAACCTATCACCATGTCACTTTCTGCATAATATCCTTGACACTCTCATGTAGACTACATCCATATGGGTGAGTTGCTTCTTTTTCCCTCAACTTTCACTTATACCTCAGTGACCTAACCATACCATTTCATACATTTCAGCCACCAACCACACTTGCCTCTCATCAATGATCCAAAATCTCTTCTCTATGGTCCAACCATGTGGCTTAGCTCCACAACCTACTACCATGCCCCTTTATTATTCTTGAGATATAAATGATCCAATCATTGTCCTACACCCTAAACCTATGACATTGTTATAAGGATTCACCAAGTCCCCCATAGAATCCATGCAAATTTTTGGACTACCACTGCACCATCTGCACAACCTTCATGGTTAAACCACATGTCTACACCCTTAAGTCTCCTTTCATGTTCTCTTTACAAAATTTTGATTCCTTGACTCCATCTGGACTAACTTCTTAAGCCTTTCCACTTATCTCCTTAAGATAATCCCCAACTTCCTTGACAAGCATCTAGATCTAGCATAGATAGACTATCTTATATCCGCCCTTTTTCCATTGTTCATTTGCATATCTAATCTCACAACCATTCCCTGAGTTACTACTTCATTTAATAACCAATGGGGACTCCCCCAGTCCACCTCCTCTTTGCATCCTTGATGTTGCCTTACCACACTTCTTGAGTTGGCCCACCATGTCCCAATACAAGCATTTTATATTCTTACAACTTGAGTCCTTGGGATGGCTAGACTCCCAAAGCTATCTTCTTTGTAGACACCTCCTCATATATGGCTAGACTAGCTCCACGTCTTATCCCTCATAGACTTGCTAGCAAATCCTTGGCCTTATTCATTCCATGCATTCATATCAATACCAATTGAAGACTTATCCAACCTCTTGGTTCTCATGGACTTATGTTCTCATTCGTGCTTGCCTGACTAAGTTGTTGAACTTTTTGTCTTTGGCCCATCTAGACATCATTGGTACTAGACTCTATATCTAATCTAATGACGATCCTTAAGCTACTCATATATGAACCAATTCTCTATTGGCCTTAGCAATCCATAACACTTTTTTAAAAACCTATCTCCTGGCTTAAACTCTTGGAGTACAGACGAGCTCAACCAAAATCTCCCACATTGGGACCCTAGCCTCAAAGCCACTCATATCCCTTCCCTATGGGACTAGAGATCTTGGACATATTTTTCATCCTCTATATACATAGGAATCCTTACTTGAGCACCCATCATAGACACCTAGAACTATCCATGTACCCCCAAGCTTTGCTCAACACACAAATTGACATTACATGTCCAACTTGACAAGTGCTTCATTTGGCATGGAAAACTCACCTAGAAGTCCTTCCACACTAAATACCCAAATACTTCACTTTGTTGGTTTGTGACTATATACCAAAATCCACTAGAAAAAATCATCAAGTTCCTATTTGAAGTGGGATTACTCTCTTTCATCCCAATGATCCATGTCAAAAAGCTAGCTTCTTCCAAGATCAAGTGGTGGGACTACTCTCCTTCCTCCTTGGGGGAAATTTCCTTGACATTAGCATACCTAGCTGGACCTGCACACATTGAAGAGATGAAAAATCCCAATACCTTGCTTTTCATGCTTAGAGAGAATTATATTGTCGATTTCACACATAAATTATATTGAACATATAAATTTATGTATGAATAGCCACTCATATAAATGAAAAGAAAAGTCTAGTTCTCAAATTGATTCTCAAATAAGAAACAATAATATGTTTTTTGTCTCGAAGATAATAAACCATGGTAATTGTCTCAAAAAATAGTGGTTCAAATTCCATCCACTAACAACAATAAAGCTAATCAACATGCGTAACTTCTAAATACCTAACTAGTCTTTAGGCATCTTTAAATAGTATTTACCATTATCAATGCATAAATTTTTTCAATTTAGTTTGGATTGCAATATTGATTTTGTTTATTTTGATTAATTGAAAATAGGTTGATTAAGTGTGCTTCTAAATTTAATTGTGTACACATTTTTTAAGATCAATATTTGGATCATATTTCATAATTTATTACTAGCATACTTATCATTAGAAAAAATTATGTAAAATACATTGATAGATATCCTTTCCAAGGCACCTATTCCATTTATATATCGCAATTTTTCTAAAAAATAGGCACCTTGAGAATGATATCTCTCAGCATCCTTTAGTTCATATTTTTTTTCTAAAGATAGCTATGCTAGTAATAAATTATGGATTGTGATCCTATGATTGGTGGCACCTACTACTTCATCAATAGAGATCTAGGAACTACTATGAATGTATGGTGATATAAATGTATGGTGGCACCTACTACTATGAATGTATGGTGATATAACTTGATTGATGACTTATACCTCCGCCAACCCAACTGTCCTACCTAAGATAAATAGGGCATGCCAATAGCTCTAGCCTTATCTCCCCTGCCTACATTGTCTTTCTTGAACCCTCTATAAATCACTCAATGCCATTACTCTTGTATGTTTGTTATTTTTTCATTCCCCCCTCACACCAATTTGGTGTCCTTATTGATGTATATGCACTCTTGACTCTTTGGAAAGAATATGTGTTTTATGCAATTTAGAATTTGCACAATTTTTAGGCAATTCACTTTTATCTTACAAACTCTTCTTTTTTATAGAGAAAATAAGTATGATAAATTTGTTCAAAAGAATCAATGCATATTCATTCAGAATTAATAGACAACAAAATAGAATATGTGATATTTCACTTGGGAAAACCTTTATAGATAAAAAGTAAAATAATAAAACAATCTATTTATTAGGAAGATGGCCTAATACACAATCTTCATTCTTAAGTGTCATCAATGCAATTCTTTGTCTTACTAATTTCCTCCAAATTTCTTCCTTCAACCTTCATTCTAAAATCATTTGCAAAATTTATAAATTATGATTCTTTCTTTTTCCTACAAATTTTAATTTAATATAGTTTTCTTACAATTCCAATTTAACCTATTTTGATTACTTTTAAATATTAATTGTTCCTAGAGGCATTCTACCATATACATACAAACCAATATAAAAAAATAACATATATTAAAAAGATCTAAAACTACGAAATTAAAAATAGAGCTAATATAGTTAAAAAGTGACATAAATATATAATTACACTAAGAGGAATGCCAATATGAAATATCATGCCATGATACATAAAACCCCTTAGCTTAAATTTAACAATCAATTTACATCAAATAATTAATATATAATATTTTCAACACATATACATATAATTCACCCAACCCTTGGTCACTTGAAAAGTAGTTTCTTGAAGCCCTCTGTGTTGGTTTCAATGACATCATAAGCATGAGAATGGTTAACAAAGTTGAAGGAGGTGAGGTTTTCCTTGGCCTACAAATTTGTATTAGGGGAAGAAGAAACAAAGTGGACACAGTCGGCGCCATGTTTATTGCATCCCTTTCACTCTTTGGGAGGCTTGCATTCTAGAGAACCACTTTTCTACTACACCAAAGTCATTGGTTATCTCTCACATGTTGTAGAGAAACTATCATTGGACTTTGGATGCATCCCTACCATTTTGAGCTCTCCATTCTAATTTAGAGAAGAGAAGTTGGAAAGATAGATACCTAAATACACACAACATAGGCCAAAGACATTGTATACCCAATCATCACTTCATTGATGCAATGGAATAATAACTTATATAATCTCCACATGAGTCCTTTTGATCTAGTTATGTAAAGCTGCAACGATGAATTTTGAATATTCAGGTTAATTCTTACTGCATAATTTTTTATAAATATTTCATAGTAATGATATGAAATTTCATATTGTGATTGTTTGTATATATATAATATTTAGTACATTTTCAATTAAATACAAAACAAAACAAATAATGAATGATAGTTTTTTCAAAAATAAATTTAAAATTTACATACAAAATTAAAATAACTCTTGCAAACAATATAATAAAATTAAATTTGTATATATTTAATTACTTAAAGAATTATTTTAATTTAATTTAAACTTATTTAAGAATTTTTTAAAGAGCTATTTTATTTAAGTAAGTGTTATTTTATTTTATTTACATTGTTTTAATTTTATTTTAAACTAAAGTGTTATTTTATTTTATTACATTAAGTTTAGGAAGAATTATTTTACTTTTGTATGTTTTCTAATTTTAGTTTTAAAAAATCACCATTCATTATTTCAATAATTTTTTTATTATATATTTATGTTAATTTATGATTATAATTTTATAAAAACTGGTTCTTAATAATATTTTAATATGTGAATGACTGTCAAATTTTATGTTCTTACAGAGAACCCCTCCTATCATTATAGAATGCCTCTAGCTAATAATTCTTAAGTAAAAATTAAAATTTATATGTCTATGTATTAAATAAAATAAAATAGTTCTCATAAATATATTTAAGATATCCATACAAATATTTACTACAAAATAATTATCAATATAATAAGAAGTGGCTTTTCAAAAATAAAATTTTAAATTACATACAAAATCAAATATAAAATTTACTTTTATTTTCATTTACTTAAAAAATTATATATATATAATTGTCTATTAAATCTGCAAGTAAAAATGATAAGTATTGCCAGACTATTTCTGTATATGAAGGGCAACAGTTTTTTTACTAAAAAAATTGATTGACAAGGTTTCGGGACGGTCAAATTAAGAGCTCGCTTCATACTCTATCTTTCAAATTTTCTCTAGCATGCATTTCGGTTAGTTTTATTCTCAGTTTACTTAATGGTGTTCCACATGTTCATTTTTCAGTGACGAGAAGAAGGTGGTGACGAATGTGGTGAATCATGTATTAAAAGAATTGAAGAAGGTGAGGTTAGATGTTGCCAAGCATCCCGTGGGTTTGGATGAAGCTGAACAACACTTCGACAAAATTGCACTTCAATCTGCTGGGCCAATACAAGTTGTGGGAATCTACGGAATGGGTGGTATGGGCAAAACTACCCTTGCAAAGAGACTATATAACAAAAAGTGCTCGACCATTGCTAAGTCAAGTTTTCTTTCCGATGTTCGTGAAGCTGCAAAGAACAAGCGATTGCATAAGAAACAAAAAGAGCTTCTGGAGAACATGGACCTTGAAACCAGAGATTTTAAAAATGTAGACGAAGGCAAAGAGATTCTAAAAAGCCGTTTGAAATCTGTTTCTGTGCTCATCGTTCTAGATGATGTGGATCACATAGACCAATTAGATGCTCTCTTGCCAGCAAGGGACAGCCTTGGCCCAGGAAGTTTCATTATTGTGACCACACGAGAGTTGAGTGTACTTAGAGCGTGGGGTATCTCTACATATAAAATGAGAACTCTCAATCCCGCTCATGCCAAGCAGCTTTTTTGTTGGCATGCATTCGGACAACCCTCTCCATTTTTGGGATTCGAGGATCTTACTAAAAGTTTCATAAATGCTTGTGGTGGTCTGCCTTTGTCACTCAAGGTCGTAGGGGGTCTGCTCTGTGGGGAGTCCAGCCAGAAATATTGGCAGTCTCAGTTAGACAAATTGTCCAGAATAGTGCCAGACGACATCAAATTGAGGCTTAAAATAAGCTATGATGCTCTGGATAAAGAAGAGAAACAGATGTGTCTGGATATAGCGTGTTTCTTCATTGGATGGACAAGCAATACGGCCATTGCAGTGTGGGACGGAGAGTGGAATGTTCTGCACGGTTGGCAAAGGCTTGTGAATAAATGTCTTGTTGAACTAGACGAGGATAATCTCATAAGAATGCATGATCATTTGAGAGATTTGGGAAGGGAGATTGCAAATCAGCAGTCACCCTATCGTCTTTCGTCTAAAGGGCAGATGGTCGAGATTCAGCAGCCTCAACAGGTAAAATCGATGCTTTATTTCATAAGGCATGGGGACAAACTCCTTCCTGAGCCTCCTTCTAATCAGTTCTATTGCTGTAAAATAATTCTTATTTTTACTTTTGATTATTCAGGAAGCAGTACGAATCCGAGGAATGGCAGACGCATTTGGTGACAACTGTTTCCCCTGGCAAGGAAAGATCATAATAAACACAAGCCAAGGAGAGCGTACCCTCGCGCCTCGCTCGCTTGGACTGAAGATTTTTGTTGGTAATGGAGATTTTATTAATGAGGAACATAGCGAACTATTAAGAGAACTGGTCTGCCTTCAGTGTGATAGATTTCGGCACAAAAATCTTCCGTCCTGGCTTTCATTGAAAAGATTAAGGATTTTATAACTTTCCTACCCTGAGAGATTAGAATGTTTGTGGGGACGTGATGCGGATGTAAGTATCTTGCTTTATGGTACTTTAAAAAATGTTCAAAGGAATTTTTTTTTTGTTTTTTTTAAAGCTATGTATGTTAATTGTATCAAAAATTGGCTGCAGGCTCCTTTGCAGTTAAGAGAGTTGGTTATAAAGGGTTTCAGCAGTTTTCGAGGATTTCCAGGGTCAATAGCACTTCTCGAGAATTTGAAAAAGATATCAATAATAAGTTTGTATCGGATGGACCTCGATGATACATTGAGTGGCCTCCCACAAGAATTTTGTAATCTGCACTCGCTGGAGCACCTGGAGATCAAATGGTGTAAAAATCTGTCAGACCTGCCGAGTAATTTCGGCAAGTTGACCAATCTACAACACCTAGATTTGACTGGTTGCACCACATTGAGGATGTTGCCAGATTCTTGTAAGAAGTTAAAACTCCTGGAATATCTCGATTTAAGCTTCTGTTATGAGGTCACCATCAAATCGGAGTTACACATTTTGGAAAGCATGACAAAGCTAGGATACTTGAGTCTTGATGGATGCAGGAAATTGGAAGAGTTGCGTCTTCCAGAAGTAGCTTCCTTAACAAAGCTCAATTTAAGAGGAACCAGGTTGAAGGATCTGCCAGCTAACATATTCTTTCATCTAACCAAGTTGACCGAGTTGGTGATAGGGAGCGAGTTCTTGACCACCTTGCCAATCTCTCTTGGAAATTTGTCCTCGTTAACTACACTGAAAATCCAAGGGTGCGGGAAATTGGAATCTTTACCGGATTCTCTGGAGCATCTTAATTTCTTAAGACATTTAGTTGTAGAGCAGTCAGGAGTGAAGTGTCTACCAAAATCATTTGTCCATCTTCAAAGTCTGTATATAAACAAGACCCCAATCAGCGAGTTGAGTTATGGGCCAAGGTGCATGCTCAAGACGATAATTCTGAAGGCCACGAAAGTGTCCAAGATCTCAATTTGTGGAGATTGTTGTCCCTTCCTTGAGACTCTTTGGCTCTCTTTTAATGAGGAATTAAGGGAGTTCGAAATCCTGCCGGCAACACTGAAGAGCCTATATGTTTATAAGTGTAAAATTCTGAAGGACATCAGGGGTATCCGTGGCCTTAAAAACCTTAAGAATCTGTCTATAAGGTACTGTGAAGAGGTAGAGGAGCTTTCATGTTTTGACGACTTAGCGTCTTTGGAAACTTTTGAATTGGAAGGCAGCAGCAAAGTGAAGAAAATAACAGGTCTACAAGAGTTGAGATCATTGCGAGAGCTGAGCATAGAGTTAGATGATATTCCAAGTCTTGCAGAGTTAACTTCTCTAAAAAAAGTTACATTGCAAAAGTGCAGCAAATGGGAGAAGACAGAGGGATTAGATCATTTGAGATTACTGCAGGAGCTGAAGATAAGTTACTGTCCAGAGTTGGAGGCGCTTCCAAGTCTTCTAAAAAGACTGGCATCACTGGATAAGCTCATGATAGATAATTGTCCACAATTGGATGGGCTTCCAAGTCTTGGAGAATTAACTTCTCTAAAGAAATTTGAATTGATAAAGTGCCAAAAATTGGAGAAGATAGAAGGTCTAGAAAGCCTAACATCACTAGAGATGCTGAGAATAGATGACTGTCCAGAATTAGACGCCCTTTCAAGTCTTGCAGAGTTAACTTCTCTGAAAACAATTAAATTGGAAAAGTGCAACAGATTGGAGAAGGTGGAAGGTTTAGAACGTCTCAGGTCACTGGAGATACTCAAGTTAGATTATTGTCCAGCATTAGATGGGCTTCCAAGTCTTGCAGAATTAACTTCTTTAAAAGAACTTCAATTGAGAAAATGCCACAAATTAGAGAAGATGGAAGGTTTAGAAAGTCTGGTATCACTGAAGACACTCAGGATAGATAACTGTGCAGAAATTAATGGGCTTCCTAGTCTTGCAAAATTAACCTCTCTAAACAACTTTGAATTGCTAGAGTGCTACAAATTGGAGAAGATGGAATGTTTAGAAAGTTTGAGATCAATGAATATGCTGAAGATAAGTGACTGTCCAGAATTAGATGGGCTTCCAAGTCTCTCAGGATTAGCCTCTCTCATAGAATTGGAATTGGTAAAGTGCCACAAATTGAAGAAGATTGAAGGTTTAGAAAGTTTGCAATCACTAAAGAAGCTGAAGATAAGTGACTGTCAAGAATTAGATGGGCTTCAAAGTCTTACAAAATTAATTTCTCTCAAAAATTTTGAACTGATAAACTGCCACAGATTGAAGAAGATAGAAAGTTTAGGAAGTCTGCCATCACTAAAGAACCTGAAGATAAGTGACTGTCCAGAATTAGATGGGCTTCCGAGTCTTGCAGAATTAACTTTTCTCAAAGAATTTGAATTGGGAAAGTGTCATAAATTGAAGAAGATAGAAGATTTTCAAAGTTTGCAATCATTAAAGAAGCTGAAGATAAGTGATTGTCAAGAATTAGAGCTTCCAAGTCTTGCAAAATTAATTTCTCTCGAAAATTTTGAATTGCAAAAGTGTCACAAAGTGGAGAAGATAGAAGGTTTAGGAAGTCTGCCATCACTGAAGAACCTGAAGATAATTGACCGTCCAGAATTATATGGCCTTCCAAGTATTTCAGAATTAACTTCTCTCAAAGAATTTGAATTGGGAAAGTGCCACAAGTTGAAGGATATAGAAGGTTTAGAAAGTTTGCAATCACTAAATAAGTTGAAGATAAGTGACTGTCAAGAATTAGATGGGCTTCCAAGTCTTGCAAAATTGATTTCTCTTGTAAGCTTTGAATTGGGAAAGTGCCACAAGTTGGAGAAGATAGAAGGCTTAGGAAGTTTGCAATCACTGAAGAACCTGAAGATAGTTGACTGTCCAAAATTACCTGGGCTTCCAAGTCTTGCAGAATTAACTTCTCTTAAAAAATTTGAATCAGAAAAGTGCCACAAATTGAAGAAGATAGAAGGCTTAGAAAGTTTGCAATCATTAAAGAAGCTGAAGATAAATGACTGTCAAGAATTAGATGGGCTTCCATGTCTTGCAAAATTAATTTCTCTTGAAGATTTTGAATTGGGAAAGTGCCACAAATTGCAGAAGATAGAAGGTTTAGAAAGTATGGCATCACTAAAGAGTTTGAAGATAATTGATCGTTCAGAATTAGATGGGCTTCCAAGTCTTTCACAATTAACTTCTGTCATAGAATTTGAATTGAAAAAATGCCAAAAATTGAAGAAGATAGAAGGTTTAGAAAGTTTGCAATCAGTAAAGAAGCTGAAGATAAGTGACTGCCAAGTATTAGATGGGCTTCCAAGTCTTGCAAAATTAATTTCCCTTTAAAATTTTGAATTGGGAAAGTGCCACAAATTGGAGAAGATAAAAGGTTTAGGAAGTCTGCTATCACTGAAGAGTCTGAAGATAATTGACCATCCAGAATTAGATGGGCTTACAAGTCTTGCAAAATTAACTTCTATCAAAGAATTTGAATTGGAAAAATGTCACAAATTGAAGAAGATTGAAGGTTTAGAAAGTTTGCAATCACTAAAGAAGCTGAAGATAAGTGACTGTCAAGAATTAGATGGGCTTCCAAGTCTTGCAAAATTAAACTCTCTTGAAAATTTTGAATTGAAAAATGCCACAAATTGAAGATCATAGAAGGTTTAAAAAGTCTGCGATCACTGAAGAGCTTAAAGATAATTGACCGTCCAGAATTAGATGGGCTTCCAAGTCTTGCAGAATTAGCTTCTCTCGAAGAATTTGAATTAGAAAAATGCCACAAATTGAAAAGGATTAAAGGTTTAGAAAGTTTGCAATCACTAAAGAAGCTGAAGATAAGTGACTGCCAAGAATTAGATGAACTTCCCAGACTTGGAAAATTAAATTCTCTGAGAAATTTTGAATTGGGAAACTGCCACAAATTGAAGAAGATAGAAGATTTAGGAAGTCTGCGATTACTGAAGAACCTGAAGATAATTGACTGTCCAGAATTAGATGGGCTTCCAAGTCTTGCAGAATTAACTTCTTTAAACAACTTTGAATTGTTTAAGTGTCACAATTTGGAAAAGATAGAAGGTTTAGATAGTCTGAGATCACTGAAGACGTGAACATAAGTGATTGCCCGGAATTAGATGGCCTTCCATGTCTTATAGGATTAACTTCTCTTAAAAATCTTAGTTTGAGAATGTGCCACAAATTAGAGAAGATAGAAGGCTTAGAGCAATTAGGATTATTAGAGAAACTGGAAATACATGCCCGCTCAAATACGCCGTGTATAATCGGCTTGGAGCACTATGAGAGATTGAAGTCGCTGGTTGTCGTAGCAAATGACACACCAGTTGTTGAACCATTCATCAGTAACATACAGGTAATATAAAATAGTTGAATTAGAAATATATAAAGTCTATTTATTATTATGAGACATCTGATTTCGTACTGCCTGTGCCTTTTGCAAACAATGTGCAGAAATGGCCAAGAGAAGTGATAATATGCACAAGGGCAGTGATTGATATGGGCTCGCTGAAGAACTTCTTTACCTCTTTTCCTCTGAAAGATGTGGTCGAAATTAGTTTATTCGGAGGCTTAAACTCAAGGAGGCCGGAGAGTTTCGCCCATGCCAATGCCATTCTGATATGTTTTATTATAGATTCTGTTTATCCCAACTTACCCTTCCATATACATACAGACAGAGGCAATCGTTTTTATACCGAGTTGGCTAATGGAACATGGCTATGGATGGGCATCTTCACCCAGGTTCAGATTGGCTTCAGTTAAACCGATACGAAATTTGGGCGTCCATCGAGGACAAAGATGTAAAAGGGAAAGATGCATGGTTCGTGATGGGCGAGGAGGGAAGCATACTCAAGGCTTTCCATCAACTTTCCCAAAGGTAATGAGTATATATATCCTTTTATCAAAAATAATATTTTAAGTTCTGATTGGTCTATGGCTGCATATTTGTGATGGTGTAACAGAAGTATTCTAGACTAGGAAGGATAAGGGCACAATTTAATTTAAGTGTCTCCATGTCAGTTGGAAAAGGATAAATCAAGCAAAATATAATAGAAGGTAAAATTAAATAGTCTTTTTTCAAAATGATTATCTACAATTCTATTTAAAATTGAGGGTTAGGGATGAATGTCAATTTACATAAAGAGACATAGTAGTGATTAAGCCATGGGTAGTTAAAGACCAACTTTTGAAGTAGGGTAGACCTTCTTCACTTTAGATTATACCAGGTCTAGAAGGATAGTCTTTAAGGTTCTTATAAGATAGTTAAAGAGAAATAAGAAAAACATAGTTGAACTTCAAAGCAAACCCACCTTGTGCACATAAAACTCCCAAATATTTGTCATTAGAGCTTCAATAAGGCTTGTAGACTCAAAACCTAAGAACCTCCTTTATTCATATGAGACCACACTTGCATATGCAACTAAAGATAGAAACAAATCTATATCTCTTTAAATGAACCCCCCTATGCTTTGCATACACATTTATAATCTACAGCTACACAAAAACAATTATCTTGATTTCAATCATCTTGAGCTCACAAAGATTTGATATAGGTTGTACAATGGAATCATGAAAGTGGGAAAAATATTATCTTCTCCTAGGTGATTAAGGAACAAAGAAAGTTATATAAATAAGAAAGGTTGATTATCAAGCCAAAAGATCTAGTGTCTATCTATTGAGAAATAAAGTCATAATTAGGAGGAGGTATTCTTACTAGTCCACTATAAAGAACTAGATTTGTATACATATAAAAATAAAAAATAGCAGAAACATCACATAATTAAACATACTTGAAAATCTCTATTTTCAATCCCTTTTGCATTAAGGAAAAAATTTACAAAATCCTTTGTAATATTTTGTAGCATTGTCATGCCAACTAGTCTATAAAATAATTAAACCAATAAATATGATTAGATAGATTTTATAACACACTCATAAAACCCCTTGCATACAATCCAATTATGAAAACATTCACCTATAAAAAGATCTCAACATAACAATGCCTTCTCAAAATCATAAAAACCCCTTACAAACAATAGCATATACTTAAGACTATATTATGGCAAATTGGTTCAATGACCATCTCTTATTATATTAGAAAATAATGTATATATACTTAATCGATTCACGTTATAATTCAAGATGATGACACATGCAATAATTTTGAGGCTTCACCAAGGACAACTACCCTGTACTCATATATTAAATTCACGTACTCATATATTAAATTCACTCTAGTCGCAAGAAAGAATCAAATATGATCTTATATAAATAAAGTAATCTTCCTTGGGTCTAGTATCCCTTGAAAAGAGAGGAAGAAAATTTCATACCCACATGTACTCTTTACAATCTTCATTGAGTGCTGAAATGATGCCTTGTACATACAAGCAATCAAATTTAACTTGACCATCACTCATGATATAGGCACTTGTCATGTTCTCTACTTTATTCTCTAGCTCCACATATTACACAAGGTATAAGTGTCATAAATTTATTCACCGTAGAAGTGGCAACCTTTACAACAAAGTGGCTGAGCAAACCAAGCAACCCCTGTGAGCCATCCAATGGTGTGTTTAGGGATTAAAAACCCCAAAATATAATGTAGTAGAACAAGGGATGAGCTTAAGCAAAGCATTAACCATAGAAGGCCAAAATTCCACCACAAGTCCTTGTTTAGGAGTTGGACAAGTAGATGAGGGATGGGTGGGAAACATCCATTTGAAATAGTGGGAGAGAGTGGGAGAAAAATGTTTTGTCTAAAATAACTATAATCTTATATAAAGAAACATTACTTAATATAAAATATAAAATTAAGTCATTTTTTATATTACTTGCAAATAATTATTTGTATAAATAATGTAAAACTAAGTCACTTTTTATGTTACTTGCAAATAGTTATTTGTATAAATTGATTATAACTAATAATACATTAAAAATCTTTTTTTAATATACTGAAATTAATTTTCTTAAATAATTAAATTCATAATATTGTTATAAATTTAAACTAGTAAAAACACTTAAAAATGTTATTAGATTAAAATTGTTAAATGACAATAAAATTTAAATTTAAATTTGACATTTGTAAACCTAACATTTTCAATTATGTTAGACAACAAATTTCAAGTGTGAACTTAATACTTTGAGTTCTTTACACTTTGGCAACTGTGCATCCTTCCTCCCTCAGGTTGCGGCTCCCACTTTTTTTTGAAACTTTTGCTTTTTTATGCATTATGTATTGTTCTTGTGAATTTTTCTTTGGAAGAGGCTTTTCAATTCAAAATAAGAGTTGCTTTTTCTTTTGAAATATGTGCATATGAAGTGCATAGTACATGTTATGTGCAGATTTTTATAATCTAGGGCGAGACTATTGGATGAGCAAAAGAAGTGGCACTAGATTTTTTTCTAAAATCTATTGGGAGCAAATTGAAGCACATTGTAGAGAGGGCTTCAATGAAGGTTTGAATTCTATTGTTTCCATTAATAGAGGTGTCGTGTCTAATGGTTACTTTTAAATATTATTTTGTTTAATAATTAAAAAAAAAATGATTAATAAAAATTGAAAATATATTTATATTTTTAATGTAAATAAAATATAAAATTATTATTAATTATTTCAATATTTAGAAAGATGATATTTAATAATTATTTTTAAATATTATTCAATTCAATAATTAAAAAATAAATTTGATTAATAAAATAAAATATATATTTATCATTTTTATATGAATGAATATTATAATTATTATTAATTATTTAAATATTAAATAAAAGAATATTTAAATAATATATGAAGCTAATTGGGAGAGCCAACACCATTCTTAAAAATTATCTTGCAAACATTAAAACCTGTATCATCATTTTCAATATTATTGCAGCCAAAAAAAAAAAGTAACTCAAGCCCGCTTAAGAAATGATTTTCCTCTATTATTTACCATGCTTAGAAAGGTGGTAAAAGAAATTGTTGCTTGCCACAAGGCTAATATTGGTAAATATGTATGCATAGAAGATGAGATCTAAATTGGGTATCACTGAGGTTAAATCTTTTATTCAGATTATCAAATTGCCTACAAAATCCTTACGAGATGGTATTTGTAGACATCCTCTTTCTAGGAATAAGTGTAGTCAATTAGTATTTTTGAGATGTTTAGTTTTGTCTGTATGGTTTCACTATTATAAAGTTATAAACTTCCTTTGAAGACTGCAATTTGATTTTTTAGGTTATTTTTATATATAAAATGCTCTTCACTCTTAGATATGATCTAAACAACAGTTTTTTTAAATATTTTTTTTTATAGATTAGTAAAGAGTCAAATCTAGAATTTCTATTTGTTGTTGGGATGTTATATTATTGAGCAACTGGTCTTTTTGGTAATTGATCTATCTTTGGTTTGGATGTGGTTCATTTTCGAACACCCCTCCTTGAGCCACATTAGAGATGCTTGAGGATCCAAACTTGGATTGATTCTGCTGGCCTGGGTTCCAATAACATTTTAAACTTTTTTGTGGATCAGCTAGAAATCAAGCTTTAGAACCTCTGATTTACTGTTGGAGTTCTCTACCACTGAACTATGACCCTCTTGATGACCAATTCATCTTTGATTCAAATATAACTTATTTTCCAATATTATCTACAATAACATTATATCCATAATCATAGCAAAAATTACAATTGTACACTTCGATCATTCAGCAATGCTAATCTGGAGAAATAGGCGATTACAAATAAACATAGGCAATTGATAGGATGGAGCAACAGCTTGTAACCATGTCCACAATAAACTGCAAATCTTTTCATACCTTTAGAAAACATTGAAGTGTCAGGGTCACAAACTGATTCTGCAAGTGCATATTACTTTTCAGGCTTGTAAGTTGAATGTCTCGTCCAACCCCACTTTACAGACCCCCGCCTACTCTATCTCTGCGCCGCAGTCGAGTTGATCAAGCTTACCATGTTTTCCAACCACTTCAGTGGCAAAATTCTTGCTGGTCTCAATACTCCCAAGTCATAGACAACATGATCAGTGGTCGAGTTAGTTATCTACATTTAGTTAACCATTTACTCTAATTTCGTGTTGTGCTATGCCCATTTAGCATAACTATGCTTGATAGCTTCAATGTTTGTGCTTCATCCGAAAGTTTCTCCATCAACCAAAGTTTTTTGGTTCACTCTAAGTTCTATCATTATTTGTAGATTTACCTTAAATTGTATTGATATGTTATGTATTCTTTCGCAATTCCAACCATCCAACTGATGCAAGCTACACATTCTTGTAATCAATTGCAAAATCATGTAGATTTCCTCCCCAATTTGTGATCGCAGTGTTTCTGGGTAGCTCCATTGGACCGATGGATCTTTGATCTCTCATCTGGACAATATCAGGGGAACTAAAGGGAAAGCAATTACCTTGTAAGAAGTTTTTTCTTTCCACCCTACAAATTGCATTCACTTGCACTCTAGCTATTACATCTGCTCTGTGAAATTGCCAATAATGAGAAAGATTTTAATTCCTTGTGTGCAATTTTAGGCGAGTTCAATTGGAAGGCAAACAGGGGAGCTTAGTGAACTAAGGATCTGCCGACATGTTTGATGATTTTAAATGCAAGAATCCATCTTTGCAATGAGGACATGGGGAAATCAGTCTGGCAAGCGTCACCATATCTAGAAATGAATAGGAAATGGAACTATGACAGATTCTATGTTTATGGCTTGAGGACTTGGGACTAGTGCCATAAAGCTTTCAATAGATATGGGAAGTGGAGGTGGGCATGGAAATTCTGCCTCAGAAAGGGATTTCTATTGGCAGCAGTGGAAGAGATGGATATGGTGCTGCATTTTTGAGGATATTGAGGAGTACCATCAGAGAATGCTTGTGGAATATCTCTTCCATTATCTCATTATGCTCAGTTCCTGCATAAGGTTAATATTTTAACTACTTTTAGATTTATTAGTATTACTCTGTCAATTTAAAAATGTGGGCTCAAAGAGAGTCAAATTCAATCATTCTCTACTCATTTGTTACTCAAATCTCTAAAATTAGTTGGTTTTCCCTTTAGTAGTGATTCTACTGTGATTGCACCTGAGTGCAAACAGAGATAACACCAACCTTGTCCATGATGAAAGCCCTATATTCTATCCTTTTTGTCCAACCCATTGTATGCCTTGCCCAATTGAACATGAGCTCAAACGTCTAGAAGAAATGGGAAAGAATATGTTTTCCCATCATAATCTTGATGGTGCTTCTACCTTAACAATAAATATTCTTTCAGCCATAAATACATTGTACCAAGTTTTACCAATTACGAGCACACTACTTTTACAGAATTTTTAAGGAGCATCAGAAGATAGGTTTGCAGATAAGTTTTTGTTGTATTTGATGAAATTGCCCTTCTTATTTGATATCTATTATATTTTGGTATTCAATTTCATGGGTTTGAAATTTCCTGAATATAATCTTGGAATTGTTTGTTTGGAGATAATTCATGACAATGATGTGAAAAATTTTAGTAACGAGAAATTTGTTTGAAGTTTGTTAGAGAACAGTTTTTGAAAATGATTCTAAAGTCAGAATTTAGTTGTTTCTATATTTTATAGTACATCTTATTTAATTTTCTTAAAATAAAATGTTAAGAGTTTATTATGGGCAGTTCCATAGAACATTGTTCATTTGAAAAGTTCTAAATTTTATGATATTTTCTTTAAAAGAAGTACCCACTATTTAGAGGAAGATTGTAACATATTCTTGCTTGTTAGAACAAATTGTTAATGAGATAAAATCTACAATGTTAGAAATAAATGGTTTTATAATTTCTATAAAAATGATTTCAAAAGTTCATTTTATAAGTGAGATTTTTTTTAAGAAAGTTGAGTGCTTATAAATGAATTGTTTAGTCATTTTTTTGTTGGTTGTTACAAAACTTTAATTCCTTATTATTAGAGAGTTTTCAAGCACTGAGTGTTCTTAGCTTTAGGGTGAAATTTTTTACTTTTGCAAGGTTTTCAATTTTACACTGTATAAGACTATCTAGTGGAGAATAACCCCAACGTTAATTGCTAACCTCAACAAATTGCTACTAGAGAGAGGGGTTATAAGTTCGCAAAACTAGTTAAAAGGTTTTATAGCTAAGTGGCATTGCATGATAAATTTTGTGTGAGAAATAAATTAATATAGCAACCAATAATCAAACATGTGTTGCTAAGTTGAAATTTTAATTTTGTGGGCCAAGGGAGAGGTGTGCTAAATATTTGTAATGTCAACTTAAGAGCTTTATAGGTATGAAGCAAGAAAAAAATATTTGGGAGAAAGAATGAAGAAAAAACAACTGATAGATCTAAATAAGTGTAGGAGAAGTGAAATATGATGTACACCTCACTCTTTGATTGCAAAGAGATCCTAAATTTACTCCTCAACACTTTTAGAGAAAGGATAGAGAGGCTTCTTCCATGGGACCATTTCCTTATCCTTATCTTTCTTAAGGGGCCTTTTCTAGGTCTTTAAATCACATATTTATTGAGACATGTTCTTCATTTTTCAAGCATACAATAAAAAAATTATTTTCCCTCATTGTTCTAGGTTTAAAGATTCTTTATACCTTTAAGATTGTCCGAACCCTTTGAAAATCTACTGAAGAAAATGGTTTTTCCCTTTCTTTTATTAATTGTTTCTTACAAAGTTCTATCAAATGCTTCTTGCACCTCTAGATGGGTGTATACATGTCTTATTTTCAATGTTTTCTAATAACTTTGGAGCTTATTTAAGTACTTTTTCTCAAATTGCTATGCTCATTACTATACTTTTAGGCCCCAGTAACCTAATGAGTCCTACTCTACTCCTTTTTGGCCTACCTTGTTGGTGGGAAAAAGTTGCACAATATGCTAAATTGATGTTGCAACTTAGCAACAATAACAAAGGGCATTTTTCTAGAAAGTTGTATAGGCTTCTACTAACCATAGATAAGTAAATTTCAACTCATGAGTAAAAATATGGAAACATAAATAATTTTTTGTGAGTAGTACATTTCACTTTTGATCATTGTAATTGGAAATTTGATCCATTGTATATTTATAGTACATTTAAAAAATAATAAAGAAACCCAATGTAACTACCAATTTAAGCCAACGCATATTTTATAGTAATTTAACAAAAATAATTAAATTTATATATTTTTTTTAAAATAACATGGAGACCTAGATATTTCCTTTATATTACAAATAGGCTTCCTTTGAGTTGCCTCATAATGATGAGGTTTTACAAGTTGTAAGCACTATTATAATATATATAATGGATTGCCCTAGAGAGGGGATTGTCATAGCAGTATTGAGCTAGAGGATCAATAAAAATAGCATAGACTTTATCATTACAATGATTGAATGTTTTTCTAGTAAAGAAAAGCAAGTAGCATACAAGTGAACATTTAGGATTCATATATGATGAAAGTTAATTGATCATGTAATGAGTTTTGTCAAGTTCTTGGATAGAATATATGGTTAAGAGATGCTTCTTACAAGTATGATGATTGTTCTAATAGCATTCCCACCCAACAAAGGGAGAAATGTTAGCAAGAGCCATCAACCTTGATAGAGGAAACTAACCTATATTTTAGTCCACAGATGTATTGAATATTATAAATCTATTTCTCTTATTCCAAGGAAAAAAATCATACCCCTCCATAAAGGATAGAGTATCTAGGCACACAAACTTCACTGAGTTTGCTAGAATTATTTCCATTTATAGCTTCTTGTACCTAAATTTGATCATAAATAGTTGAGCCAACTATATATGGGCCAATTTTGATATGTAGCCTAGTTTAGCTTGTTGGATGATCATTTCCCTTAACTTGTAGTAAGTGATATTGATATCAAATTGCCTAGTCCATGTAAGTTACAACTAATTTCTTGTTTTCTCTATTTATATGATTAAATGCTAAAAGCAAGGTTTCAAATGAAGCTAATAGAAAGGTGTTGGGAATAATGTTTATTTAGTAATATATCCCAACATTTTATTTGGAAAATTCCAACATATGCCACCATTTTCCCTTTCTAGATCCTTCAACTCTAAAGTATTCTACTAGAAATTCTAGGTTGCTCTAGAGTTTTATATGAGATATATTTAGTGTGCAAGCAAGCATTAGGCATGTATCAAACCTAGTCTAATCAACTACTATGTAATTTAATTGCTATTATATAATATATTTTTACTCCTAAATATGGATCAATTAATTTGATTCAAAAACTAGGTAGTTGAATCCTAATAAACATCATAATAGGATTTCAAATCCCTAATAGGTGAATGCTATGTAAAAATGATGAGGATTTGTCCCTCACTTGTTACTCCATTGTTTGTTTTCCATTGAAGTTTGGGAGTCTACCTTCCAAAGGTTAGGTATACATTGGACCATGAATGATGACCTTAAGAGCTTTGTTGATAACTAGACTGGTCCCTACTACCACCCTCTGCCTAAAGAAATCTAGTGACAGGTCCCTCCCATTTTATGCTGGTGTCTATGGAAGGAAATGAATAATTGAATTTTCAGGAATGTGGAAAAAAGCACAAAGGAGGTCTTTAGTATTAGCTTTAGACTTATTACTGAGAATGTATCCTTGTATGTTTGGAATCCTCTAGACAAACCTCCCTCGGTCTTGGATATCACTACAGCCAATTCCTGGAACAACACCATGGACCTCAACTCCTTTAATAATTCTAAAGCTTTGACTAGGCTTAACACTATTTGGAAACCCTCTTCTAATGGTTGGCACAATCTTAATTTTGATAGGGCGATGAAAGGAAACCTTAGCCTAGCTAGTATTGGGGGCATCATCAAAGATCAAAATGGTACTTTGGTGGCTAGGTTTGCTGGTGGCATCGAGATACAAACCACTATGAAAGTAGAGTCAAGAGCACTCCTAAGCGAAATCAAGATTGTTGTTACTCTTGGCATAAAGCACCTACATATAGAGCGAGACCCCAAAGTGGTGATTGACTCCATCAATAAAAATTACTGCCAAGGGTGAAATATCATAGACATTTTGTTGGATATGCAATTCTTACTCAACAAATTTGAAGGAAGGAAATTAACACACATCTTTTGTGAGGGAAATAAGGTGGCCAACTCCTTAGCAAATTTGGGTTCTTCATGGGATACATCTAAATGTTGGAGGAATATTGGGAGCCTCCCCTTGAATGTCCAAGGAGTTATCCTTGAAGAGCAAAGGAACCTTACTATTTAGTGATGCCTAACATCTCCCTCATGGACTAGTACACTTGTCTTCAAGAGCAAAGGAACCTTACTAATTAGTGATTCCTAACATCTCCCTCGTGGACTAGTACACTTGTCTTCTCACCCTTGGTTTCAATATGACATGGAAATTTTTTGATAATATGGAGGGGTACATGTGGATGACTGGATTATGGTGGGGTTTCTTTGTTTTTCCTAGTTGGTTTAGCCATGAGTTTAATGTGCGGTCTTTTCATCTATACAAGGCTTCTCTTTATATTACAACCCTTGCTATTAGGAACGCGTGGGTGGCTAAAATATTTATTAAACATTTTCTTAATAATGGGTCGATAAAGCTAAAGATGGCATTTCTCTATGCCTCGATGTACTTAATCAATGCTTGCAATTGCTCTGTAAACCTATGGTTCTTGGAAATGCCTACTAGTATGTGCAAAAATCTTATTGCCTTAATTAGGCAAGATTTGTAGAATTTATATGGTGGTTATCCTTTTGATAAGTTGTTTGTGTTCATTGCACTACTGCATTTTGAAAAAACCCATTCTGCTTACTCTTGTGATTGTTTGCTATCTGTGTGTGAAAATGGGAGGAGACCACGTGAGAACTGAGTAGGGATTCTATGAAGAATTCTATTAGGACGCTCTAGTCTGGAATATTTGTGTTGAAAGTGGGTTGGCATGTTTAATGGAGTGTCTAAAAGGGCACAACGAGAAAATTTCTATGTAGTTTACAAGCTCTTGGTCTAACAGAAGGGTCACAGTGGGTGGGATCTCTCTTGAGATCAATGAAGAGGTCATCATAAAAGCTACAAGGCTGTCCTGTTCGAGACAAAAGGTTAAAAAGCACACAAAAGTGTAGGAAATGGAGATCCTATAGACCTTCAAGGAAATGAATAGCCTATGAAGTTGCATGCAGGGTTTGAACAAAGCAAGCTTCCTCCTCCATGGGATTAGGTGTGTTTGGTTTAAATGAAGTACATCACTTTAGAAGGGATGTTTAAAGTTTTCTATTTTTATCATTTGTCATTACTCAACCACCTCTGACATAAAATGCTTATTAGTTTCCCCTTCTTACTTTCATCCCTTGAAATTTCGGTTAAAGAAACCATGGAGCTTGTGAAAAAATTCCCTAATAAACCACCCCCTCTACCCCTGCATCAAGGGATAATCCTTCGTCTATATCATTTCCACCTTGCATTACGCTCGCCAAAACCTATTTCTGCTATTAGAATCGAGGAACTTGAGCCCTTTGACCAGTCCCCTACTAAACCCTCTCTGACTATCTCAATTGACCCTAAAAGGAAGATCTCTCCCACACAACCTCATGAGAAATCCAAACCTAATCCCTTGACCAAAAAGAAGGGTGGTGTAGATTTGGACCAATCCAAGGCCAATGTTGGTCTCTGTGAGTTGAAAACTACACCCACAAAGAAAGAAGTAAGAATGTCATTTAAAGCCTTGAGCTTGAGCCAAAAAAAGGAGAAAAGGTCACCACTTTTCATGTTGAGGAACCTCATACGAATAGTGATGAAGAAGACTCTACTAACAAAGACTCTCAATGGGATATGGTGGTGGGTACTAGTGCTAATATGGGGGTGGAATAGACAAGTGTCTAGAGATCCAATAGGTTGGTGAAACACAAAAAGGGGGTACTAGCAGATGAGATTTCCAGTAGCTCGGAGCAAGAAAAAGGCCAAGAGGAAAGCAAACAGGACATGGTTGAAGAGACTAAAGAGTTTGTGGATGGACCTAGTCACTTCCTTGAGATGAATCATATGATTATGAAGGAATCCACTCCATATTCCTCTAATCATAAGGCTCGGGTGGAAGAGACCAACACCTGCCTGATGCTGAGAAGAATGAAGATCTCAACAACTTGATTTCTCATGTTGACAAACTGGAAAGGAAGTCTGTGAGGCTAACCCTCGATTCACTATCAAAGTCATCCACCACTTTGTTGTTCCTTTGTCAGCAGTGGTCAAGGATGATGTCAACAAGAAGGTTGTTGATGTTTAACCCACTAATAGTTGGGTTGGGGGTGATGTGTTGAAAATCCTCATGGAGGAGTGGGAGAGTATAGCTAGGTGATGCGAGGGGGGGGATCTTTTTTGTTTTTTGGGTGGATTGTGTTTTGTTGTCTCTATTTTTGGACTTTAAACTGTAACTAGTTTTTATTTTATGTTTTATGATATGTACTTCAACTATTTGGGCTCCTCATGTTAAGGTACTACACCTTGTAAATGTAGCTTGTATTAACAAAAACATCAATATATATATAGCAAGTTTATCTTCACGCTTCAAATATATAGGTCATTTTCTTGAATATGATAATAGATCTAGGTTTAAGAGAAGGATAGTGGCATTGATATGCAAGGAAAATGAGGAGAGTCACATCACAATCAAGAAGAGAAGCTCTACATAATAAATTATTAAAGATTTTCTAAAACTTAAAAGTTGTCTTACAAGTAAGAATATGTTCTTGGAGTATTTGAGTGAAGTAAGAAATTAATTTTTCTTGAATAATTTTAAGGCTAACTTTTTATATGAATTTTAAGTAAATTCTTTTTCTCATCTTACATAGAGGGAATTTATTACATTGGGGCTACTAGTATTCCTTTGACTAAAATTTATTTAAATGAAAAAATAATTATGGTGGTTGTTTTGTATGGAAATTTTTCTAACACTTTAAGAATTGTCATGAACTTGTTATTGATGTGGAAAAAATACCCATAAACCTTATAATAGAGAAAGAAAATTATGATAAAAGAGATAAGATGACAACAAAATAAGATAAAGTTTATGCTCTTTGAATATTTTTTTCTAGAAGTTCATAATACAAGAAGTGGAGTCAATGCATGAGTTAGTTTGAAGAACACATGAAAATTCAAGTGATATATGGAATCTAACTCTTGTCACAAAATTTTACAATATGAAATTATCAGACACACAAGAGGTACCCCTTCACTTAAGAAGGCACAAAAATGAGCTTACTTCTCTTTGAAAGGATATAACTAATTTAAATATTTTGTACAAAAAATCTTACAAACTCTTCAAGGGACCTATCAACCTTTGTTAGAGAATAAGATAATATTGATAAATTAAAAAGAAAAAAATATAGAGTTATTTGTTTTCTTTTTTAGATAGAGGTGGCATAGCCACATAAAGTATTTTATTAATACAAAAAAGTATTATATATCGAAGAGAGTTGTCAAAAGAGAAAAATTGCAACTCGGGAGTTACAAAGATGAGCTACTTAGGCCATTAAGACTATAAAGATAGAGTCCCTAAGAAGTAAGACCAGGCGACCATTACAAAATCCTGTGAGGAATACAAAGATAAGATGAAAAGAACAAGCTGAAATGAAAAAGCCAACTGAAAACCAAGAGAAGAGAGGAGCAATTGCCGATTCAATTTCAAAGAGGAAAATAAAGGGTCTTGAAGAAGAAAAGTCTCCAACCTAAAGAACTGAAAACCCTGCAACCAATGCCAAGGAAACAAACTTTCTCCAAACAAGATATAGCCAAAATAGTGAGATCAAAATTTCAAAAAGGAACTTGAAAAATCCTCAAGATGTGCTTCCCTCCGAAGAAGCAATATCAGATGGTGGAGGGAAATGTGGTTCTTCGCGAGGCTCGATGATTGCATGTTGAATAAGAAGGCGAATAGCCTTGTACATCATGTATACCGGATCACTAACTAAGTTACCATACTATTGAGAAAACATTTTCAAACGAACTTTGAATTCACTATTGTTTCATTAAGGAGTGCATAAGCCATAGCTGAGAGAAGCTTAGAGAGATGGTAATTAGTAAGGAGGTGTTGTCTACTGATAATGCCAACAACTAAACAAGAGCCTTGTAAAATGTCGTACCTTTCAAGTATAGGCTGTAATGTAGAAAGCGGGCAGACATGAGGAAGAAGATAAGTCCCTGCCAAAAACTTGACCATTTCCATGTCACACAGGATGTCCATCAAATTAGATACAGAACAGGAAGCCATTTCATATGGCAGCACAAAAGTATGCATGTTGAGCCAATTTCAAAGCCAAATACAATCTAAATTGCATCATAAACTTGTTTACATTCAAATGAAAATTCCCTCCTGAGCTTTTCTTCAGATATTGGAGAATCCATTCTAACTTATTGGATTCGAGGAGGGACGAATACTCTGAATAGATTATCCATTCTCAGAACAAGCTTGCCAGAAGTTTCCAAAGTTCGGCGGATGAAGAAGATACATTGCCAAATGAACGGGAAAAAGACTTTTTAAAATATTTAAATACATAGCAATAAATGATCAAAATAAATTATGTACCCACAAAGGATGCAAAAAGGCCAAGTGTTATCTCTTGAGAATGAGAGAGACTGGCAGAGACATCCAAATTGAAACCAAATCCGCTAATTCTTGAAATAGCGCCTATCAATCTAGCCAATAAACAAAGTAAATTTAACATGGAGAAGACCAAGATCCTTCACTGGCAACAATGCCAAATTAATCCCAAAAATTTGGACCGCCGCCAATCCTTCAAAGGCCAACAAAGCAATTGCCATAAATGGACAGATCAAATAATATGTTCAATCCAAGAGAATTTTCATTCAGAAGGACAAAATTTGCAGAGGAATTGCATGAGGTCAAGTCGCGTCACTAAAATTCCCTTGGGAAAAGCAAATGACCCGTTCTCCAAAAGGAAATTGATACATAGAAATTTTAAAATTTAATTTAAGTCTGACAAATGCCTTTAATTCCCTTCAAGCCAAATTTCAAAAATGAGAGGAATGTTTACAAACTAGCACTTGCACCAGAGGGGGTGCAAGGGTTACGCCGATAGAAAAACATAAAAACACCATGTTTCCCTCTCCTTAGCCACTGTCATCTGGGACTCCCGATGATGAATCTTGACCTGTAGGAGAGAAGAACAAAAGACATTAGAAACAATATTCACTTTTTTTCTTTTCTACTTGCAGATAGAAGGACCCTTTGTTTTTAGGGCTCCTAATATACAATAGTTCCACTAAACTCTTTATATCAATTACAGATAGTAAGAAAGTCTCTCAACTCCTAGTTATTATAAGCATCCTAAAAGAAAATGGAGATGTAAAGAAGCAAACAAAGAAGATTGGATATAACTATGTCACTTACTGTTCTCTTTTTCGTGAATCAGCTCAAATTCATTATTTTTTTGAGGAATCCATATAATAAAGAAGACTTTGGGTGGTTGATTTTCTTGTGATTAAGAGAGACTTATTTGTGCGATTTGCAAGAATGAGTCCAAGCCTTAGGCTTCATACTCTAAAAAATCGTCAAGAAAATGGTTTCACAAAAATGCTTTCCTCTAGAATTTTGCAGATTTGAAGCATGTATTAGAATGTCAAGCAAATTTATAAGTCACAGCTACTAAGATGGAAATATACTATATTAGAGGATTTGAGATTAGATGGAACCAAAATTTTGTGAACTGGGAATCCAATATGTAAGGATATTTGAATTCTCAAAATTCAATGGACATGAATGTACTTGACCAACCTTGCAATAAAAAATGAGAGGATGCTCAACAACTGATAGTGTACAAAAATTATCATTCAATAGATTTTTAAATACATTGTTGGAATTCAGTCCATTATTGAGTTCATGAATTGCAGTAGCTAAGTCTTTGCACCATACAATAAGCCCTTGAGTATGGTCTGTAGACATAAGCCCCTAGGCTTTGAAAGTGAAAGGCATAAAATGTGAATCACGAACTTTAATAAGATGAAAAAAATAAGAAAGCTTGCTAGTGTATCACTTCCAATATTATGATTAACCATAATCTAATCATCTTCAATATCATTGTTAAGAGTTGCATGTTCTCTCACATGATGTCCCAAATCAAGCCCTTGAGTATGGCCTGTAGACTTTAGACCCTAGGCTTTGTAAGCGAAAAGCATAAAATGTGAATTATGAACTTTGCTAAGACGACAAAATAAGAGAGCTTGCTAATGTATCATTTCCACCCTTATGATTAACCACGATCTAATCATCTTTAGTATCAATGTTAAGAGTTGCATGTTCTCTCCCATTATGTCCCAAATCACCAAATGACATTCAGGAGGAAGTTTGCTTGTGAACAAACAAAACTTGATATTATGTTCGATGTAGAATTGTCTTCTTTGTCTATCAAAGAACTTAGAACCAACCTCTAATTCAAGGGGGTCAAAATATTTAAAGGCTTTCACTAGACAGCTGGCTCTTACTTAATAGGATGCCATGTTTGCGCTCAACAGTTCAAAATCTCCATATACAAATGTCAGTTGAGGCAGGTAGTTCCAGCAACCTAGAGATTATACCTAGTGTCCAAGAAAGCAGCCCAACCATGCCAATAGTAAAAGATAAATTATTTGACACCTGCTCACCCTTACCAAAGAGAAATTGTTGATCTGAATGCCACTCCTTTGGGCCAAAAATTCCAAGACAGTAGACACGACTGCTGCAACAACGACCATTAAAATTTCTGCTCCATTCAAAATGCAATCATGATAGAAGAAAACAAAGTTCTTTTTTTGAAGTGGGTCATCTTTCAATATATTACAAAAACGTTCTGCACCTAATAATTGTGGACCAAAAGGAAAATCATAAGTTCCTATCTTCAATTTCAGAAACAGCAGATTGGAGCTCTACATTGCACAAAAAACAAAGCAATGTGTCAACAATGAATGGGACAAACACACTCTGTGAATGTGAAGGGTTATCCATTGAAGATTCCAGCCACACCACATCCAACAAATTATCATTTTTTCCAAACCAAACAATATTCTCACAAAGTTGCTATGGGGTCCATTTATTCTTAGCATTTAACAGAGCAGGAAACACTCCATTCTGGAATATGTGGTTGAATTGTACAGATCCAACCCCCTTTTCTAATACTGGATCTCTAAGGGTGGGTTAAGATCACTCTGTTTTATGATACCCTCATGGATTTTTCCTGGTCTGTTGAATGCGTGATTATATTAAACTACAGACCTACCTTCACTTTAGCAGATCTGCCCAAAATTTCTGTAGCCTACCTAAAACTTCATGAATATCATATAAAATATCTACGACCTACCTAAAACTTCATGGGTATCATATAAAATTCATGGGACCTATCCAAAACTTCATGGGTATCATACAATACTTTTGTGGACTACCCAAAAATTCATATTTTCATACAAGTGGTTTATCCAAAACTTAATGTGGAACATATGCACAGGTAAACAATCCATGATAATCATCAAACATCTTAATGGACGTCTTCTGGTTTGCCGTATCATCATTATCAGTGGAGGGGGGAAGCAGCGATAGCGAGCTCGTCAGCGGCAGAAAGTGTAGGAGTAGAGCGGCCGGTAAAATGGGACTACAGAGGGCAGAGGAAGGCAGTGCCGCTGGGGCCGTGGGTGCCCGACATCGCAGTAGATGCGTACGTAGTGCCCAATGCGGTGGCGTGCAGGCAAGTGGAAGTGCAAGACTCCTCCTCCCTCTGGTACGGCTTCGTTCTCCGCAATGACCTTAACAAAAATTTTGTGGGCTTTTGCTCCAATGTTCAGGAAAAGTGCGTTCTTCACGTTGCTCCTTCTTCGCCAACATGTGCTCTCTTTTTTCCCCTCTCACCTTTTGGTTTGGCCTTGTAGTACTACAAAACAACCAACTTGACCACCTTCTTCTTATGCTTTATCCTCTTGGGACTCCTGAATATTGTAATCCGCCAGGGTTCTCCCATCCTCCAGCTGCTTCCCAGCAAAGATTAGCCTCTATGGATCAGGAGGAATACCCTCCTTATCCTGATTCTTCGACTTCACATTGTCGATTGTATCAGAGGATTCTACCTCTGGGGTTATTGTTTTACCAGTCAATGTTTTCACGAATATCTACATCTTGAACATGTCACCCTGCTCCAGACACCTTCTGCAGCAGCTTCGTTGCTCGATTCTTGAGCTCGACACAAGATTTTTGCAGCCTTCTAAATAGAAAATAGTGGTTGTGAGATATTTTCACACATGACGCACGTATTCGACGAGATGTGATTCCATCAACGGAAACCACAAAGCAGACTGCAATCCACGAGTTGTTTACAGGCATGAGACAGGTTTCAAGCCGAAACCTCACACCATATATAGCCTATTGGCTAATTAAATTTGCCACAAAAAAAAGCACAAACCACATGAGTGGTGAAGAGTCCGCGTGAGGGCCCTGTTTTGAGGAATAAACATTTTCCTCAATGCCCATTATTTGATAATCCCATATCAATAAAAGGAAATAAAAAATTTTGAATACAAGAAATTGTGAGGATGGGAATCATGCAAGCATTTTAAGTCCCCAAAATCAAATGAGTTAATGAAGGAGATTCTTAAATAGAATATTGCATTCCTCCTAAGAGAATTCATGGTAGGAAATGTTTTCATCCAAAGCTTTTATTGGCCAATGAATCCATGATTCCATTTGATTCCCTATAACAATGAGAGATGATGTAGCTAGGGAAAACATCCAATTGATTAAGAATAAACTCCTAAATGTAATTGAGATGCCAAGAAGGGGTACTTCAATTCTTTAAGGTTGATATAGTCATCATTGAATCACCTTCGATGCAGAGATGAGATATCGAAAGATTTTTTGCAATTTTAAGACCAAGGCTTACCGCACAAAATTCAACCACATTATTTGTGCAATCCTGAATTTGTTCGCAAACTGCTGTTAAAAAGTTTTCATTCCAATCTCGAAAGACAACTACAATACTTGATTTCCTCAGCTTACCTCTAGAGGCTCCGTCAAAGTTTAATTTGATGAAGCCTAGAGGGGGAGGGGACCAAGAAGAAATTTTGTTTGATGGAGAAGATTTAAAATTGATTGACCCTGCCTTAGGGGATTTTAGAAGATGCCATCTTTTAAGAATGAAAGAAACCCATTCAAAAAAAAAAATCTCCATGACATCTTTTGAAAGTGGAAGTGTTAGTCACCTCCAAGATCGAGATCTCAATTTTTTCCATAACTTGGTGTAATGATGATGATTTCTTTTTGAATATTTTGTTGTTTCTTTCCAACCATATACCCCAATTTAGAATAGATGGACCAATATCCCAAATAGAAGAGAAAACCAAAGAGGGGCATAAAGAAGACCAAGCAAGAAAGTGAAGGTACAATGAATTATACAAAGGACCTGCCCAACCAAGATTACTAATCAACCAAAGCCAACAACTTTGTGCAAATTCATAATTTAGAAGGAGATGATTTGTGGATTCCAAATATTTTCCGCACAAAACACAGGAAAACATATTAGTAATGCCCAATCTGTCTAATCTTATTCCAGTTAAAATTATGTCTTTAATCACTAACCATCCAAATGCACCAGCCTTTGGAAGTATATGAGGACCCCAACAAAGCTTCAAAGGAATAGAAAATCTTTGATTTGATTTAACAAGAGAAGTATTGCCATATTTAACATTGTATTGGCCAGTTTTAGATATGGTCCAAATTATTTCATCTTGTTTATTTGAGAGGTAGACTTGACGCTTGTCAAGTTTAGATTTTAATGCTTTTAAAGCAATAGATGGTGCTTTAAGGAAGCTAAAATCTTTCCATTTACCAACATGAGGGTTGGATGGATCAATTGCAATATGATCTCTTACTCTATGACCCCATTTTGATTTTAATTTTGTTTCAATTTGATTCCAATCACCCAATTGATGAAGAGGTTTATGTCCATTCCAGGCGTCATCCCAAAAGAGAGCTTTTTCCCCATTGTTGATCACCCAAGAAAGATGAAGTAAGAGAACATATATGCAAGACGAGATAAAATTTCAAATCTTGGAACCCTTGGGGAGTTGCTTTTGAGTGAAAATTCTCTCCTTATCCAGAGAATCTAAATATTTGTGTGTCATTGTTTTTCACCGTTTGGTTTCAGGTTTGCAATAAATTTTCCATACTAATTTTGCTCCAAGAGCTTTATTTTGAAGAAAAATGTTTCTCAACCAGCTCCTCCTAAGGTTTTAGGCTCATAAATAGTATCCCAAGCTACCAAAGGAAATTTCTTTTTAGTTGTTACATTCTTTGACCACGAAAAATCTCTGAGAACTTTTTGAATGATCAAACCTTTTCCTTTGGGCAAGCTTAAAACCGACATTAACTAGATTGGAAGAGCACAGAGGATTGATTTAATCATGATTACTTTGCCCGCAAAGGTTAGCCACTTTGATTTCCAGAGTGAAATTCTATTAGATATGGAAGAAATCATATTCTCCCAAAAACCATGTTTTTCCTTCCCTGAAAAGAAAGGAATACCTAAATATTTACAAGGAAGAGTATCACATTGAAAACCCTATAATTTGAGTGATTGTTTTTTATCAAAGGGTCGACATTTAGAAAAAAGATCTTTGATTTTGTAGGATTACACACTTGTCCAAAATAAGAACAACAATCTGAAATAATCTTTTTCATTAGCTTTGCTTCAGCCATAGTTGCCTGACCCAACAACAGAGTATCATCAGCAAAGAGAAAGTGAGAAATTGGAAGGGGATAAGACCGGAGAGAAATACCTTTCCAAATTCTAGCAGTACGAGCTGTAATAATTGATATACTCAGACCTTCTGCCAAAAGAATAAATAAAGATGGAGAAAGGGGATCCCCTTGTCTCACTCCTTGAGAGGAAGTGAAAAAACCATGTGGAGATCCGTTAATCAATATACCCCCTTAAATGAATGAATAGATCCAATTACACCAAGGTGAAGAGAAACCAAATTTTTTGAGAATTTTAATTTAAAAGTCCCAGTTGACTTTATCATAAGCTTTTAACATGTCTAATTTCAAAACCATTGTTGAAGATTTTTCAGATATGATTGAATGTAAGGCCTCATGTGCCATGATGGCACCTTCATGAGTGTCTTTACTAGGAGCAAAGCCACTTTGTTCCTCCAAGATGATTGATGAAAAAATCTTACCCAGTCTTGAAGCTATAGCTAAATAGTAAAGATCTTGTAGATTGAATTGCATAAAGCTATAGGTCTGAAATCATTAAAGGAAGAAGGATCATCTTTTTTAGGAATGAGAGAAATGAATTTCGTATTGAAGTCCTTTGGGATTTTTCTATATCTACTGGACTCCTCTAAGGCAAGAAGAACATCTTGACCCACAATATCCCAACATTTTTGAAAGAAAAGAATTGTGAAACCATGTAGGCTTGGAGCTTTCTCAGGTTCCATTGAAAACACCACCTTTTTAATTTCTTCTATGGAAAACTTTGCCATCAACATTTTATTTTGTTCATGATTTATTAGTTCTAGAATATTATTAATTACCTCATTCTCCCCAAGAGGATTGAACTGAGCATTTGAAGATAGAAGATTTCTGAAATAATTTATTGCTTTTGACCCAATTTCATTATCAGAAGAAAGAGTAGTCTAAGAAGATGACATTATTGAAAGGATCCTGTTTGACTTCCTACGCAATTTGGCTGAAGTTTGAAAAAAATTGTATTTTTGTCCCCTTCATTCAACCATGTTTCTTTGGATTTTTGTCTCCAATAACATTCTTCATGAGCTAAGATTCTTCCATATTTGCTTTTAACTTCTTTTCCTGAAAATACATAGAGCTATCCATTCCCTTTTTAATGACTTCATCGTATATTGTAGAAAGTTCAGATTCAATTTTTAGTTTTTCTGAAAATATATTTTTGAAATGATTAGTGTTCCACTTTTTAATTTTTCCCTTGAGAAAATATGGTTTTTTTACTCAATTGGAACATCCTTGTTCCTTAAAAAAAAAGGGGAATTGGAACACCAAAACTTGATTAACTCCATGAAATTGGGGTCTCTAAACCGCATGGCTTCCAATTTGAATGGATATTTAATGGTACTTCTTACTTCAGAAAAAGAGAATGAAATTGGAAAATGATTAGAACCTGGGAGAGCATGAATGATTGAAAAGAAGTCCCAAGAAGTTGATAACCAAGTTTCAGAAAGCAGGAACCTATCCAATCTTTCAACAATTTGATGAAAGTCCTTTCTCCTGTCTGTCCATGTGTACATTCCATTTTTTAAAGGACAATCATAGAGATTGTTTGAAATAATGAAATTATTAAAATCTTCTAACATGGCCGGTGGGGGGACTATACCACCTAGTTTTTCCGAAGAAATCTTTTATTGCATTGAAGTCCCCCGCTATAATTTTTAAAATCAATTTGTTAAGCTAGTGTAGGAAGAAAAATGTCTAGTAAAGGAAAGGGATTATTTTAGTGGTGATACATAAGCCTTCATAATGAAGGGGAAACACAATTGTAAGGAGTTTCAAGATGATCAATTGAGAGAGGAATTAAAAGCATAATAACACTACTAGGTACAACTCATCCAAGGATTGTGATGATAGTAGGAATGTGGAAAAATGAAAATATAATTATTGTGGTATGCTAGGACACAATTTTTCCCTAAGAGTATTAGGGAAACAGAAAAAGAAAACATATAAGTTTTCAAAAACCTTTGATTTCACAAGCAATGCACTTTGTGTTGCACTTAAAGAAATTAATTCTTACAATGATGATTGGGTTATTTATTCTAGTGCTACAGTACACATCCCAAAATGATCAACAATTTGAGTAATTAGTAATGATAGTATCAAAAATAAAGTTCCTCGAAAAATAACAATATCTTAGAAGTAAAAGTCATTGTAAATATCAGTGTTGACAATGGTGTATTTTAGAATGTAAAAAAACTCTAGATTTATAAACAAATCTTCTTTCTATATTTCAAATTTCTTTCTTTTGTCCTCTCGTATTCCTTCATTGGGCTAACTTCAACAAGCCTTTTTGGAGGTTGATATATGAAATATGAGAAGTGTTGTAAGTTGTTGAATTGCTCTAGATGTTTTGTAACAGAGTTAATACAACAATCCCCTACTTGCTGTGGATGTAGTCTTTTATGGTGAACCACGTTAAAACTGTTTGTTTTGTCTTATTATTTTGTATCTCTGAGTTTAAATTTTTTGCATAGCTATTTCATTTTTCATTCTGCTTCAATTTACATAACAATATGTGCCACATGAAAAGGGATTAAGACTTGGGTGGATTGGGACACGTAGGAATTCTGTTAGGAAACTAAATAAAAAGACATTAGATGCATCTCCACAATTTAACAAGGAAAACTGACTGGAGGTGGCACTTTCGTTTGTACTAACCTCATCATGAAGGAATAAATTTATTTTCTTTTCAAAAGAAAAAAAATTAAATATAAATATGTATAAATTTCATATATAGAAAAAGAACTTGAGCATAATTTTGGTTTGTTCTCCTCTTTTTCATGCCATACTCCGGGCATGCTGGTGTAAGTTTTGTTGCTCATGTCCTGTATTTTCCATGTCACATAGGAAAAAAAAGCACCACATATTAATAGCCCTCTAATGATCAATCAGTATGCCTTATTCATGACATCACTAATTTACAAGAAGAAAACTTACTTACACTCAAGAGAACGACAGTTTCTAAAGCATAAGGCTCCTTAAAAGTCACAAATCCAACTCTTGCATACTTTCTAGTGCTATCATCACCATTCCAAAAAACCAATAGCCAAGATGATTTTAGGGGTCCTTTTTCAAAAGTAAATCTTATGCATCTTAAATGAATATATTTCTCTGTCAATCAGCAGTCTTCACTTATACGAAGAACAAAACCAGAAAAGAGAACTTCATGGGCTGTTTTTGCCCAACCCTCTTTACCAATTCTCAAATACTAGATTTGAGAATTCGATTAAACATTTCAAAGGATTATCCAATTGTTAAAATTTTACTAAATTCCATATATTAAATCTTGATGGTGAGTTCCATAAATTTTATCTAATGCATATTTCTTGTGCTTTTGGTGTATGCAGATGGTATGGTGGTGGTGGATGCTAAAAAGAAACAAAATCTTCAAAGACTAATAATACAATGCATGAAGTGATTTATGTAAATCTTCTATGTTGTAATTCAATATCAATAGGACAAACGTTATGGTGACTGGAAATGAACAAGAAGATTGTAAAGTCTCTTTTGGAGGAAAGAAATTTGAAGATATAATATCCTTTCAATATCTGAGCCAAGAAGTTTTCGCTAATTATAAATAGATTGCTCGAATAGAAACAGGAACAATAGGTGGATTGGAGGAACAAATTTCCCTACAAAACAAGCACAGGAGTATATCCCTATGGATTTAAAATCCAAGGAAATTTCACTACAGAACCTTGGTCAAACTAGTAAATTTACATGGACACCACGTATAGGGTCCTAAACTATCTCAAAAAAATGATGGAAAATATTTGAATCAGTTCAATCAAAAACCCTTGTTAATTGTGACACCATATCAAATCCAGCTAACTGAAACAGGTATATTCCATTTGGGATAAGCTCTATGCCAATTCATCAAGTACATGTGTAAGAGGGTAGATGCGTTTTTCATAGAAAACAATGAAAGTTACTAAATATAAAGGATAGTTTTAATAAATTTGTGTGGATTAGTTTTAATAATGTATTTTTAATAAAGAAGGGTAAGGATTTGGACCTTGCAGTTGTGGGTACTATTGGGGGACTTGAGGGGATTACTTTTAAGAGAATAAGTAAATTGTTAAAATATAAACAGTTTTTAATCACATCTAATTTAAAAAATTTGTTATGTAAAGTCATGTTTTATGTAAGAGAAACATCTCTTCAAGAATGATACTTATATAAGGATCTTTGAATCCATATTTTCATATGAGAGAATATAATATCAATTTCAAGCTCTCCAATGATTTCAAGTTTGGTAAGATGGAGATGATATGTGGAGTTGTTTGAATATTTATTCCACATCATAATTTTTTATCACATATCAGAGCTACTATGATTTCAAGCTTAGTAAGATGGAGATAATATGTGGAGTTGTTTGAATCTTTATTCCATGTTACAATTTTTTATCACATATCAGATCTTATGATATATTGTACTGCTAAAAGCCAAAAAATGATTGTTGAGAGAAATCTTTGCATTCAAATGGAGTATTTTCAACCTTGAACATAATGTTTTTTTTGTAGTATTTGTGTCTTAAGCATAATTTATATTGCAAGAAGAGGATAAAAATAGAGAGAAGTGAACTGAAGTCTCCAAAACAATTGAATTGGTTGTAAGGGTGTCATTTCATGATTTGTTGCACAATGTATCATCATCCAAACATCTTTAGTGTTTATTTGTTGTGCTAGAAAGTCAAAGCTTGAACAAAATGAAGTGGTAAAGTGTATTTTGAATGCTATTTCAAAAATTAAAGGTGGTGATTGATATAGAGAGGATTGATATTTTAATAAAGTGTAATTCATTAGGTGATGGTGTTTGAAGTATATCAATTTTCTCAATGGCATGAAGGTAGTAGTCCAACTATCATTTTTACAAGGGTTTCCATATTTAGTTTCTATGTTAAAGATTTCCCAATTGTTGTATACAAACGATGATCTATAAACTTTAAGCTAAAAATTATCAAAAGGGAAAAGTAAATAAATATTTTTTCTTTCGAACTATAGGAGTTTGTAAGGAGGATTTTTTTTGAAATTGGTACCATAGTTTAGATTGGTGATTGCATATTAGATATTTTAAGGGCTTGTAGCTCATTAAAGGGTCTTCATTGGAGTTATAAGAGTGTAGAGAAGGGGGATTTGCCACCCCTGAGACTCTTAGATCATAGAAGAGCCTAAGGGAGCAAAATTCCCTAGACTACCTCAGACTACCTAATAATTTTAAAAGGAAAGGACAGATTGAAAAGGAAGGGAAAACATGACTTTGTTGAGATATCCCCCTTAGCTTTTTTGAAATTATCACCACATAAACTTCACTGATAGCGTTACCCCAAGAAATATAACCAACTGAATGGTAACCCTTCACTTGTTGATCACCAAGATCCCAGTGTGGGAAAGGTGAGAGCATACAGTGCGAGGGGATCGTTAGATGAAATATGGAATTGAAAATACAATGTAGTAGGCGGCTAGCCAACCATGAAGGAAAAGTAAATGCGGGAAAAGTAAAGCACAAGCGGTGAACCGACCATAAGAGCTCAACCACTTATTTAGCGGGAGCAAAATTACATAGTAAAAACTAGGCAGCAAGCCGACCATGAAAAAAAGTCAACCACTTATTTAGTGGGAGTGAATGAAATAGTATATAAGTGCATAAATATTAATTGGTTGATTAGTACTACTAATTCAACGTTTACAATTTTAGCTTCAGCGACACAACAAACAACATAGTGTCACCAAGAAAATCCGAATGATAAAGAATAATTCCCTAACTGTTCCAAGCTATTATAGAACAATGAATTTAGCCAAAATAGAAAAAATAGCAGATCTGATCAGAAACATCAAGTATAGAAAAATCAGATCAACAAGTTAGAAATTCACCAAAATGATCATAACTTGCTCCAAACTTCTCCATTTGATGTGAAACTAAATGCAAATGAGAGCTAGAAGTTGGGCGACCAAGTACAAGCCAAGAAACTCCTACAAATGATAATGCTTTATTTATGCATGCTTCCTAATGTAGCCACAAAGAAGGTACAACCTCCAAAAATGGTGTCTAGAAATTCCAAGACACCATAAAAAATCATGATACCATGAGCAAAGGGACACCCTAGCAAGGAGAATCCACAAAGTCAATACCCAGATTGATAGGAAATTCACTCAATGAGATACGATCAAACTTATGCTTTAGCCAAGCACAGCCAACAACATAAAAATTAGATTATACAACAATAAATCGAATTCGAAAATAAGAAATAAACTCAATTTGTACTCCTGGATGAAGCACAGTCTTCAGGATCCAACTAGGTACTATCTTACAAGTATGAAATTGAATGGATGGAGCTAGGAGGTATGCATTCCTCAAAGCAAGAACTCTGAACTCAATTCAGCAACAATTCAATACAATAAACAATAATGGATGCAAATGAAGGAGCAATGCATTGTATTTATAACTCTCTCTTGGAATTTGAATCACTTTTGTAACCTCCAAGAGGGATGCCCAAACAATTATAAGAAATAATAATTTAAAATACCTTTTTGATTCAACTTCCTAGGCATCCAAAAGGCTTTTGGCAAATATTTCACTTTTAAATATTTAATTCTTCAACTTGGATGTCCACATTAAGTCCCTCTTTTAAAAATAACTTTAAAGTCATACGTCTAGGCATGGGGTCCAAAAGTATTAATAAAACAAAATATGAATTAAGTTGAAACTTTCCTTTTTGTTCCCAAGAAGACTTGAGACACCTTGGCCAAACTGAACTACTTTGTTGCCAGAAATAGATGAAGTGCTAAGCTATTGAATTGCTACTAAAATAGCACTGCCATATATAGCACTTACTAAAAATAGCATACTGCTAAAAATAGTAAGTGTCTCCAAACTCATTTTGAGCATAATTTGAGCAGTCATTATGAATTTTTGAAAATAGTAAGTTTGAAAAAAGGTCATCAAATGCAGATGCATGTTATACCATTTTGTAGCTCTCCAAAAACCCCAAAAAACCTAGAAACTTTTCCTGCATGCAAACTCCTAATTGAAATGCATCTCACTTTTATGAAATGCATGTCACATCTCTCTGAAGCTTTGTGAAAACCCAAAAAGATATAGAAAACACACTGCCAAACTCTTGCATGCAAACCTTCAGAAGCTCAACTGAAACCTCCTACAAAATAAGAACCCTAATTTTCACTTTTGACTAGCCTACGAGTCTTCGGAATTAGGCTAACAATCACTGAAGAGTGTAGGGCTAAAATGGGGATTTTACAGTCCACCCTTCCCAAAATTACTTGTCCTCAAGCAATGCCACCACAACTCCAGAAATTTAAACTGATCCACACCAAACCAAGTAGGATCGCAGGGTCCCATGTCCATCTATGAAAAGACCCACTATGATGATGTTGCACCACTCTAATCATACAAATGAAAATATTGTGTCAAATATTCACTGACCTCCCTTGTAACCTCAAAAGGTTACCACCCATGAAACTCAAGTTGAAAAACCTGGAGGAACTACAATGAATACCTAGAAGCATCTCTTGCCCAAAAGACTCTGAGAAGTCAATATTAGTAGTACTAATTTTTCTATCACAATCTTGAGCAATAGGAAGGATAGATTTCTCAACTCAAAACCATACTCCTCATCATAACTCCTCAAAGTACCAAACAGAGTCACAACTACATATGTGACTCCTCCAAAACTTCTTGCAAAGAGGAAAGTGGTCCTTTGCAAGAACTCAACAGACTCATCCTCATTACTCCTTATGGATCTACCGTGCCTTCTCTGAATTATTCTGAAACAATGAAGACTTCTAGAAACTGTCACAATGCTCAGTCCAAGAGTCTTAGGATGATGAACCAAATTAAGTGGAGGTTCGTTGTCCCAAACAAAAGTACAAGAGGATGTATAAGAATGGCTACTGGTAAAAGCTTGAACACTTCCCAAACATGGATTTTGACTATTCTGAATCAACATTTCTCTCATTTGAGACCAAAGACCGGTCCTAATAGAAGAATGTGAAGTCTAAAAAATGAATACACTAGCTGCCTACCAAGTTTGAAATGATTGACTTAAGATTTGATTTAAGGAAAATCAGCATCCAGTAAGTTGAATAATTGCTGCAACAATGAAAATATTCATCCAAATTAAAACATCTGCTCATGTCCAAAGTTGGAAAAATCCTCTCAAAAGACTCTAACACCACATAGAACCATCCTTTGCTCAAAATACTTCTCTAATCCACCAATTGATGAGAAAAAGAAACCATTGAATGACTAGTAAGAAAGGGAACAACACCAAAAAAATATGAAAATTAGATCCAAGTATCTCTCTAAAGATCCTTCTTTCCACGTGTAATAATCTTTATCAACCCATGTTGAGAATCCCATGCATGGATACCCAACCGAAAGTGATCTCCAACATATTGAAAAGAATACTCAACACATCCCCAAGCACCAGTCAAAACCAAGTGCATATTCACAAAACTTATGTCCACTCCAGTGAACCCTTGAAGCCTATCCATGAGAGCTTCAACAACAAGGGAACATGGAACAATCATTGTATTTAAACCCAATCCCAAGAAAATATTAGTGTGAACTAAAACATCACTCAATCCAAGGGATGGATTATTAAACATGTAGACACCCTGTTTTGGTCCTTTTTCCTCCCATGCTTCGTGCATAACAAATTTGAAATCTCCTCTCCTTGCTGTGGTAATAATTTTTTCAGCAACTACCAAAACATGTTTGAACAAGACCTCAGTGTCAAAGATATGAAAGTCACCATGAATCAATGCTTCTAACCTTCAATGATACAAATTTTGCACTTGCAACCTTTGATTTCTTAGGGAAATCCTCCAAATAAAACTCCTCTTGAAGACAATCAAGGTCTTCAATTACTTGCTTGATTCCTTCAGTTCTTAATTCATTTTCTTGCTTTCATAAACATTTGAAATCAGCTAGTTGATCTTCTACCTCTGTTGGAGCCAAATAAGCATTCTCTAGCATGTCCTTCATTGATTCAAGCTTAGGAGTAAGCTTGTCAACCTTTCCCTCTTTTCCTTGGAATGCACTAATGGCCTTCTTTGTGAATTCATACACACAATCCCGATCTCTAATCCAACATAGATACTCTAATTTTATAATCTCCAAGGAGTCTTTGATGAATTGCAAATTAAGGAGAGGGACTCCAACCCTAACTCCTTCCCATATCTCTTCAACTTGAGCCTTCCAATAGAGTTCTTCAATCAAATTGTGTGTGTGGTCAAATATAGGAAGAACTTGCACTTCATTTTCAATGGACACTATGAATTGAACTTCCTACTCATAAGTGTGCAAGGATGGTGAACTGCTAATAGGCTATATTTCAAAATTAGGACTTTGTTTCTTGATTTTGATGCCTACATAGCTACACCAAAACTCTTGTCTTTCACCACACACCAGTTGAAAATGCTCAAGATCATGAAGAGGATCAGACTCTACAAATTTTTTGGACCTTTGTTTACAACAAACTTCATAAAGAGGTGAATCAAATTTGTGATTGAAAACCTCTTTAAACTTGTCATCATCAAAAACCCTATGGCATTCTAAATTTGCTTCCAACTCACTGTCACTTTGATCAAGTGTGAAGGAAGCCCAAAACTCAAGCATCAAATCAACATGGATTGTTGATATAGAATCCTCATCAAGATCCATTTCATCATGCCCCTCTATTGGATTCATTAAGAAGTTGGGATGATATCTTTTGTGCATATGAGTTTCCCACTAAACATTCAGATTACTATTGCTAGAATGAAGAAGTTACTCATGAATAGATGATGTTCTAAAAATTTCAGTAGCAACAAACTCTTCTTTAATGGCTGCAATCATCTCAAAGGATTCATTATGGATCTTTTCCAAGCAAGCTTCTTCTTTAGAGAAATCTTCTTCTCCAAGGGCCATCTCATAGCTTGCATTGAAACCTGAATTTTGATCATCATTAGGAACAAAGGGAAATTCATCCCATGCAGGACCCTTATCATATGTAGGTGCCTTCACACTCAAATCCCAAGTATGGAAAGACCGATTTCTTTGTTCAAAGGAAATGTGCTCATTGTACTTGCCTTAGGGTGTTGTTGCTTTGAATAAATCACTTCCCAAATCGCTATAACTAATAACATAAGTATCCTTCTCCAAGGGCTTAGTTCGATAATCAAACCCAAGACCACCCATGTCATCATTACTGAAATGAAGTGAAGAATCATCAATGCTAGTTTTTTGAAAAACTCTATCATTTTTTCCTTCAATGATCCCATCATGAGTAGGTATATTACTGATCTTATCATTAATAGTCCCATGCATACTAAATAGATCTTCTTCATTACTTGTTAAAAACTCTTCATGTGTAACCAAAACTGATGTTGCCTCATTGCACTCATCCTTAGTATGTGTAGACAAATGCATATCTAAAGGTACTGAAATGAAGGGGGAAAGGGGGCGCAATGTCTCTTAGAGATATTACACCTTCTCCACTCAAATCATTCAAATATGTCCTAGGAGTCCCAATTGGATTGACTAAAAACCTCACAAGGTGAGTCAATTCACAATGAGGAGGACCTAGAAAGGTTTTTTTTCAGCTTTAAGGGGTTCACCACCAAGAAAATGCTTGGAAAACAAAATGTTGGAAAACACACTATGATATGTGAAATGACCTAAAACTAAGAATGCAAGCTAAATGAAAGATGCAAATAATGAAATTATGCAACAGGGAGATACAAGGTATGTACTTAGGAAGTTTGGAGATGTTGTGAGGATTTTGGAAATGTAAAGAAGCTGTCAAAAAGTGTTATGGAGGACTAAGATGCCCAGACTAGCGTATTAGTCTCGTTTTTCAAGGAAAATATAGTCTTCAGATGTCAAAACTGGATCTAAAGAAATCTCTGAAAAATATTCCCAAGAGGACTAAGACACCCAAGGTGGCTTATTAGTCCCATTTTGAATTTTTGCAATCTTTGAACAGGATCCTAAGCTCTAAGGTCTACACTTGCTTTCTTTCTGATCTCAGGTTATAGAAAAAACTTCTGAATTTACCCTGTAGGTGAGTTTCCGTGAAGATGACAACTTTTCAATGCAACTTTGCAACTTTGACAACATTGCACTCCAAGTGATCTTCAAGACTTTAACCTAGATCTTCCATCACAAATATGCAAGATGGGAAAAAATTGTTGTTTGTTAGTAAATGGGGGTTTTCCTTGGTCAAACCCATTGTTGGTAATTAAACCTTAAAATGAAATAGAAATGATGAAGGAAATGGTGAACGAATAACATGCAATGCTACAACTCACCAAACCCTTGTTGTAAAGTTTGCAAACTTGTGTGCAATGGCTACAATGGAGATGGATCTTGAACCAAAGGAATGATCTTGAATTGCTTGCTTGAATCAAAACCCTACATGACAAATGTTAGCACAACAACACACATGATGCAAAAAAACTCTTTAATATGATGCTTGAATCTTGATGATGGCTCCAAATGCTTCATGAATATGCTCTTGAATTCTCTTGTGAACTCAATTATGCTATTAGGAATGTTCTCACAAAAGACTTGATTACTTGATATCTTGCTTATATGAAAATGAGTGAATGAACCTTGTATTTATACTTTTTCATGTTTAATATCCTGAAATTATATCACACCAAGCCAATATATGAATGCATTAAATAAAGGAGGCTAAATCTCACCATAATTTTGAAATTAAATCCCGAAAATGACTCAAGGAGGAATCAAATGCCCTGTGTGGCGTCTTAGTCCCAAGTGATGAAACTTGGGGCACAAACACCAAAAAAGGGCCCAATTAAGATGCCTCAAAATCAGAGTCTCGAAAGTCTTGGGGGACAAAGATGCCCTAGGCGATGTATTAGTCTTGATCCAAAAATTAGGGACACACTAATGGAGTCATGAAATTATCATTTATGCATTGGACAATGTCAAGATTAGCAAAAAAAATGCCATTCATAGGGCTTGTGGACACAAAATAGGACCAATTAAGCCATAAAGAAGCATAAACAAAGCAAGGCAGGCCCACAAAAGTATGAAAATGCAAGGGTATGCATTTTGCTACACTACATTTAGTCCCCACTTTAGTGAGAGGATGAACTTGCTTCAAACTCACAATAAAGTAGCCAAACATGTAATCAAGAGAGGTTCTTTTGTACAAATATTAATAAGATAGGATGACAATAATCAAGAGGGTGGCCAAGCCCCTAGGATCAAGATCCTATGGAAAAACCAACATAGGCACAAAATAATGCACATGTGGATGGTATATGAAGCCATGATTAGATCGCAAACATACACCATCAAAGATAGGAAAAAGGAAAAAAACTACAACGGATCAAGCTTCGACTGGTCGTCCAATGCAATGGACCGGGTCTAGGCTATTTATCCAAAAGGTTTACAAGTGGAACACGTTGTCCACTATGCAAAAAAAACACATGCTCACAAGGGCTAGTGAGAGCTAGGTGTTCACTAGGTGAGCCCCAAGGAACCATATCAAAGCCATGCCTCCAAGACTTTAGTAATGCACAAAAATAAAATGAACGCTCACAAGGGCTAGTGGGAGCTAGGTGTCCACAAGGTGAGCCCCTGGGGGTCCATATCAAAGCCATACCTCCATGACATTAATAAGGTATAAAAAGAATATGCATGCTCACAAGGGCTCGTGGGAGCTAGGTGTCCACTAGGTGAGCCCCAAGGGGTCCATATCAAATCCATACCTCCATGACTTTAATAAGGACAAAAAGAAAATGCAACAAGAAAGAAGGATGTTCAAAGGGATTTTGTTTAGTTCATGCGAGGTCTTACTCCTAGAGATCATTGTGTTTAACAACTCCAAGAGAAGATAGATACAAAGTCTCATCCTGGGGAACATCATACCCAATGCTTCCAAGAGAGGATAAGCACAAAAGGTCTCATCTTGTTTCCAAGAGAGGACAAGTGCAAGGCCTCATCCTGGGGAACATCGTATCTAATGTTTCCAAGAGAGAACAAGGAAATATCATGCTCTTGGAGGAATTCAAACCCAAAGACAACACCAAGAGGAAAAACACATTGCATAAAGAAAGAAAATCACATCAAGGAACATGAAAAAAAAAATGCAAGTGAAATCATGCTAAAATAATGCCAATGTATGCCCCCACTTTAAAGAAATTTCTAGCACCATGTTGTGAGCAATTACTTCAAAGTAGCAAATGAAAATGCAAACAAGAAGGAAGACATGAGAGCCAACTTGGAAATCCCTATTCCAAGTCATATGTTTCTGAGTAAAGCTGCGTCATGCAAGAGAAGAAAAAGGGAGGGGTTGCTCTCAAAATGAAAACACAAAACACATAAGGGATCTATGGATTTGGGGTTCATATTTGTCTTTGTTGCAATGATTTTAGAGAGCTCATAACTATCATCATTCCCAAAATACACACAAAACTAGAAGAATGACACAAAGAGAGTGAAAACAAGGAAAAGTCTTTTGGTTCAACATGGAAGAGACATAGGGTGTCTCGACGCCTTGCGTCATACCCAAAACGAAGACACAAGACAAATGAAAAATAAAAGGTGAAAGAGAAAGAAAAAGCTTTTGGGTCAACATGAAGGAGACAGGAATTTCTCAAAGCCTTGCGTCATCCCAAAAAGGAAAACACAAGAAATGAAAAATGAAAGGAAATGATAAAAGATCAATCAAAAGGAAAAAGGATACAACATATAGAAGAATGAAGGTACAAATAGAGGAATGTATGTATAGAGAGAAACATCAAACAAAACATCATAGAGGATCACATTATGCACATGTAATAAAAAAGTGAAAAGAAAGAGAAAAGGAAAGAAAAAGAAAAAGAAAAGATAAAATATTAGTAAAGCACATGTGAGTCAACCATCTAGTAGGTCATCCACATCCCATTCTTTTCAGTATATGTAAGATGTAGATCACTAGCGAAAGGGAAAATATCAAGTGTTGTACTAGGAGAATCACCAAGCTCAACACATGGTGAATTGATCGGTTGAGGAGGATCACCATGGTTGTTGTCGTTTAAGATCATGGAAGAAGATCATGGAAGAAGAAAATAACAAATTCGACTCATTATGCACTTCCTCATCAATTTTAGTTGTTTCCTCATTGTCGTCCAAGTTAACCACAACAGGAGGATGAATAATAATATCCATAGAAGATTTTGGTCCTTGTTGTGTTGGAGACATGAATTATGTATGTTCTTGTAAGAGAGGAGGGTCATCATTTATTGCTTCTATCAAGTTCGGGTTTTGATTTTCAATGTTGTTCTCATTATTCATCTTTCGAGCAATAGCACGATGCCTACGCCTACACTCTCTAGCATTATGGTTTCTTTTATTACGATTTTCAAGTTGCGTTTGTGTAGGAGCAGGTTTATCAACCATATGTTCCTTTTCTTCTTGTGAGGGAAGAATGGAAGAAACCATGGAAGGTCGTTCAACCACTTTCTCTTTGGCTTTATAAATTTTCTTAGGAGGTGGATTAGGACTTGTTTGGTTTTCTCTAGGTCTTTTATAGGAAATAGGTAAGGGATTGTTCATGGATGGGTCTTGGTTTACTGGAAGGGTTTTAGGCTTAACATTGTTTTGTTTATGTGGTGGAGGTTCAAGCATAGGTGGAGGTTCAATCATGGGTGGAGGCAAGTTTTCAAGGGATAGTTTGGCTATGCATTTTTCTTTGAACTTTTGGTAGGATAGGAAAAGGAAGTCTTCACGAGGAATTATAGGTTGCATGGGCTTTGGCCAAAAATAATCTAAGGAGAAATTTCCATGGGAAGACAGGGGTCTAAAGCCACTATGGTTTGCAGTGAATATTTCATTATCAACTGGAAACTTTAAGCACTTATGGACAACAAATGGGACCACATTCATGGAGCGAAGCCATTTGTAGCCTAACTTCACACGAAATTGGTCTGAATTAGATATGATAGAGAATGATGCATTTGATTTCTTTGGTCCTACTTGTAAAAGGAGTGTGATCGATCCCATCATAGCATGAACAAAACCATCATGTGTTTTAATCCATGCTTTAGGTTCATCATATCTATCTTGAGTGAGTTCATGCACATATAAGAGTTCTTCTATGATCATATTTTCTCCACAAACAAGATCAATTAAAATCCCAAGAGTGGGCTTGTTATTGATTACGCCAGATATGTAAAGAGGACCATCAGGTGCATGTGTAATTGTTTCTTCTAAAGAGAAAGTAATATCAACGGTTTGTTGTTTACAAGGCTCAATGTCAATCACTCCTATCATTGTATCTATAGGACTTTGTTCATTAGTATCCATATTGAATCTAGTCATCATCATCCATATGATTTTTTTCATGATTGCTCATATTCTCATCATTCATGTGAAAATTCATTACATCGAGCTTAGTTTCATAGCCTTAACAAATGAAATATTATGGTTGGGCACGGGATTGGTAAATATTTGCAAATTTTGGTTGGGAGGAGCTACAAACTTGTTACCTTTTTCATTTACACCTCCAATTAGTATATGATTGGAATCAATGAGGTCTTGTACAACAAGTTTAAGATGCTTGCAATGTTCTATATCATGTCCTTTTTGTTGGTGGTAAGCACAATAGGCATTGTGTCTAAAGCTCGGAGGTAATGGCTTGCTAGGTCAAGGGGTTGAATGGGAGGTAAGGTAAGCATGTTTTTGTTTAAGAGCTAGGTCATAATATTGTGAAGGGTGTTGGGTAAGGGTGGTAAGTGTCTTTGCAGATCCCCAAAGATATAAGGATTACTCTTCTTTATAGCAGCCACTTGGGTATCAATTGGTTGGGTAGGTTGAAAGGTGGAATTTAGTTATAGGGAAACTTTTATTTTGTCTTCTGAAAGGTTGGTAAGTGTTTTGGTTTGAAGTTTTAGACTTTTCAGGATGGGTAGGGGTGGTTTTTGGTTCACTACTGGTTATGAAATTCTTATAGTCTCAAAGGGAAGTGAATAAATGCATGAAGGAGGGCAATTTCATCATGGTTAGTTTATCCCTTATCTTTCTTTGTAAGTTTTCTATGAACATCTTTTGAAGCTTGGAATCGATAATTTTCACATTGATTTGGGAATAAAGTGATTGGTAGCATGAAATAAATTCAGTGACTTTTTCACCCTTGTTTTGCTTGTATCTCATCAAATCAGCCAATGTCATTTCAGGAACCATGTGCACTTGGAAATTATTTATAAAGGCCTCAAAAAGTTCATTGAATGAACGAATTGAGTTATTTGGTAATGCAAAAACCAATCCAAGGCAATTTCTTTTAAGGATCAAGGAAAAATTTTAGCCAAAAGTTTGTCCTCAAGGATAAAATCACTACACAAGGCAATGAAGGCATTAACATGATTAACAGGATCTCCCTTTCCTCCATATTTCTCAAATCTGGGGATCCATATACCTTGTGGCACTAGAGTTCTCAATATCTCCAAGGATAATGGGTTACTCTTGACATAGTATGAAGGTGGACCATTTTGATTTTGATTTATGGTGGAAACTTGACATTGAATGGATGGAAGACTTTGTAAGAGATGGTTAATGATAGGATCAGTGCTTGTAGTGTGTGATGGAGATGAATATGGTGGTGGTATGAATGTGTTGGAAGGACCAATGAATGGATTGCTTACAAGAGGAGATATAAGATTAGATGCCACATAGGCATAAGGAGCACTAATGGAAATTTTTAAGGTAGGAAGGATGCTACTAGTTAGTTGCATTGTTGTGGTCATTTGATGATTGGTATAGGTGGGAATTGAGGTTATGATTGAAGAGGGAGGAGTTTGACTTCATCCTTGGTTTTGCATATTGTTTGAAGCTTGAGCACCATTAGTGGTGGAAGAAAGATGTTTTCCAAAGATTTGAGCTATGTTATGCACAACTTCCAATCCTTCATCACTTTCCATCATGCGGTGAAGGTTATCTATGGCAAGTATAACAATGTTTGAAATGTTTTCAGTACTTACACTATCTTGTAGATGTGCTAGGTCTTCATGGATTTTCATTATGTTTTCTTGAGGAATATGATCAACCATTGTTTGAGCACTTGGAACAACACTTGTAGTTAAGGTGGGCATGGAAAAAGAGGTGTCAAAGGTATGGTCCATACCTAGTGAACTAATGCCAACACCAGAAGTAAGAGAGCTTGATAACCCAAGATCCACAATGAGTGTTTTATCGTTGGATGCCATGAGTCTCGCACTTTGCCTAACCACAGTATTAATAGGACACCAAGTATTATGGGTCATATGAGGGATAAAGAAAATAAAGTGCAAGGAACACAATAGCTTATACTTGCAATTACACTTGAAATGAAAGAAATTGGAATAACAACAATTTTGGAAATTGAAACAGAAAACTGAAGGCAACCCATAAAAACACAGGGTAAATGCACAAACTTGTGTCACACTTTCAACCAACTTATCAGCACAACTTAATTTAAGTATTTCTAACTAAAAATCAATTTTGGTCAAACATATGATCTAGTAAGATGCATTCTAGCTAAGTTAGATACTTCCACAACTTTGTCAACTAAAATTGTTGGCTAAAAATATATGGAGCACCACTTTGAGTCCAATTTACCAAAAAAATATATTATTTGAAAAACTTGAAGTTTCAATAACTCCTACTAATGTAAATAACATTTGTTTAATAATATAAATACCCTTTTGTAGAACCATAAGTGTAATTTTCAAAAATATATTTATTTTAATAATTTTTTATTTTTTATTTTTTTTTAATTTTTACTAAAAGTAAGTTATTAGCACAAAATATTAGGTTGATTACCATGCCAAGGAAAATACTAAAACTTATTAAAAAAATTGAAAAAATATGAAGCACTAGATAAAAGAATTTATTTCAAGATGGTATAATTTTTTTGCCATTTTAGATAAATATTGAATATGAAAGTTGAAGACCAATGGAAATTTTATTTTTTGATTCACACACATTTTAATATTTATTTAAAAATATATATATTTATCAAAGTTGGAAAACATATATCCATGCACTAAAGTTTCAAGTTATAAATACACACAAAAAATTTGAAAGAAAAAAAAATTACTATAAAAAGATTGACGTCTCATGCAACTTCATTTTTTAGCATTTTATTAGCAAGTAAATTATAGTGTTAATTTATTGAAAATTAGTTTAAAATAAATTATTAATTTTTTCAAAAAAACACAAAAATAAATTATACTAAAAAATACATAGTTTACTAGTTTACATCATTTCAAAATTCAAAACATATATGCCACTTTTTAGTGATTCAAGTTTAAAAGTTGGATTAGTGTTGGTCATTTCCTTTATAAAGTGTGACACAATTTGGTGCTTTTACCCCATAGAAAATCAATTTCAGACCCTAAAAACTGGAGAGTCAAAGTCAATGGGGACTAAGACACCAGGAAGGGTGTCTTGATCCTCCTAGGGAGATTATGAAGTTCCAGAGGCTAAAAAAAACAACAAACAATAGAGAGAGACTTCTGAGGCAAAAATATTAAGAGGGACTAAGATGCAAGGAAAGGAATTTTAGTCCTAGCATAGGTTTTTTGCAAAAAAATAGGGAATTCTAGAATGTCAATAGTGTTTACAGATTGTCTATGCAAGGTATTGATGCTTAGAAACAAAAAAAGTGCAAATGAGTACAAGGAAAAGTAACTAGAAACAAGAAATTGAATGCAATAGTGAATGAATTTTTTTCAATTTTGAATGCAATAGGGATGTTTCTAAATGCAATTAAGATGATGAACAATGTTGTTTCCAAAATTTTCAATGAAATGAAATGATGCAATAAAGTAAAGATGCAACCTATATCCACTTTCACTAATGCAAAATGCAAGAAACCCTAGATACACTTTCACTAATGCAAGATGCAATGCAATATAGATATAAGGAATTTAATGGACTCCAAATAAAAAATGGAATGGATGTTCAAAAGAGTCAGGTTCACCAAAATGAAATGAAGGTGAAAAAGGAGGGGCAATGTATCTTAGAGATATTGCACCTTTGGCACTCAAATCATTCAAATATGTCGTAGGAGTCCCAATTGGATTTACTAACAACCTCACAAGGTGAGTCAATTCACAATGAGGAGGACCTAGGAGGGGTTTTTTTCAGCTTTAAGGGGTTCATCACCAAGCAAATGCTTGGAAAACACACTGTGATATGCAAAATGACCTAAAACTAAGAATGCAAGCTAAATGAAAGATGAAAATAATGAAAACATGCAATAGGGAGATAGAAGGTATGTACCTGGGAAGTTTGGAGATGCTATGAAGATTCTGGAAATGTAAAGAAGTTGTCAAAAAGTGCTATGGAGGACTAAGATGCCCAGACTAGCGTATTAGTCCTGGTGAGCTATTTTTTGGGGAAAATATAATGTCTTCGAATGTTGGAACTAGATATGAAGAAATATCTAAAAAATATGCTTGGGAGGACTAAGATTCCCAAGGTGGTGTATTAGTCCCATTTTTAATTTCTGCAAACTTTGGACAGGATCTTGAGTTCCAAGGTCTGCACTTGCTTCCTTTCCGATCTCAAGTTCTGAAACTTCTAAATTTAGCTTATAGGTGAGTTTCTGTGAAGATGAAAACTTTTCAATGCAACTTTGAAACTTTTACAACTTTGCACTCCAAGTGATCTTCAAGACTTTAACCTAGATCTGCCATCACAAATATGCAAGATGGGAAAAACTTGTTGTTTGTTAGTAAATGGAGGTTTTCCTTGGTCAAACCCCTTGTTGGTGATTAAATGTTAAAATGAAATAGAAATGATGAAGGAAATGGTGAATGAACAACATGCAATGCCACAACTCACCAAACCCTTGTTGTAAAGTCTACAAACTTGTGTGCAATGATTGCAATGGATATGGATTTTGAACCAAAGGAATGATCTTGAATTGCTTGCTTGAATCAAAACCCTACATGACAAATGTTAGCACAATAACACACATGATGCAAAAAAAACTCTTTGATATGATGCTTGAATCTTGATGATGGCTCCAAATGCTTGACGAATCTACTCTTGAATGCTCTTGTGAACTCAATTATGCTATTAGGAATGTTCTCACAAAAGAATTTATTGCTTGATATCTTACTTATATAAAAATGAGTGAATGAACCTTGTATTTATACTTGTTCATGCTTAATATCCCGAAAATATATCACACCAGGCCGACATATGAATGCATTAAATAAAGGAGGCTAAATCTCACTAGAATTTGAAATTAAATCCTGAAAAAATGACTCAAGGAGGACTAAGATTCCCTAGGTGGCACCTTAGTTCCAAGTGATGAAACTTGGGGTACAAACACCAAAAAGAGGCCCAATTAAGATGCCTCAAAATTAGGGCCCCAAAAGTCGAGGGACAAAGATGCCCTAGGTGGTGTATTAGTCCTGATCCAAAAATCAGGGACACACTGATGGAGTCATGAAATTATCATTTATTCATTGGAGAATGTCAAGATTAGCCAAAAAAATATGCCATTCATAGGGCTTGTGGACACAAAATAGGACCAATTAAGCCATAAAGAAGCATAAACAAAGAAAGGCGGGCCCAAACAAGTGTGAAAATGCAAGGGTATGCATTTTACTACACTACAGGTACATCCTGACAGTCCACCATAAAATTATTGAGAAACAAAATTTTATTCATGTCATCAGCATTAGAGTCTACTATCTTTTTCAAGTGAGGCTTCAGCTTCCCCTCACACTGAATGAACAAATCTTTAATCAACTTACCAATAGTAGAAGAATTATTTTCTTCTTGTTCATAAACGTTTAGTAGAAAAGATAGGAAGGGTTTAGGAATGTCATCCATTTCATTGAAAATTAAAAATAAAATGCTTCTCATGGTTGCAACTACATCCTCCTCTTGTTCACTCTGAGTTGAAATGAAGAGGTAATGGAACAAATAATATATTTGATCTTGCAAACCCAAACCTATCATCAATATACTTGTTCTAAGATCTAAAAATTTCTACAATACAACAACTCTTCTGGAGTACTAACTGCTATCAATTTCATCAAGATCTTGAAAGATTTCTACAATCATGTGTAGAACCTTCTTCATAGTATCATCATCATAGGCCACTAGGGGTGCTAGGATTCTCATCACTTCACTAAGGCATGAAGTAACCAATAGATTTATTTCTTCATTTGCATGCCTCAACCTATAGGGATGTTTGAGAGAGGTCACTACAGGTGATAATTCTATCTTCATCATTTTAGAGGGTGACTAATTCACTCAGATCAAACATTGTTCCAACATATAAGTATACTCACTTCATCTTCCCTTGACTAAAATTATTCATTGAGCTTTTTCCCTACAATGTAAAGTGACCTTGCCACACTTTTTTCTTCATCGAAAGCCATGTTTTAATTTAAAAAATAAATCAAAAAGTTTTTTTCCAACAAGAATCTGTCAACTATAACTTTTATTTTCACAAGATGCTAGGAAAATAGACTTTGATACCACTGAGATATCCCCCTTAGCTTTTTTTTTAAATTATCAGCACATGAAATTCAATATTAGCATTAGCCCAAAAAATATAACCAACTAAAAGTTAACCCTTCACTTTCTAATCACCAATATCCTAGTGTGCGCAAGGTGAGAGCATACAGTGTGAGAGGATCGTTAGATAAAATATGAAATTGAAAGTACAATGTAGTAGGTGGCTATCTAACCATGAAGGAAAAGTAAAGCATAGGTGGTGAACCGACCATAAGAGCTCTTGACCACTTATTCAATAGGAGTGAAATTACAAAGTAAACAACTAGATGACAAGTCAACCATGAAAGCAAGTCAACCACTTATTCTGTGGGAGTGAATGAAATAGTAAATAAGTGAAAAAATATTAATTGCCTAATTAGTACTACTAATTTAGAGTTTACAATTTTAGCTTCAGCTGCACAACAATCAACATAGTGTCACCAAGAAAATCAGAATGATAAAGAATATTTCCCTAATTGTTATAAGTTGTTATAGAACACTGAACTTAGCCAAAATTAGAAAATAATAGATCTGATCAGAAACATCAGTACAGAAAAATTAGATCAGCAAATTAGAAATTCACCAAAATGATCATAACTTGCTCCAAACTTCTTTGTTTTATGTGAAACTAAATGCAAATGAGAGCTAGAAGCTGGGAAACCAAGTACAAGCAAAGAAACTCCTTCAAATGATAATGATTTATTTATGCACACTTCGCAATGTAGCCATAATGAAGGTACAACTTCCAAAAATGGGAAACCTTGTCTAGAAATTCCAAGACACTATCAAAAATCATGAAACCATGAGAAAAGGGGTGCCCTAGCAAGGAGAATCCACAAAGTTCATACCCAGATTGATAGGAAATTCACTCAATGAGATACAATCAAACTCATGCTTTAGCCAAGCACAACCAGCAACATAAAAATCAAATTATACAACATCAATTTGAATTCAAAAATTAGAATTAAACCTAATTTGCACTCTTGGATGAAGCATAGTCTTTAGAATCCAGCTAGGCACTATCTTGCAAGTACAAAACTGAATGGATGGAGCTAGGAGGTATGTGTTCCTTGAAGCAAGAACTCTGAATTCATTTCAACAACAATTCAATACAATAAACAATAATGGATGCAAATGAAGGAGCAAGGAATTGTATTTATAACCCTCTCTTAAAATTCAAATCAATTTTGTAACCTCCAAGAGGGACACCCAAACAATTATTAGAAATAATAATTTAAAATACCTTTTTGATTCAACTTCCTAGGTATCCAAAAGGCTTTTGGAAAATATTTCACTTTTAAATATTTAATTCTTCAATTTGTACATCCACATTAATTACCTCTTTTAAAAACAACTTTAAAGTCATACGTCTAGGCATGGTGTCCAAAAGTATTAATAAAACATAATATGACTTAAGTTAAAACTTTCCTTTTTGAGCCCAAGAAGACTGGAGATTTCTTGGCCAAACTGAACTGCCTTACTGCCAAAAATAGATGAAGTATTGAACTGCTAAACTGCTACTAAAATAGCACTACCATATATAGCACTTACTAAAAATAGCATGCTACTAAAAATAGTGTCTCCAAACTCATTTTGAGCATAATCCGAGCAACCGCTGTAATTTACTAAAAATAGTAAGTCTAGAAAAGGTCATTAGATGCATATGCATGTTATACCATTCTAAAGCTCTCTAAAAACCTATAAAAACCCATAAACCTTTCATGCATGCAAACTCCTAATTGAAATGCATGTCACTTTTATGAAATGCATGTCACATCTCTCTGAAGCTTTTTGAAAACCCAAAAAGATCTAGAAAACACATTGCCAAACTCCTACATGCAAACCTTCAAAAGCTCAAATGAAACTTCCTACAAAATATGAAACCCTAATTTCCACTTCTAACTAGCCTACGGGTCTCTGGAAATAGGCTAACAATCACTAAAAGGCGTAAGGCTAAAATGGGGATATTACATATGTTTCCCTTATGCTTATGATAGATGTTTTTTGAAATTGGGTGAGCCGACTAGAGAGATCTCGGATTGCAGACCGAACGACTCTCTATCAAAGGATGATAGTGCAAGGGTTGGACTTCAATGTGTCATGTTGAAGTCTTAGAGACACGTTGGCATTTTATATGGGAAGAGGGTCAAGTAGCACCCAAAAACACAAAGGGTCTATTGGAAACTCAAATGTTTTGGTTTTATAGTTTAAAAAAAAGTACAAAAATAAAAAGTATAACAAGAATACTATGAAAAGCTACTCTAATAGAAAAATGACAAAGAAAGAAGAAGAATTCCAACTTACTGAAGGTCCAATTCTCCAGCTAACTCCAGGAAAATGAACAACACCTACACACAGTGACAAGAAAAATGTTGGGTTGTGTTTTGAAGCTTTCCTTATCCAAACCCATGTTTTGGTCTTCCCACCTCCACGAACAACCAATAAACAACAATATTAAAGAAAAGTGATGAAGAACTAGATAGAAAAGACACAAGATAGTAGAGAGAAAAGACAACCTGAATGCTACTCTATGAGAACAATAATTTGCAAATAAGAAACTAGACACAATATCACCTCCCTTTCTACGAGTGCTCAAGGATGAGAGGAAGGAATCAAACAAGATCACCATGCCAAAAAAGTGGAGCTTCAAAAACCTATGATAATAGTGGTGTTGGAGCATGAAGAAGATGGTGTAGAAGCTAAGTATGAAGCTGGAAGTAGCAAGAGATAGTGAGAATAAAGCAAGAAGTGTTATAACCTAGAGAGATCTTGAGAAAGAGATAGAAGTGAGAGAGAGTTGATAGAATGAAAGAATGGAGTTCAAATGGATAATTTAGAGGTAAACAGTTGTTCTCAGTGGTCAAGATTTGGCAAGGGGACATTATTCTCATAGGTGATAGAGAATCATAACATCTTTACCATTTCTTGATAAAGGAATCTTGGTTAGCACAATGTGCAAATGTCTACATGGCGCACATGTATCACAAAAAAAAATTCCCTTCACTGACACTAAACAATGGGGACATTACCAAAAGTGAAGAAAAAGTGGTGATTTTTTGCATTATCAAACTTGTAAGGCTAAAATGAAGGTAAATTAATGGGAATTACAGGGAGTGCAAATTTATGCCATTACAAAGAGTTAATACATTCTTTGTAATCAAAGATATAAAAATAGCACCGAAGAGTGCATTATATAAGATTCATGATGATGCAATTGAAGATGTTGTATGGTATTTAATGCATGAATATATTAATCTGTTGAAGATAATTATAATTTTTTATATGGACTTATGCTAATAATCCATGACAATTAGTATAAAGTCATGAATTTCAGAAGAAAATTTCATGTGATAAAAGACAAGTGGGAAGAGATTGTAACTTCAGAAGAAAGTGTATCTATATTTGATCAAAGAAGAAAGGTGATCACAAATTTTTCTAAATTTGTTCACACCATTTGATGAAATCTATAATATTTGTTGAATTCTAAGTTTGAAAAGGTACAAAGTAAGTGGTAGGTCATTTCAAATCTTGGAAGAGTGAAGGTGGTAAAGCCACCAAAATAAATGGCCATCAAATATTACATAAGTGATATTTTTGTAGTTAAAATTTAATTATAAGGAAATTATTTTCCAATGGCAAAGATTGGTAAAAGAGAAAAGAAAGAAAATAAAAACTTAACATGTAAAAATAATATTTTGAAAGAAAATATTGGAAAAATTGTAAAGAAATATGAAGAATTAGAAGAGGAAAATAGGTCATAAAAGCAAGATATATTGGAATTGAGAGAAGAAAGTATTTTTCTCAGTAAATTACTTGAAGCTTAAACATAAAGGAAAATCAATGTCTAAGTATAAGCCTACACTATGTCATGTGTCATGTGATACAAATGATTTATGTTATTCATTAGATGAATTGTTTGATAAATGTGATATAGCTAAAACATTTTATGATAAAAAGTGTAAGGAAGATAACAATATTTTTGAATCTAGAACTCTTGCAAGTTGTGAGGATAATAACAAAGAATGTTTCCTAAAGAATATTGGATTTAGGATAATAAAAAGAATGGGATACGAAGGAAAAAGTCTAGGAAAATATGGATAAGGAATTATAGATCCCATTTATCCAATAGTGAGGCTAAAAAATGAAGGCCTTGGATATGCTAGTGGAAATAAAATGATGTTATAGGTGTTACAAGTTCAAACAAATTATTTTGAGAAATATAATGCATACAATGTTTTCATTGTCATATGCATGGACATAAAAAAAATTGCATTTTGATATTCATCCTTATAGTATCTATGGATTAAATAATCATTTTGAGAAATTATGTTGGAACAAACAATGGAAGAACCAACATCTACAAGATAGTATATAGATGGATTGTGGATGGATCAGTGTATCTAATTGGAAAAAGGTCACAAATATGTTCAAAATTTTGTACAAGCATAAATACTCTCATGTCAAACAAAATAACAATCATGCAAGATCAAATATCATCCTAAAAACCATGCAATTTAATCTATGAATTTTCTACTACTATAATGGCTACTTGAATTCTATCCATGTAATGGTGTGAGATTTAAAGTTGGAGCACTCATATATGCAAAATAAGTACCGTTGATCACAAATATCATTGTTGAATGGTTGTGATATTGAGATCCCAAAGATCATTGTTGAACCTAAAAAATTGTAATGTTGATCGTAAAGATCATTGTTGAATGGTTGTAACATTGATTGCAAAGATCATTGTTGAACCTAAATATTGTATTTTTGATTATATAGATCATTGTTGAATGGTTGTATCATTGATTGCAAAGATCATTGTTGAACCTACAAATTTATAGTAATGATCATAGAGATCATTTTTGAATAGTTTTAGAGTTGATCGCAAAAATTGTTTCTAAATTTGTGAAGGATTTGATCACAAAGATCATTACTGAAATTGATTGTGGAGATCATTGAAGGTTTTGGTCACAAAGATCATTGTTGAAATTAATCGTAAAGATCGCTACTAAATTTTTCAATATTTTGATCGTAAAGATCATTGTTTAAATTTATTGTAGAGATCATTTATAAATCTATGATAGTTTTGGTTGCAAAGATCATTGTTGAAATTGATCAAAAAGATCGTTACTAAATCTGTGAAGGTTTTTTTAATCACAAAGATCATTGGTAATGCTTCACTTCCTTTATTGATATAACTATGAATAATGTCTTACTATGGATAATGATGGAAAAAAGTAATCAAGGCTATTCAAAAGAAGGATAAGTTTTTATACTTTCAGGAAGGTATTGGTGTTAAATATTCTTCATTTGTACATGGGTAGCTAATAAACCTATTTGTTATAGGTGGCCCACATCATCTAATTAATTTGTGTGATAAAATAAAGTTTATGAGGGGTTGTTAAAATATAAACTATATTTAATTACAAAGACTCATGTCTCATGTAAGAGACACACCTTTCCATATATAATATCTATTTAAGAGTCTTTGGATCCATATTTTTCTATATAAGAGACACACTTATCCATATATAACATCTATTTTTATATGTAATAGATTGGGTCTTTATGATCCCAATGTGGGTCACCACCATAATCACTACCATCGGTATATGTGAAGCAATTTTTGGGATGGGTAGATGATAAAGTGTACAAATAACTTGATCGTGTTATATAATTCTATTGTAATGTTTATTTACTTTGTTTGGTCATTTTTTCCTTCTAGTGGAGCTTTTGTTGGATTTTGTCCCTTTTTACCACTCTCCCATTCAATTTTCTATTGAATTGCAATTTTCCAGACTTAAGGTCAATAAGATCCAATTTTTCTCTACACTTCTTTATTGACTCATCAACCCATGTTGACCCATATTCTATGTGTCTAGAGCCTTGAGCCTTGGCTCACTTACCATATAGGTTGGATTGACTGTTGGATTAGTGTTATCAAGTGAACATCCCATTTCTTTTGAATTTATGGCCACCAACTAGCACAATTTCACCATAACATATACAAGGCTACTACCTAAGGGATCTATGATCTAATGTTACACTAGAAGCTCATCCCTTTGAGTTTACTTTGAAAATTTGGGTCGCTAATTTTTGTGAATAGAAGAAAATTATTGATAATCATACAACTAATAATACTCAAATTAAAGATCATCTATATGGTCCCTCAAAGTGGGAGATCAAGTTTCTAAATAATTTATATAATCTCTTTGTTTTTGACACTTCCTAGGTCATTAAACAACTTAAAAATGGTCATCAGCTCCTAACTAAACTTCCTAATATCATTCAATATTTTATTCATCACTATGAGTAAGTGCTTAAAGCTAAATATAACTCTCTTGAATGAAATCATGCTTTGTAACAATTCTTTAAGGTTGTCCCTTCTAGTCTTTCCCATTCTCAGTAAGTTCTTTTTTATCATAGGTCTAAGTGCAAGACAAGGATGAACTAAGGTAGGTGATGAGAATAATCTCCTTATGAAAAAGAGTGATTTACAATTAATTTATAACATGTAATAGTGAAAATGTTAGGATTTGGCTACAACTATTGCATGGCAAGGAGCGGAATGCATGCTTTAAGGGACTATATTTATTATAAAATTTTTAAATATTTGTTGTAAAGCATGGCATTCATCAATACTATGTCCAAACATTCTATGATATATACAGTGAGATGTGTTTGTGTTCTTAGGATATGGATGTCAATTTTATCTCATGGGTGGTGTTGGTTATTTTTAATGAACCAATCAGGTCTTAGCAGATACCTATGAGTTTGCAAACTCAATTCTCAAATACCTACAAGACAAGTGGCCAACGAACGAGATAGAGCACTTGTCACTTTATCTTCTGAACTTCGGGCTCTCCAAGACTGGGGGGAATTCCCACAATGTAAAATATATAACTCATTTCAACAATTCACATGTACAATGTAAATTTAGGTAGACACATTCTCACCAATAGCAAGTAAGATTAAATCACTCAAGAAGCTGGCAATTCCTTGAGTTAACTTTGCATCTTAAGTTGAGAATAAAATAACAAAAAACTAAGGGAGGATCAACGATTGTTTAAAATATTGTTCTCAAGTTGGGTAATTGAAACCATGAGAAAGACTTAATGGGTTAAAGATCAATGCCATTATCTATGGGCTAGGAGTCTGCGCAAATTAAAATATAAGGTATATTTAATTATGAACACTCAAGATCTAATGATATTACTTTGTAATTCATAAATCAGTAAGAAAGCACTAAAGACTACTTATCAAATCCAAATGACCCAGTATGTGAATTCGTGATCCAATCCAAGCATTTTAACTCATTCCATGAACAACATCTAGAACCAAAACATACATCAAACCATAAGACAATGACAATTAATGAAATGATCCCTGATCAATATTTTCATTAATAATTCAAATAAAAAACAAAAATGGAGATACTATAGACTCAAAAAATCTCCATTATCCTTCAAATGTGCTCAAAAACCATACATTTAACTAAATTTTCTATCTAGACTCAAAGCATTAGACAAAGACTCAACATATTTGCTTTGTGTTTTTCAATTCTCACAATGTAGCTCCAAAATTTCAACCAAAAGATTTGCACAAATGCCCTTGAATTCCCTTTTATAGAATAAGGGAGCAAAAAAAGCCTCAAGCCAGATGTACACATGTCGTATTTCAATTGGACCGCTAGAAGGCATATTCCCTAATTCAGTTAAATATTTGCTATCATCAAAATGGAGAGAATTCATATAAGACAAAGAATATTTACATTTGTTGTAAGGAGCAAATTCTCCTTTCAAAATGCACATGTCAAAAAGGATTATCTTCCTCATCATTGTGCATCCAATTCATCAAGCAAGATGACAAAATGATGTAGACCAAAAGTGAGTCAACATCTTAATCAACACTCCACATCATAAACAACCAATATTTCCCTGTGAAACATATGTTCTATACATTGTAACCTCTGAGACCAAACCTGTACAATACATGACCCATTATATGCTTCAAATCCACACTTACCAACCCACTCGACCAACCAATACCCTTCCCCATTCTTCATACTCTTCATCAGACGACTAGTTGAAGTCTATGATTCTATCCAATGTCTTTCTATTAGGGGAATACTTGGTTATCACAGATTTGGATTCCATGTCAAAATCCATCTCCCTCGTCCAGGCTTGCAATGGTTTCAATTGATCATTAGTGAGTTGAATATCAATCAATGGTGACAAATCAATTATATTATATTGAATTATTAATTCTCTTACCTTCTATTCTAGAGGGGCAATGTATCCCTGGAATTTCTACTTACTCAACTCACACACAAAGTTATAAGTTGGAAGTGCATTAGGATACTTATCCTCTTGATGACTAGCTCCAACTGCTATCAACTTCAATTTCTCATCCCTTAGGATCCATCTATTCAAGATTGGAAGGGCTAATTCATGATCTCTATGGGACAATTCCCTTGCTCGCATCATCAGGGCATAGTTATCATGGACATTATTCAGCTCGGCCTAAATCTTCTCATTTAGATGCTTGAAGACAATATGAACAATCTTTGATACATTTTCATACAAGATGTCCTGAGCCTTTTCAAGCAAATTTTTACATGTTTCAACTTGTAAAAGCAATTGCTCCCTTGTAGGTTGATTAGATGAGCTAGGACCTAGTGTGCTTAATTCATCAACTAAAAGTGGCTCTTGTCCCAAACTATATGGCACCATTTCCAAAGCCTGACCATGTGGTGAAGGTGGGGAAGATACAATTAGAGATGATGGGGGTAGATGAATTGAGCTGCCTCAGTTGTATTCACTCTGCATTTCTCTCCTTTGTTTATAAAATGCTAACTCAATTTCCTACACTACTACCTTCCACTGACTATTATCATATTCACTAAGAAACTCATGGTACTTGTGCCTAAAGTTATCCCTCTCAAGGGTAAGGTGCTCAATAGTTTCCTTAGTAAACTTGGCAACATTAACAACCATGTTAGCTACTTCTAAAGCTGGAGTATCAGCAACTCTCCTCACCATTAGTTGTCCTCTGATATCAGATGGCTCAACAAGTATTGGTTTCCTAGATCCTGAGGACAATGACCAGATTGCTAGTGCATCCCAATCTTCATTAAATGAAAATCCTCAAAGTGCCATTTCCAACTCTTCTTTTGTTTACATCATAGGCATTTCAACCCTCCTTATGGCATCCATGACTATAGCATCAACAATGGTCCATTCATCTAGCACTATCACATCACATTTCTTTACAAGTTCCCTTCCCTCCTAGGGTGTGAGCTTTTTAAATTCCTCTTTCATAATGCTTCTCACATTAGCTTGGATAACACTCTCAGGAAATTAGGGATGCAAACTCCTTTCAGTGGCCACCTTCTCTACATATGTAGCAACTTTAGATTTGCACCAGAATTCTTTGAATGCAGATGTCTCAACAAAGAATCCATCCTCCATAAACTCGATGCTAGCTTCAATTCTTAGGTCATCTGCACTATTTAGACCAGTGATGTCAAGTTTCCCCAATTTGAGACTGCTTTGTCCCAAACTTGAAGTGATTTCCCTTACAGGAGAAGGCATCCCTTTCTGCATATCTCCAGGAGTGACATAGATGTCATCTTCATCTATATTAGAATATTCTACCACTCCTCTTATCTTAATTATCTACTTCCTTGGAGGTGGCTACTCAAGATGAATAAGACTTCTAGGGGGTGAGTTGAGATTAATCACAGGTACAGGATCCTGTGTTGGAGGCAATGGTGGTGTGATTACAGGAACATCTATCTTTAGTTCTTCAGAAGTGATAGAGGTGGGAAAGCCCTGCCCTTCATCCATTGATTTCTTTCTCCTAGTGTAAATCCTCAATTGCTTAGGTGGCTAGTATGTTGGTCTTTCCTCCAATGTCTCTGAAGTGCTTTCCTCAACTATTCTTGCTTTTCCCTTATTTGTGACTTCATGTTGTTCCCTCAGTATGCCAAATACACTCTCAAAATCTTCCATGACATGCATAGCTTTGACATATTCATCAGGTATGTTTGGAAAAGGATTATACTGGGGATCCTTCTTCCATTTTGCTTCTACCATCTTCTTATAAGAAAGGTACTTCGCCTTCCTCTCATCCTGCTCTTCAAAGTTAAAGATGTTCCCAATAACATCCTCAAGAAAATCAAAGACATGCATAAAATTATCCAATCTCTTCTCTGCTCTCGACGTGGTAATAAAACCCTCAGGATCATGATTCCTTGGGTGCATAGTTTGTAATCTGTAAGGTACCAAAAAATGTACCAATTACTTCCATGACCCTTTTCTAGAACATAATCAACAAATATTGTTCATTTAGGGAAAAATGATCCCTTGTTGTTTCTGGTAGGTGCATTATTTGGGAGGCCTCCAATTGCCTCGTGATTTCAAGGAATCCTATCCTTAGTTGCACATCTCTTGGCAGTACATGTTGATCCAAACCACTACCATATACCCTAAAAATTGTTCTGTCAAGATATAAAATCAAGTCTTTGTAGTTGTGACTCAGGTTCAAATCCAATCTCATCTCCATAGGTCTTAAGAAATCATGAATTTGTTTAGGAATTTTGGGTGGCTCATATATAAGGGACCTCCTTATCTTTGATGCAAATACATTTTGAAATATCATAAAATTATATTTCTTATCATCCCTGTCCAAAATTTGGGTCCAACATTGAATAGGAAGATCAACTCCCTCTTCATTCTTTCTCAAACTCATGTATTTCTCAAAGATCTTCTACCCTTTATACAAAAATATGTGCATTAATAGTGAGTACCACCAGAACTTCACCCACAGTTTTCCTTCTTTTAGTGCAACCAAACCCTTGTGAATATGCTCCGACAGGTAAGTACCATAGTCATAGACTATGCTATATGTCGGATGTTGTATATGTGTATCCAAATAGCTATGCTCTCTCTAAAATGTGTTTGGTGGAGAGAAACCAATGATTTGGCACAACGAATAAATGGTCTTCCTAAAATATCTCTCAAATTAATTCATCGGGAAAGGCTCCAGCTCTCCCTCTCCAATCTTGAGCTTCTTCTTATGTTTCCTAGTGTCAGTCACTACAGTATGTAGAGGCAACATATTCTTTCTAATGAACACTCTGGTATTTTTTTGTTCTCTTCTGATTTCATTCATGTCTAGAGGAACCAAATTTAGACTCCATTCATGTAGTTCAAAGATATCTTCAATCTCCTTCCTAGTTATCTTTACCATATCCTCCCCATTAAAATTTCTAACTACCCTGGAAACTAGGTCATAATTTAAGGTGATTTCTTTCAGAAGACCCACATCCATATACATAGTAGAAACAACTAATTTTACCATATCCAACTTCTAGGGATTACTGAGACGAGGTGAAAGGTTCCTATTCCCAAACCAATGCTGAAATAACTGCCATCTAATATAGGGCACGTCGACATTCTTTATGTAACACTACTTATCTGTCACTCCTTTCACAATAGGGCCCTGGAACAAAACCCTCCCTTCCCGCTTCTTATTCGTAGAAGGTGGCAACCAGTCAACTACATCCTGGGAAAGAGTTCTAGAATGGGTTGAAGAGGTGGCAGCTTGTCCCTTAGGAGCCATGAATTTTACATACACCAGGGTTTCAAGCAAAGAGAATTTTAACAATTGGTCTCCTGCTCAAAACTTATGACTCGGGATGAGTGTTAATTATGAATTATAGCACAAGGGTATGACACCTTTTAAAGGAATAATTAACCCTAATTCTAGGTAACGAAAGTAAAGTGATAAAACACCTCTCAGAAAGCATATTAAAAGTAGACCCTAATAAAGAAGGCTGAAAAAAAAGCATAAAGCTAGGTTTTTCATACTTACAACTTTCAATAGCGTTAAAACCCCAATACTAGTTGGGACGAATTCTGCAAAACACTCTTCCAATTCTTTGTAATGCTCTTGATGCATTCTCCAATTCAAGATAAGCAAGAACTAACCGTATACACATATTTTGAAGGCAATCGAGTAAGTTTATGAGTCACCTTCACCATTACTACCTGCTCACTCGAAGTAAAAGGTTGCAATAGGTGTACTTCACAACTTTGAATGTGTATCATCGATCTTCAGTTGAGATGGCCATTTCAAATGACTCAGATTGAGTTGATGATATTTGAATTTACATCGTTGTCCTAGCTAGGACGAACAACCAATGGAAACATGTCGATTGGACCTTCTTCCTGTACTTGTGGGCTCCACTCGCCAGTAGCTGTAAGATACACGTGGCGAATTCTCGCGGACCTCACTACTTTTAACGAGCTTGCATCTTGTCTTCACGAGCTGGCAGGGAATGGTGGCGATCATCTTTCAACCCTTGATTATCATCATCGATCTCAAAGGTTCGGTCATCAGAATGGAACACAACAGTCGGGCCCACACACTTGATCAAACATGTTTCGTCATCTCACTAACCTTGTGGCCATTAAATCACCATCACTTGGGATGAGCGAGCCAACGGGGAGTGACCCAGATTAAATCCTACCATCTTATGATCAACAAACCTACACGCATAGTGAAGTTAGTCATCAAAAGGGGGCCTTGACTAGGCCGACAAGATTTTACCCCTCAGGGATTAATGACTTAGACATAAGTCATTTATAGGTGAAATATTGAAACCCGAATTTGGAAATAGGAAAAGGGGGCCAGTAAGGGATGCATAACGATGAATCAAAAGACAACTTATGTCACCAACAACTAGACAATCAAGTCAACACAGAATTAAGACATCTGAGGTTACATATAGAGATTTTAGAAGACAAGGTTATCCAAGTAAAACCCTAAACCCTATGTGTGATCAACATATGACATGCTGATATCAAGGACAAAATACCTCAAAATATCAAGGATTTTTGGGGGGTCTAACATCGGCTCATGCTTGGGGATGCATACCCCTAGTGGGTATGGTGAGAAATAGATCTCTTGGTGGAGCATACCAAACACAAAGGAACTCAAAAAAACCAGGAGCTTGCTCGGACAAGGAAAGCAGATGCAACAAAAAGAAAACACACCAAACCCTATGTACAAAATTTATAGGACTATATAATGTACATGGAAATATAACCTATTTCAGGAGAAATAGGGTTTCAGGAACTGTCTATGTACTGGCAGTTCTAGAAATTCACCTGTTAGTGATTGCAGTAAGTAGGAATCTTCCCCATGAATATCTGCGATCAAATAAGGCCCAAGCCACAAGGGGTCAAACTTCCCATGTTTTCCTTTATCCTCAAGTCTGGAATTCCACATTAAAACCATACATCCTACCTCAAATTTCCTTTGCACAACCTTTTTGTCATGCAAATATTTGACTTGAAACTACATCTTCTCATTTTTCTTGTGAGCTTATCTTCTCATCTCATCTAGCTCAGCCAATTCATCCATCCTATTCTACATCTCATCACATATGTCAGTTTCATACTCTTGAACAAATTTATACATTTTCATTAGATTATAATGTGGTATTCTGGCTTCCACCCCATACACCAAATTAAAAGGAGAGTGTCCAATAACTTTCTTAACTATGGTCCTATCCGCCCATGATGCCAATTGCAGTTTTGAGTCCCAAGCCTTCTTATTCTTATCAAAGACCCATTTAATGATCTCCATAAGGATTTTATTACTGGACTCAGCTTGTCCATTTCATTGGGGTTGATATGGGGATGAGTATTTTACATTTATACCATGCTTGTTACAAAATTCCATGAATTCTTTGGACCTAAAGCACATAGCATTGTTAGAGACAATTCTCTCAGGAACACCAAATCTACTCAATATTATTCATCAGGAAATCAATGACCACTTTTCCAGTTTCCTTCTTGGTGGGAATAGCCTCAACCCATTTTGTGAAATAGTCAGTTGCAACCAAGATCCAAGCATGTCCTCCACTGGACTTCACTACCATTTCTCTAATAAAGCCAATACCCTACTGTTGGAAGGGGGCTAGCGCTGAGACTGGTCTAAGTGGTAAGTTACCTGAAAAATTTAGTTTACCTATAAATATTTGATAGGAATCACACCTCTTAACAATCCTATGTGCATCCTTGAAGACTGTAGGCCACCAAAAACTGGCTCTCAATGCCTTGTTTGTTGTTGTCTTGGCCATATAATGACCTCCGCACACTCCTTTATGCATTTCAATCAACAAATCTTCTACTTAGTGACCATCTATGCATATGAGAAGCACACCCTTTGGGCTTCTCCACCAGAGTTCACCATCAATGATAACATACCTAATTGCCTGTAAATTCAGTGTTCTCTCATTTTTTGGCATGCCATCAGGACATTTCATGGTTTGCAAGTATTCAACTATTCTTCAGTACCAACCACATGTTTTCATATCACAAATGGGAGCAATGTTTTCTAGTTCAAATTCATTGATTTGGATAGCCTCCAGGTTGGATTCAGCCATAAGGTTGGCCAAACCTTGGCCTCTTACTAATTTCATAATCTGAATGTCTATGTTGAACTCTTGAATTATGTTGATCCACCTACATCTTAGGCCCATAGTTTCCTGTTGAGTAAAAATTTCCTTGACTATTGCACTTGGGACATAGGCCACTACTATTGCACCAGTCAGATATATCCCTAAATTCTTGACAACCTTGACTAAGGGAAAAGCTTGCTTCTCAGTGGTGCCATATTTGAGATCAACTACTTGTAAATATTTTCTAAAAAAGGTGATTGGTTGTTCATAACCTTCATCATTTTTTTGTAATAGGACTCCTACTATAGTATGAAAAGAAGCAAATGTGAATAATTGGAAAGGCTTAGAATAATCTGGAGATTTTAAGACAGGTGTAGCTTTAATAGCATCTTTGATAGCTTGAAAATCTTTGAGAGGATCTTCTGACCATGCCACCTTTTCTCCTTTCTTGAGCATATTTGAAATGGGTCTAACTATCTCTACAAATTTAGTGACAAACCTCCTTAGAAGATTTATCTATCCAAAGAAATATTGAATGCCTTTAGCATTCCTTGGTGGTGTAAGATTGTCTATAGCTGCCACTCTTTCAGGATCAATCTTGATTCCATCTTTCGAGACAATATGCCTGAACAACTTACCCTCCTTAACTCCAAAGGTGCACTTCTTGGGATTCAATGAGATGTCGTACTCCAGATCTCTAATGAAAATTTTCTCAAGATGTGAGTAGTGATCCCCTTCTTTCTTACTGTGGGTAGTAAGATCATCCTAGTACATAGCAAGAAATAAGTCTATAAAATCAACAAAGGCCACATCCATAGCTCTTTGAAAAGTGGCACCAACATTTACCAAGCCAAATGGAATCCTGACATAAACATAAGTTCCCCATGGAGTAGTAAATTTTTTTTTGTACTACTCTAATTCTCTAACCATGACCTGGTTGTAACTAGAAAATCCATCCATCATAGAAAGTATTTCACAACTAGTCAGTTTCTACAACATTGCTTCCATGTTGGGTAAAGGGTAATTATCTTTCAAGGATGCAACATTGAGGTTCCTAAAATCCACACATAATATTAAGTCACCATTCTTCTTTCTGACAGGAACCAAATAGGACACCCATGAAGAGTGTCTTATTGGTTTGATAATTCTTGCATCACTCAATTTGGTAGGCTCCTCTTGCATTTTAGGCCTTAAGGTAGGATTGATAGGCCTTTGTTTTATCCCGAATGGTTTTGTGTCAGGCTTTAAAGGGATCTTGTGTTGAAAATATCCTCCTTGTAAGCTTTCAAATCCTTGTAGGACCATGCGAACACATGTCTGTATTTTTGCAATAAGGCAATTAACATAGTCCTCACATGTGGCTTCATCCTTTTCCCTATATATACCTTCTTAGGAGCATTTTCTGTCCCCAAATTAATTTCCTCTAATTCCTCTTTGTGTGCACTTTATTGTTTAACATTTGATATATCTGGGCCATTAAAGACCCTCTCAAGTACAACTAGCCCCTTTGGGATTTTATTGGTTTTCAGTTGAATCACCTCATTACCAAATACTGTCTCCTTTCCATCTACTTCCACCACATATGAACCAAAATCAATCTCCTGATTCTCATACTTGTCAACACATTGTAAGAATCTTAGTATGTCACTATCATCATCAAACACCTACCAATTGTAGATATTATTAGGTACTGTTGGCCTTTTTTGTACCTCAATTCATGAGACACCATCAAAGGTCACATCATCAAGCATGAAAACAATATTAGCCAACAAATCTGCTTTGACATTCTATCCTCTTTCCACTCAATCTATTCCAAAAGCATCAAATACCTCGATAGTATCCCATACCTCATGTCTATATTGTCTTAACCTCTTATCCTTGGTGAAAAACCTAGAACTGATTTGGGAAACTACTAATTTGGAATCCCCAAATGCTTTTAAAAAAATTATCCCATGTTTGGAGGCTAATTTTAAACCAAGTAATAAGGCTTCATAATCAGCTACATTATTGGTACATGCAAACTGTAGTAAAAAGGAATACTTGAAAACCTTATCGTTGGGAGAAGTAAGGATGACTCCAGCACCTGAGCCTTCTTTTGAACATGCTCAATAAAAATAAAGCATCCATAGGGCATCTCCTTGTGGTGCTTGCAAGATCTCTCTAACAATTGGAGTAGGCTTAGATTCTTATTTTTCTTGCCTTAATTCCTCCACATGAAAGGTGTTAAGGCATGTGTCCACAACATTGATCATTGGGGGCTCCTCTAGCGCATCAACAAGCTCAATCATGTGCCGAAATCTTGATTCCCAAATGATTTTAACATCCTTTTGGTCAATGGAGAATGTGGTGAATGGCAAGTCATATTGCATACTTCCTCCCATATTTTTTGGATAGCAACATCCCATAAGTTAGCGGGATGTCCACCACTGTAACACTCATGACTAGCTCCTTTTCAGGGAATGTAGCCAATCTATATGGAACCTTGTAAATTACTTCAATAATAGGGACCTCCCTAGAATCCATAGCATAGAATTTCCCATAAGCGCTATCCACCTTGAGGCCCGTTTCCTCCATTATCTTGATAGGCATGACATTATTTGAAGTTCCAGAATCTATCATACAATTCTTGAGTACTTTTCCATCAATGATCAAGCTTAGAAAGAAAGGATTAACCAAACTAGGATTTGCAATAATAGTGGTCCCTAAATAGATCTCAGGGTTCTCATTAATCATTGCACTCACCTCAACACTCTTTTCTTGATTATTACTTTCTTCAGATATTTCAACTCTTGTCCCATGTTTGCTACCTCCGACAATGTTATTGATAACTGCCATTGTTTTATTCTTATGGTCCTCGATCCTCATCATCTCAAGAAATAGGACTATAACTTGAATTTGTGATAAGACCTGAAACATATCAATAGGAGAATAATTTGGTACCTTCGGGAGTACTATTTCCTGAGGAACTACCTTATTAGCTTGCTTATCAATCTTCTCAGGGGTAGGCTTCAACTCTTTGGCCTTCAGATTCTAATGTGTAACTTCAGTAGTAGCCTTGACTTTGCTACCTTTTTTAGCCCGAATCCTCATTTCCTTTGCTTCTTTGGGCTTGGTTTCTTCATTCTTATTTTTAGTCTTGGATCCATTACTATATGTGTTGTTCTCTTTAATGAATAAACCTCCAGGGTGACCTTGATTTCCACTCACCACTCTATTCTTCAAGTGGAGATCACTTCTTGCTTGTGCTCTTGTAGCTAGTGCAACTCTATATCTCTCTATCTACTCATTTCATGGTCTTCTCAGAGAAAATTTTGATTCCTCAAGATTATAGGAAGTATATTCATCTTCCCTTTCTTCATTTGACAATTCCTGTTGATGATATATGCTTGCTTGTTTCCTCTGCACATCGACATCATCTATGTCAGCATCATCACTAGAATAATAATCACCATACTCTAAATTGGATCTAGTCATGAACACATTTGCTGACTCATTTGGACTATGAGGAGAATGGGATTCTCCTTGATCTTGTTGGGTGTCTGGCATGGATCTTGCCACTGCACATTGCTGTGATGAATGAGGCATCTCGTATAGTTCACACCATGGTAAATCTTCAACAACATTTGTGGTATTCTTATGTAGAGGATCAAGTGTAGCCTGATAATTATTTTGATTATTCTAAATTGGCTTCCTATTATTCCAATTGGTATGATAGGGAAAATATTAAAGTCTTGGGGGCCTATCATTTCTTAAAATTAAGGTTTATCATTCTTTTCTTGCTTTTGTAGCAGACTGAGAACTTGATCTAACTTCTCATCTAGAGTTGCAGTCTTACTTGATTTCTCATTTTGTGCTCTTGAATTCTTGAAAAGCTTAGGATCATCTCTCTTTCCCACTTTACTAGAGGCCCTACTATTATTTTCAATATTCATGCCCATCTTATATGCTTCTGTCAAAGACTATGGATTCTTATCCCTGAGTAGATAACACATCTTAGAGTCGTAAGCATTACAATATGTCACTAGGCATGCATCAGGATTGGGCCTTAGATAAGTAGGTACCCTATTCATAGAATTCTTAAATCTTGTATTGAATTCAACAACTGATTCATTGCACCCTTTGGTGATATTATTGAATCCATTCAATTGGAATCTGGGATTAGTTTGATCCCCATATTGTTCTCTAAATGCTCTATAGAAGGATTCCTTTGAGTCAATACTTGCATCAGGTAATCCTCTATACCAATCCCTTGCATCCTCAGTCAAGGATTGCATGAAGTACTTCATTGCCACATCATCATCCCATAATTTTAAATCCTCAACTAAACTTTGGAAGGCTTTCAAATGATCCTCCCCACTAAGAGCATTATTTCTAGTGAATTTAGGGAGATTCTTTATGGCATTGTTTGGGACAGGATTTGGGTAACCAGGGATATTTTCAAAACATAATTTCCTATATCGATCATTATGGGGTAGCCCCCTGGGATGCTTATCCCTTTGAGTGTCTCTTTGCTCATCATTCTTGTTATCCATTCAATCTGTATTTTTACCTTTCCCATTTCCTTGGTTACCATCATTTTTATTCTTGTCTTCTTCCTCATACTCAGAATAAGAAGCATTGCTTCTATTGCCACATCATCCACTAGGAGTATGTCCACTTGACTTATTTTCATGAGATCCACTATCACTCTTCCTAGAACTTGAGGGTTCTAGATTTGGAATTGACATTTTGAGAAAAGCAATTCTTCTAGACATTTCTACATTGTTTGCTTCTATTTCTGCTTTCTTCAATTCTTTTTGCAATTTTTCACCCTTCAATTCCAATTTCATGATATCAGGATCTAGAGGTGCGACAAACAGATTAGGGCTGACTTTGGGATTATTAACAATAGTCTTGGCAGCTGAGGTATGGGTATTTATGTTGGTATTGGTATTAAAGGAATTGAAGACATTTTTTGAGGAGTAGTCCACAACACTTTCCCCGTGATCTATGAAGGATGTTTTCTTGGGTCGATCAGAAGTCTTAGTGGTAGTAATGGTTGACGTATACATGCTAGCAGTAGAGGTTCCCAGTGGAATTGTTATCTTTGGAACTTCAGGGGGAATTGTGGCTGCTATTTTAGTAGCCTTTTCTTTAGCAATATTTTCTTGAGCAACCCTCTCTTCGACAACTTTCTTCTTAGTGGCTCTTTGCTTAGCATACTCTTCTCTCATTTTTTTCACCTTTTCTTTCTTTATCCCTTTCAAGCTGCTAAACTCTAACCCTATCCTCCTTTTCTTTCATGGATTGAAATCTCCTTTTCTCCTCTTTTTCAGCAAGCCAATTTGCCTCTTCATCCAAGGATTGTATATCTTTGTCAACATATTCCTCATTTTCAAGGAAATCGCCATACTCACTTTGAGCTAGAGTATGAAAGATTTTATCTACATGATCTTCCTCATGGAAAGTAAGTGCTAACAAGTTTAGAGATTCTCCTCTAGGATTAAAGTTTCCCCCATGAAATACAGACCCCATTCTGGGTGTTGGTGGTTCTGAGAGTGCTTTACTCTTACCCCAAAATTCCCATTTATCATCTTCTCTAGAAATTCTGAGATTATCAAATACTTGTTCAATAGGGAAACTACCCTATCCTCCCTCAATTACCCCACCATTATTTGAATTTCCAGAAGTATTTACACTAATTACTTCATTATTAAAAGTGGGAGATGCTCTAGCAAGAGAATTGAGGGACTTACTAGATTCAACAATTTTCTTCTTCCATAGAGGTTGTTTATCCTTGGTAGGCTCAAATTCTGCCTTCTGTTCAGGATTCTTCTTTGCTTGACTTCTGGTTTTCCTCATGGTGTCCGTCGAGCTGTCAATTTGCTTCTTCCTACGTGCTTTTTGAGATGTTGTTATATTGGTATGAGAAACTTCAGAGTTTCCACCCAGAATATTTGGAAATAAAATTTAACTATATCTTGACTTGTTATTTGCAACCTTAGAGAAAATTCTAAACATAACCCAACACAAGGTGACAAAACTGACCAAAAGTTGACGCATCAACAAAAAATGACGTATATGATTTTGAAATGTGAACCGATACTTCTTCCAACAAAGAATAATAAAGATTTGACTCTGATTGTACTAGATCTGCACTAGAGACGCTAAAATTTATGAAAGCTCCCCAGTAGAGTCACCATTCTATTGGTTATTTTTAACGAACCGATCAGGTCTTAGCAGATACCTATGAGTTTTCCAAACTCAATTCTCAAATACCTATAAGACAAGTGTCCAATGAATGAGATAGAGTGCTTATCACTTAATCTCCTGCACTTCAGGCTCTACAAGACCTAAGAGGGTATTCCCACAATGTAAAATATATAACTCATTTCAACAATTCACATGTACATTGTAAATTGAGGCAAACACATTATCACCAACAACAAATAAGATGAAATCACTCAAGAAGCTAGCAATTCTTTGAGTTAATTGTGCATCTTAAGCTAAGAACAAAAAAATAACAACAAACTAAGGGTAGATCAACGATTATTTAAAAGATTTTTCTCAAGTTGGGTAACTGAAACCATGAAAAAGAATTAATGGGTTAAAGATCAGTGCCATTATCTACAAGCTAGGAGTCTGCACAAATTGAAATATAAGGTATATTTAATTTTGAACACTCAAGATCTAATGATATTACTTTGTAATTCATAAATCAGTAAGGAATCACTAAAGACTACTTATCAAATCCAAATGACCCAGTATGCGAATTCATGATCCAATCCAAGCATTTTAACTCATTCCATGAACAAGAGCTAGAACCAAAACATACATCAAAGCAGAAGAGAATGCCAATTAATGAAATGATCCTTGATCAATATTTTCATTAATAATTTGAATAAAAAACCAAAATGGAGATAGTATAGACTCGAAAAATCTCCATTATCCTTCAAATGTGCTCAGAAACCATACATTTAACTAAATTTTCTATCTAGACTCAAAGCATTAGAAAAAGACTCAACATATTCGCTCTATGTTTTTCAATTCTAACAATGTAGCTCCAAAATTTTAACCAAAAGATCTGAACAAATGGCCTTGAATCCCCTTTTATAGAATAAGGGAGAAAAACAAGCCTTAGGCCAGATGTACACATGTCGTATTCTAATTGGACCGCTAGAAGGAGTATTCCCTAATTCAGTTATATTTGCATTCGTCAAAAGGGAGGGAATTCATATAAGACAAAGAATATTTACATTCGTTGTAAGGAGAAACTTTTCCTTTCAAAAATCACATGTCAAAAAGGATTATCTTCCTCATCATTGTGCATCCAATTCATCGAGCAAGATGACAAAATGATGTAGACCAAAAGTGATTCAGCATCTTAATCAGCACTCCACATCATCAACAACCACTATTTCCTTGTGAAACATATGTTCTATAGATTGTAACCTCTGAGACCAAACCTATACAATACATGACCCATTATATGCTTCACATCCACACTTTCCAACCCACTCGACCAACCAATACCCTTCCCCATTCTTCATACTCTTCATCAGATAACCAATTGAAGTCTATGATTCTAGCCAATGTCTTCCAATATGGGGAATACTTGGTTATCATAGAGTTGGATTCCTTTTCAAAATCATCCAGAAAGTTGATAACAAATGTCAACTATCCCAAAGTGTCATTAAAGGTATTAATGTCCACTTCCTTAAAAATTTCTTTCACCTCAGTGTAAATGACTTCATCCATCTCCCTATTCCAGGCTTGCAATGGTTTCAATTCATCATTAGTGAGCTGAATATCAGGCAATGGTGACAAATCAGTCAAATTGTACTAAATTATTAATTCTCTTATGTTCTAGAGGGGAAATGTATCCCTGGAATTTCTGCTCACCTAGCTCACACACAAAGTTATAAGTTGGAAGCACATTAGGGTACGTATCCTCTTGATGACTAGCTTCAACTTCTATCAACTTCAATTTCTCAACCCTTAGGATCTATCTATTCAAGATTGGAAGGGCTAATTCATGATCTCTATGGGATAATTCCCTTACTCACATGATCAGGGCATAGTTATCATGCACACTATTCAAATTGGCCTGAATCTTCTCATTTATATGCTTCAAGACAGTATGAACAATCTTTGATACATTTTCATACATGATTTCCTAAGCCTTTTCAAACAACTTTTTATATGTTTCAACTTGTAAAAGTAGTTGCTTCCTTGTAGGTTGATTAGATGAGCTGGGACCTGGTGTGCTCAATTCATCAACTGAAAGTGGCTCTTGTCCTGAACTATATGGAACCATTACAAGAGCCTGAACCTATAGTGGAGGTGGGGAAGATACAATCAGATATGATGGAGGTAGATGACTTCAACTTCCTCAGTTGTATTCACTCTGCATTTCTTCCCTTTGTTTATAAAACACTCACTCAGTTTCCAACACTACTACCTTTCGCTGACTATTATCATATTCATTGAGAAGCTCATGGTACTTGTGCCCAAATTCATCCCTCTCAAGGGTAAGGTGCTCAATAGTTTCCTTAGTAAAATTGGCAACATTAACAGCCATGTCAGCTGCTTCTAGAGTTGGAGTATCAACAACTCTCCTCACGATTAGTTGTCCTCTAATATCAAATGGCTCAACAAGTACTAGTTTCCTAGATCCCGAGGACAATGACTAGATTTCTAGTGCATCCCAATCTTCATTAAATGCAAATCCTCGAAGTTCCATATCCAACTCTTGTTCTATTTGCATCATAGGTGTTTTAGCCCTTCTTATGGCATCTAGCACTATTGCATCAACAATGGTCCATTCAGCTAGCACTATCACACCACATTTCTTTACAAGTTCCCTTCCCTCTTGGGGTGTGAGCTTTTGAAATTCCTCTTTCATAATGCTTCTCACATTATCCTGGATGATACTCTCAGGAAATTCAGGATGCAAAATCCTTTTAGTGGCCACGTTCTCTATATATGTAGCAAATTTAAATTTCCACCAGAATTCTTTGAATGCAGATGTCTCAACAAAGAAGCCACCCTCCATAAACTCTTTGATAGCTTCAATTCTTAGGTCATCTACACTATTTAGACCACTGATGTGAAGTTTCCCCAATCTGAGACTTCTTTGTCTTGAACTTGAAGTGATTTCCCTTACAGGAGAAGGCATCCCTTGTTGCATATCTTCAGGAGTGACATAGATGTCATCTTCATCTAAATTAGAATATTCTAGCACTCCTCTTATCTCAATTATCTACTTCTTTGGAGGTGGCTACTCAGGATGAATAGGACTTCTAGGGGTGAGTCAAGATCAATCGCAGGTATAGTATCCTATGCTAGAGGCGATGGTGGTGTGCTTATAGGAACATCTGTCTTTGGTTCCTCATAAGTGATAGAGGTGGGCAAGCCCTGCCCTTCATCCATTGATTTCTTTCTCCTAGTGTAAATCCTCAATTGCTTAGGTAGTTGGTATGTTGGTCTTTCCTCCATGTCTCTGAAGTGCTTTCCTCAACTACCCTTGCTTTTCCCTTATCTATGACTTCATGTTGTTCCCTTAGTATGCCAACTACACTCTCAAAATTGTCCATGACATGCATAGCTTTGACATATTCATCAAGTATGTTTGGAAAAGGATTATACTAGGGATCCTTCTTCCATTTTTCTTCTACCATCTTCTTATAAGCAAGGTACTTTTCCTTCCTCTCATCCTACTCTTCAAAGTTAAAGATGTTCCTGATAACATCCTCAAGAAAATCAAGGACATGCATAAAATTACCCAATCTCTTCTCTGCTCTCAACATGGTAATAAAACCCTCAGGATCATGATTCCTTGGGTGCATAGTCTGTAATCTATAAGGCACCAACAAATGTACCAATTGCTTCCATGCACCCTTTGCTAGAACATAATTAGCAAATATTGTCTATTTAGGGAAAAAGATCCCTTCCTTGTTGTTTCTGGTAGGTGCATTATTTGGGAGGCCTCAAATTGCCTCATGATTTCAAGGAATCCTATCCTTAGTTGCACATCTCTTGGCAGGACATGTGGATCTAGACCATTGCCATATACCCTAAAAATTGTTCTGTCAGGATATAAAATCAAGTCTCTATAGTTGTGACTTAGGTTCAAATCTGGCCTCATCTCCGTAGGTGTTAAGAAAACATGAATTTGTTTGGGAATTCTGGGTGGTTCATATATAAGGGACATCCATATCTTTGATGCAAAAACATTTCAAAATATCATAAAACTATATTTCTTATCATCTCTGTCCAAATTTTGGGTCCAACACTAAAGAAGTAGATCAACTCCCTCTTCATTCTTTCTCAAAGATCTTTTTCCCTTTATATAGAAACATGTGCATTAATAGTGAGTACGACCAGAACTTCACCCATAGTTTTCCTACTTTTAGTGTGACCAGACCCTTGTGAATATGCTCTTCCAAGTAAGTACCATAGTCATAGACTATGCTATATGTCAGATGTTGTATATGTGTAGCCAAATAGCAATACTCTCTCTACAATGTGTCTGGTGGAGAGAAACAGATGATTTGGCACAAAGAATAGATGGTCTTTCTGAAATAAATCTCAAAGTAACTCATTGGGAAAGGCTCCAACTCTCCCTCTCCAATCTTTAGCTTCTTCTTATGTTTTCCAGTGCTAGTCACTACAGTATGCAAAGGCAACATCTTCTTTCTGATGAACACTTTGGTATTTTTGTGTTCTCTTCTCATTTCACCTATGTCCAAAGGAACCAAATTCGGACCCCATTCATGCAGGCCAATGATATCTTCAATCTCCTTCCTGGTTATCTTTACCATGTCGTCCCCGTTAAAAATTCTAGCTACCTTAGAAACTAGGTCATAATTTGAGGTGATTTCTTTCAGAAGATCCACATCCATATACACATTAGAATCAACTAATTTTCCCATAGCCAACTTCTAGGGATTACTAAGATGAGGTGCAAGGTTCCTATTCCCGAAGCAATGCTAAAATAGTTTCCATCTAGTATAAGGCACTTCAACATCCTTTATGTAACACTACTTAGCTGTCACTCCTTTCACAATAGGGCCCTGGAACAAAACCCTCCCTTCTGACTTCTTATTCGTAGAAGGTGACAACAAGTCAACTACATCCTGGGAAAGAGTTCTAGGTTGGGTTGAAGAGGTGGTAGCTTGTCCCTTAGGAGCCATGAATTTTACATACACTAGGGTTTTAAGCAAAGATAATTTTAACAATTGGTTTCCTACTCAAAACTTATGACTGAGGACGAGTATTAATTCTGAATGATATCACAGGGCTATGACACCTTTTAAAGGAAGAATTAACTCTAATTCTAGGTAACAAAAGTAAAGCGATAAAACACGTCTCAAAAATAAAATTGAAAGTAGACCCTAACAGAGAAGGCTAAAAAAAGCATAAAACTAGGTTTGTCGTACTTATAGCTTTCAATTGTGTTAAAACCCCAATACCAGTTGGGATGAATTCTATAAAACACTCTTCCAATTCTTCGTAATGCTCCTGACGCATTCTCCAATTCAAGATAAGCAAGAACTGACCGTATAAACAGATTTTGAAGGAAATTGAGTGAGTTTATGAGTCACCTCCACCATTACTACCCACTCATGTGAAGTAAAAGGTTGCAACGGGTGTAGTTCACAGCTTTGAATGTGTATTGTCGATCTTCAGCTGAGATGGCCATTTCAAACAACTCAGATCGAGTTGATGATAATTGAGTTTACATCGCTATCCTAGTTGGGATGGATGGCCAATGGAAACATGTCGATTGGACCTTCTTCCTGTACTTGTGGGCTCCACCCGCCAGTAGTCGTAAGATACATGTGGTGGCTTCTCACAGACCTCGTTGCTTTTAACAAGCTTGCATCTTGTCTCCACAAGCTGGAAGAGAATGGTGGTGATCATCTTTCGACCCTTGATTATCACTGTCGATCTCAAATCTTCAGTCATCAGAATGGAACACAATAGCTGGGCCCACACACTCGATCAGACATGTGTCATCATCTTGCTGACCTCGCGGCCATTAAACTACCATTACTTAGGATGAGCGAGCTAGCGGGGAGCAACCCAGATTAAATCTTTCCATCTCATGATCATCAAACCTGCACACACAATGAAGTTATTTATAAAAAGGGTGCCTTGACTAGGCTGACGAGAGTTTTCCCCTTGGGGATTAATGACTTAGACATAAGTCATTTACAGGAGAAATATTGAAACTCGACTTTGGAAATATTAAAACACCTTTGCAGCTAGTGATGACCGAATAACCTAGGCAAAGGGGGCTGATAAGGGATGCACAACAATGATTCAAAAGAGAACTTATGTCACTAGCAACCGGACAATCAAGTCAACATGAAATTAAGACATCTAAGGGTTACATATAGAACTTTTAGAAGACAAGGTTATCCAATTAAAAACCTAAACCCTGTGTGTGATCAACATATGACGTGCTGATATCAAGGACAAAAGACCTCAAAATATCAAGGATTTTTGGAGGGTCTAATAGGTGGTAATGTAATAAGTCCTTGACTTAGAAGTATGTGTAAAGTTCTTTCAATTTCAGATGAAAGACAAGGGAATTGTAATTTCTTTAGTTTGTAAGACCTTCATTGCTTGCTAGATTCACCAACTTCTCTAGGTGGATATAGAGTAGGAGGACCTGAAATGACCTTGTCATCTTTATTATTGTTTTGAGGCATTGGTTATTCTTTAGGAAGGAGGACAATTATGTCGGGAGGAGGATCTCGATATCCTATCCCTTTTGTTTGTTCAATAGGAATTTTCTCTAAAAGTTTATGAGTTCCATGCTCATTATTTATGTCACATCCTTGGTTAATTAAAATCTTAAAGCCTTGGCCATAAGTCTCTTCAAGGTTGATGTGAGTGTTGGTTACTTTATTAACATAAGATGAATGATTATGCACTTGACTAGAGGAACTAGGTTCACTCATGGTTGGAAGTTTAGGCTTAGTTTGTAACTCAATTTTAGGATGTAAAAGACCAAACATTTGAAGTTGTGTTGGTTGTTTCATGGAAGGGCAAAAGGATGCATTATGCTCAAGGTTGTTAAGGAAATCATTTATGAAGCCATTCATGCTAGCATCATCTTCTCCAATGTTGGCAACTTCACAAGGACATTCATTAGGAGTTGGGTGAGCATGAGTAGGTTCAATTGCATTAGGAACAAGTTTTGAGGAGGTGAAATATGTAAATAGGCGGTCCTAAGACATAGTGGGGACCCATTCGCCACTTGTGAATGGGTCTTAGGTCACTATCCTAGGACTCAAACCTTGCCAATTTAAGTATTGTGAAACATTATTAATAAGTGTCAGGATACATCCTTTGGAAAATGCAATAAATGAGTCTTGGATTTGAATTTAAGGAGTCAATTAAGCCCTAATTAAGCTCAATTAATTAATGAAGCCCTAGATTAGTGTGAAAGTGTAAAGAAACAATTTACACCCTAAATAAGGCACAATTAAGTCCTTTTTATCATTAATTATTAATTCCTAGACTAAACATGAAAAATGGTTACTTTTTTTGATGCTACAGAAACCTATGTAAAACCACATCCACCAATAAAATAATACTACAAGAGAAAAAATAGCTAGCTAGAGTCATGTGTCTAGAGAGAATAGGATGCCATGTGAGCAAATCAGGTAGTCGATGTTAGTGTGAATGGGGATATTTCCTAACTAGATATTAGAGAGGACATATTCATATCATTAATAAGTTTACTTAGGAGTTATTTTCCTAGGTGGCATTCTAGAAACTGGTATTTAATGGGAGCATATCTCATTAATAGGCATGTAGTTATCTAGGCATTTAATATTTCTCTCATGCATTATGCATTTAATGTTTGTAACTAAAGTGGTTATCCAACCTCCTCTCACCTTGCCTATATAAGGACTTGGCTCTTGTATATTTTCAAATCATCTCATGAGTTCCTATCTCAATATATTCAAGATCATCATTTGATCAAGTTGTCTTCTTGCTCATGTTGCAACACTTTCTTATTCATGTGGATGGTATTCTTCTTGGTTGATCCTTTGAAGTGTGGCCATCTTCATTTGGGTTATTATTCATATTTCCAACATGGTATAAGAGCATAGGCCATAGGAGATCCATCTCATATCAGGAAGTTGAGTTGAGGGTACTATCGAAGGCTAAAGGGTTTTCTTGAAGGGCTAGTTGTTCTCATCCAGGAGACAAATGATTTTTGAGGCACTTTGGGTCAGATTTGACTCCACTATTGTGTTCAAAAGGTCTAAAAACCTACGGATTTCCTACCCATTCGTTGAGATTTGACTTCGTCATCCAAACACCATCAGAGGTTTTTTGCAGCTATATTGAAGGCATCGTTTGGATCGTATAATTGCAAAGGAAAAAATTTCCTCCCCTCGTTGCAAAAAAAAAGAACTTCTTTGGATGACATTATACTTCATATCTTGAGGTAGATTTATTTTTTGGTGATTTTTTAAAATAATTAGGTGACTATCTTAAATTTGATGGCCAAATGACCGTCATGGAAGCCCCCTCATGCCTTAATTATGTAGTTTTCTTAAAACCACCTTAACTTTTGACTCAAGTATTGGATTTTCATAAACAAGGTATCATTGGAAAGATGGTTTCGAGTAATATCCAATGGTGTAGGAATTTTTATCAGATTTTATTCTTGTAATATTTTATCATAGCTTGAAGTCAGTGCTTCCTTTTGGACTCTCGAGCTCATATATTTTCACCAGTTTGTCAAATTTTGGAGATTCCAATGGCATTGCGAAGGTGTTTTAGAGCTCTATCATTCTATCCATCACATTTTCTCAAATTCAGCCCCAGGTACATTCTATTGAGTTTTTGCAATTTGTGGCATTTACTTGATAACTTGGACATACTACAGTTTGGAGAAAGTCTATTTGCATTGGGAGGCTTCTAGTTATGCATCATATTTGGGAGTTTACATTTGATATTGAAGGTTAGTGTCTTTTTAATCTTGGAGATCATTCATAGTTTTTTATGGGGTTTTCATTTCATCCTCCATTGATTATGCTGGGAAGGGGAAACTATAAATAATGGAGAGATTGCATCATAAACCATCTCCAATCACTTCAATTGTTTCCACATTTGTATGGTTTTATTCCCCCTCCAAAGAAAGGTATCTAAAAATTTTCTTAGAGTTGTTGAAAGTATGATGTCTTAGAGGTTATTGCAATGCATGTTGATGATGATATTTTGAAAGGTATTGATTGTTGTGATTGTCCTCATATTCTTTGGACTAATATTTGGGAGCTATATGGAGATCCTGATACTCCACCATTCCTTGATGATTGTGTGATTCCAAATGTCATATGCCTCTTCATTCTTCAGATAGGATACCCTATGATGATAATACTATGCAGGAGCTTACATATTTGGATTGGTTTGAATCTTCAGATGAGGATTTCAAGGGTTCTAAAAATGCTTCTTCTCCATCAAAGACAATTAATGTACCTTCACCTTTAGTGATTCTTTGTCCAGAGCCATTGATTGCAATTGCCATCATTCCTATTCATTAGGACATATTCAATTTTCTAGACTTGGAATCTCAAGATGGCTTTGTTTTAGGTATTGTTGACTTGGATACTTCTAAAGGGTTGGAGGACATTCTTGAGGCGATATCTCTCCTCTATGCAGATTCTACTTTGGAGGGTATTCTTCAGTCTCCACATTCCAATGTTTCAACCTTGATTAGGGATCCTGATCTTGATGAGACTATCTTGAAGGCACTTGATTCCTCTTCATAGATTTCATATATGAGGCTTCTTCCCTCCCATTTCATTATGGAGTTGGATTTCCTTCAACATCTACCATTGGATTTGCTTCTTCCTAGTGGGAGACATGTGGTTTGGACACTCTTTTGGCTTCAAACTTCTCTCAATAGTTTTGAGGACACTTCATTATGGGGGGGGAAATCTAGTCTCCATCTATTCCTTCAATGGAGAGATCATTGTATTATCTTTGAATCTTGTTCAACATCAACTTTCGCATAGTCCTGATTTGTCACCTTCTTCATTGATTGGGCATGTACTTGATTTGATTGTGGCATCTTCATCTACCTTGGGAAAGGAGACACATGAGTAATTTTAAGAGACATCATCATTATGATTCATCCTTCCTTCCTTCAATTCCTATCTGGAATGGGAAGAATCCCTGCATTTGTACTTGGTTTTGTTTCTTCCAAAAGGGAGACAAGTTGTTTTTCAACATTGGATCATGTTTTGTCTTCAGACACTTACATTTTTGCAAGTGATTAAATATTGAGGGGGAACTATATAGTCTCTCTATTTCCCTCTTATGGGGGGGCTATTGATTATTGTATTTTTGTGATGGATGTAGCTCTTGGGGCATATTGATGTTGAGACCTCCATACAACACTTCCATTATATATACATGATTAGTATTAGATTTTGCATTATATCTCTTTTTTGGGGAGGAGTTTTTTCCCATGAGGTTTTCTCCTTTTCTCTGTTTGTAAGAGATTGAATTTTCATTTGTACATGGGTACTTAACATGGCCTAATAGCGGGGACCCATCATTGCATCTTTGCATTGTTTGCATCATAACTACACTCCCAAGTTGCACTTATGGGGGGTGTTAGTGTGAATGGGGATATTTCCTAGCTATATATTAGTGAGGACCTATTCACATCATTAATAAGTTTACTCAGGAGTGTAATGATGGAAAAAGGTCCCCCTTAACATGGCTTTGATTTAGTGTTGCAACGTGTCTAACATATTCACATTAGGTCTTGGGCCCTTATGAACTAAATAAGCTTATTAGTGCCTTATTTGGAGCGTTGTAAAGTGTTCTAACACACTTTCACACTTTTCTAGGGTTTTATTTAATAATTGGGATTCTTTATGCTTTAATTGGCCTTATTTTACATCCACAAGCCCCATTTAATGCATCTTTTCAAGGATGATCTTGACATAAATCAATACCCAATCATAATTCAGGTGTTTTCAACTTGAATGGCCTAGATTTAGTGATCTAGGACTCATTCACCACCTTGGGCGAATAAGTCCCACCTAGGTTTTTGGGTCTTGAACTTGGTTTCACACCTTTCTAAGAATTTTTTAAAAATGGTCCTATAAATTATGCCTAATGGGACTCATTCACCACCTTGGGTGAATGAGTCCCATGTGGCCCAAAATAAAAATTAATTCAAAATTTTGGCACAATTTTATCATCCTAGATCTGATGTTGGCTTGCAGTGTTGTAATTTTGGGAATTTTTGCATAATTAAGTATAAATACAAGGTTCTTTCACTCATTTTCACCCCAAGCATTCAAGTAGTCATTCTTATAGAAAGTTTGAGTTCATAAGAGCATTCAAGTGCTTATAAGAGAAAAACATTCAAGGGCATATTATCAACCATTTTAAAGCATTATTTAAGCATCAAGCATCATGTCAAATTCTTTATGCATCATGTTTGTTTTTGAGCTAACAATTGTGATGTAGGGTTTTATGATTCAAGCTAACATTTCATTCAAGATCTATCACCTTCAAGAAAGAGTCAAGGTCTACATCCATTGGAGCCATCTCACACATGTTTGTAGCATCTTATTGATAGGTTTTGGTGAGTTTCAACATCATATTTTGTTCTTTCATCATTCTTCGTTCCTATTTCATTCTATTTCAAGGTTTGATTACTAAACTAGGTTTGACCAAGGAAAACCCCTATCCACTAACAAAAAATTTTTTTCCCTCTCTTTTGTGTGTGTTTAACAGATTTAGATTGAAGACACATTCAAGAGAAAGATTAGAAGAAGTTTTCAAAGTGCATAAAGTTGTCAAATTTGTCATCAAGCATTGGAGAACATTGGAGAACACCTACAGTTTGATTTATAGAGATTCGGATCCAAAAACCTAAAGAAGCATATTGAGAAGACTGAGAAGAGAAGATTTAAACCTTGAAGTTTTAGAAAACCCTCATTGGACTTATTCACCACTTTTGGCGAATGAGTCCAAGTTTAGGTCAAAATTCAAATTTTTGTAGATTTGGATACCCATTTGCTAGATTCCCATTCCTACATAGAAACCCAAATTTTGGATTGATTCACCTAGCTTGACGAATGAGTCCCACTCAACATTAAAGTCAAAATTCCCAACAGTTCAAAGCTCCATTCAGGCATCTCCATATTTCCAAGTGCATACATTCCATCTTTCAACTTTTTGTTTTGTTTCATTTGTATCTTTAGGTCATTTAGTGAAGCTTTTCATTGGACTAGGTTTAAGAATTTCATCTTACATTATACTTTGCATTACATTTGTCTTTCCAAGTCTTAACTTGGTGGTGAACCCCTCATTAGTTTACAATCGGTCCCTAGGACAACCCTATTGCAACATCTCTTTCTCCTTTGCATTGAGATCTCTAAGGTCATCCTTGAATGAAATTGGAAAGTGGGCGTGCTCTATGTCCTAAAACCATACAATAGCATCTAGAACCTTTTTTAACCACATTTCAAGGAGTTAGTTTCCTAGGTGGGATTCTAAAAGCTAGTATTTAATGGGACCATATCTTATTAATAGGCATGTAGTTATCTCTAAGACATTTAATATTTCTCTCATGCATTTATAATTATGCATTAGGAATTTAATGTTTGTAACTAAGGTAGTTATCCAACCTCCTCTCACCTTTCCTATATAAGGAAGGCTCTTGTATATTTGTAAATCATCTCATGAGTTCAATCTCAATATATTCGAGAACATCATTTGATCAATTTGTCTTCTCGCTCATGCTGCAACAATTGCTTATTCATGTGGATGGTATTCTTCTTGGTTGATCCTTTGAAGTGTGGCCAACTTCATTTGGGTTATTATTCATATTTCCAATAGTTGATGGGAAGGATAAAAATACTAGTAGGAAATTCAAGCTTTGGGGATCAAATAATAGGGGTGACTCACCAAAATGGTAGGGAAACAAGGATAATTTTTACCTAGATGAAACTTAAGTCACTATCAGTGACAAGATAAGGGAAAGGGACTTAGGGATGAGAAACTCTAACGACCTAGCTAAAAGGGAAGGGAATGCTAGTTCAGAGGTAACTTTGATAGCCCAACATGGAAGAGGATGGAGGTAGAGAATGATCTCTAAGAATTCCAATATGACAAAGTATAATGTATTGACCAAAGACATAAGGAGACCCTAACCTTCCCCAACATAAAAATACTTAGGTAGCCTAGAATGAAACCCAAAAGGAGGAAGATGAGGGGCATAGAAAAATAGTTTTTTTTTAAAGAAAACATGACAAGTTTGCCCAACTTTCCTAACCTTAAGAAATTTCAAATTTGGATGCTCAGAACCTAATGTCCTTCCACATGACATCTTCAATAGGAAGTTCTTTCAATAAAACTAGGTACTTGATAAACTCTTGTCTCCTCATCTTTCTTTTCCTTACAAATCCACAATAAAGTCTCAAACCAAAATTATTTTTCCTTCTTCATCAAAAAGGGGAAAATCAATTGATGGAGTAATTTATTTCTTAAGGGCTTATTTGAGATGGGACATATGAAAAATATTGTGAATTTAACTTACCTAAGGAAGCTCCAATATGCTACTTCACGAATTTACTTTGGAATGATCAATAAAAGCATGGTTTGATTTTTTCTATTTTATTTATAGATGATTGCTTATACGGTTGCATCCACACAAACGCCAATTCTCCCACTAAAAAAATCCTCTCTAACCTATAGTGTCCCACATACATTTTTTATTATTTTTGTGCCTATTGGATGTTATCCTTGACCAATTTTAAAAGTTCCTATATTTTCCTAACTACATCACTCACTTAATAACCAATCTTTCTACCAAGATAAGATCAATAAAACCTTTCAAGCCTCGTACCAATACAAGGCCACAAAGAGATTTAATTTCGTGGACATGTGCTAGGTGGTAAATTGTAGTAGTATTATCCCAAATGGAGTGACTTAATCCATACATTTAACTAACTTTCCACATAGTTTTGAAGCTAGCCTTCCACCCATTTATTAACAACATCAATCTATGATATCAAGTTTCCAAAATTCATAAATTTTTTCATTATTATTTATGAATTTTATTGTCTCCTCTAGCTCTATTTTATCCTAATATGAATCACAAAGTGTGATACGAAACATTGATACAATAATTGCACTGCAAATGAATCTATTTGAATAATCATGAATAGTCTCAATTTACCCATTGATTTGGGGATGGCAGCTAATGTCAAGCATGCTCTTAGTCCTTGTCAATCTAAATACTTCTTAACAAATAATACTTAATAAATAATTATCACAATCACTTATTATATTTCTTGAGTGGTCCTTGAATTCTACACACCTACTTGAAGAACATGTCAAACACTTGCTAGGCTTTGAGCACTAAAGAGATGTCAAAGAAGTGTATATTTTTTAGCATGTCTACTACCATGTATATATAGTATTTACCTTGTGTTTTGGGAAGTCTTGTGATAAAATCCATGGAGATACTTTCCCATTTCTACTCAAGAACTAGTAGAGGTTGCAACAATCTTGTTGGAAATGTTCTCTCTATTTTATTTTTTTGATAGACTAGAAACTCCCTCATGTGCTTAAGGAAATCATCTTTAAGTCCCTTCCAAGATAATCTCTCAATAGTTTAAACATATAATTTTTAAAATATCCAAGGTGCCCCACCGAAGGAATATAATGGATAGCCCTTAGAATTTTATTTTCATTTTTTATTTGGCCACCAAATAAATTCTATCTTTATAAAGGACGAGTCTATGGGACACACTAAATCTATCATCTAATATATTTCCTTCCAAACTATTAATGGAAAACTCATCCTTCAAATATTTTCTATAATTTCAGCTTTCCAATGAGTTGAAATATGTGAAAAAGAGTAGAGAGTTGGCTTCCTAAATAAAGCATTGCTGACCATGTTTTTCTTCCCTCTAACAAACTTAGTGTCAAAATTGAAGGCTTGGAGTTTACTCACCCATTTTTTGATGCTCATTCAAGTCCTACTGATTCAAGAAGTATTTTGAGCTATTATGATCAATCTTTACCACAAATAGATTTCCAACCAAAGTATTTTTGAACACTTGAATACATTAAGTAAACAATTTTGAAAAGGAAATAGGCTTGCAGGAAAACTAACTACATGATACTATTGTAACGTCCTTGCTAAAATTAACACTAATACTTTAGGATAGAATTTAAATGTTTTTAAATAAAACCTTAGAAACCCTAAGCATTAAGGAAATTATTTTGGTTATTCAATGTTCAATTTAATTAATCCCAATATTGACCATGAAACCCAAGGTTATAGAGTTATTTGTCTACTACAATTACAACCCAAAAAAATCAAGTCTAACCTAACAAACCCTAAAATCACAAATCCTAAGCTATTCAACTTGACTCAAGAAAAGCCTAGGAAAAATTATTAACAATGATGAAATTAAAAAAGCTCTAATATGGTGCAATAAACTACAAGATACAAGGCAAGTCAAAGCTTCAAATACATTCACCACTATTAGTCGAAATGGATTCAACTTCCATTTGTACATTAACAAAAAAATTAGGATTTTAGTAAGTTATAGTTAATAACCCAACTTAAAAATAGAGATTTGAATTCATTAATACCTATTTAACTTGCTTTACAAATATACAATATTATACTTGGCCATCTTTCATTACAAGGGAATGAAATACACTACTAATGGTGAATTCATAATCTTTATGAACTAAAGAGGTTCAAGTCAGTACACATTATTTTTTTAGTCGATTAGGTTTGTTACTATGGATACCCACCACTATGGAAATACTTGGGGTTACCACTTCTATTGCTACACCTATTAGTGTCATGGTGTCATGTTGTCGCCATTATCAATCACCATTAAGATTGAATATGGCCTTTTAGTGAGGGTCAACTCTTTAGCCAATTGGATTTTCACCCTCAATCACTCACAAATTAGTAATGTTTATATTCTCTAGTTTCTACATATATATGGAGTTTCACCCTTGAATCTATGGATTTGAACTTGAGTGTTTGAGGCAAGCTTTTTAAGGTTTTATGTGAGTGGTCAAATATTCCTCTTTTCTTCAAATACCGACCCAAAATACAAAATACAAACCACCTAGATAATGAAGTTTTCATGGAAAGATGGTTATAACAGTAGTACATAGGTGGGGGAATCTATACCAACCAATAGTTTTTACCCTTTGACTTGTGCCGAAACTATGTTCATATACATAAAAAAGTACTAGTTAGGAATGGAGGATAACTCTCAAACCTACAAAAAATCTTGGGAGTAATGACAAATGGAGAGCATGAGCACAAACCCTAACTACTACATTAATGACAAATAGGGAAACAAAAGCAACTCCAATGATTTCCACCAATAAAATAATATAACAAGAAAAATATAGGCAGCTAGAATTACATGTCTAGAGAGAATAGGATGGCACATAAACACATTGGGAAGTAGGTGGGAAGGACAACAAAAAGTGGTGGGAAATTAGAATTTTTTGGATCAAAGAAGAGGGATGACTCACCAAAATAGTAGGTGGATGAGGAGAATTTTGACTTGGGTGAGTCCTAAGTCACTATTGGTGGCAAGACAAGGAAATGGGCTATAAGGATGGGAAACTTCAACAACTTGACTAAAAGATAAGGGAATGATAAGAGAGGTGACTCCAATAACTCAATAGGGAAGAGAAGAAGGCAAAGAATAGATGCCAAGCATGTTAGTACCAAAAAGTATAACATATTTAACAAGGACATAGAGAGACCCTAACCAACCTCATTGCAAGAAGATTTAGGTAACCTAGAATGACACTTGAAAAGGGGAAGAGTAGGTTTTTGGACAAAAAATAATATTATTATAAAAAGAGGACATGACATCCTCATGTTTATTGCTTCTCCAATTGGATTCCTTCTAGAGCTTCTTAGGGACTTTCTTTAGGCCTCCTTTGAGAATCATAGAGGTTTCCATCATGTGCTTGGATTTTTTTTTATCTCTAGGCTCATGACTTTGGAGTGTTGGGATTGATTTTCACTCAACGACTAGGATTAGCCTTGTGTGCCAAATAAATTATTCAAACCCTTGAGAGAAACACAACCTAGAAAATATTGATGTGGCATTGCATCTCTACATGTGTTCCTTATGGGAGGCAAGCTTAGAAGGGGATTAAAAACAACACCCTTCTTATCATGAAGGAGCTCATCCATTTTTAGGGTATTTTTATGATGAAAAGCATTTGGAAAACCTAGGAAGCCATCTAAACCTATTTGGTTTGGAATGGAAATGATTTTGTATTGGATTTTTTATTAATCAACAACCTCTATGGTGGTTTTCTAATATCTTTTGTCAAGATCATCTTCTAGCTAGTACTTCATGGGTCCATGTTTTGGGGTTTTTCAAGAAGGGAATCAAGAAATTTTTAGATCTTTTTTCCAAAATGTCCAAAAATTTTCTTACTTGGCTTGAAACCAAATATAAGTTTCATTTGTCCAAATAGAACCTCAAAACCTTTTAGGTTGTTGCTGAATATATGTTAATATAATTCATAAGATTGGGGTTTGTTGTTTCAAGCCTTGGTGGAAAGATTAGAAATGGTATCTTGGCACAATGTTTCACAATTACAAGCCTTCCAAGAGCTACTCTTGGCTCTCTCTACATTTTTCTATGGTGCTTATTTTAAACTAGACACAGTTGTTGCAATCCTCTTTGAGAACTTGGTAGTGTAGGTTTCAAATTGTTTGGTCAACTATTCTAAAGCCAAAGCTTTCTCATTTTCCTAGTCTATTCTTTTCCAAGGAATTCTAGTTGGTTATAGATTAACTCATATTAGGATCATGGTCCTAAATGCCCATTGTATGGTCATTAGGAAACTCTCAAGCACCTTTTGTGGTTTATCCTAGATCTTAGGCTATGTGGACTTAAATTCATGATTTTTTAAATCCTTTAGCCTAAGTTATTCTCAATGCATATGGTTTTACTAAGGGATTGGCCTAGAATCCCTTCTAAATATACCTAGATTTGGAATGCTTTTAGGGTGGAAATTCTTTTTAATATATATGGAAGGATAAGGATTCTATTTTATTTTCCAAAAAATTACTTCATTCTAATTTTTAACTTTACACTAAGGAAATGTTTTTTTCTAATATGTTCATGTAGATCAAGGTGGAAGTGAAGAAGGTTATACTTGAGGTGACACATCTTTAGTGCTCTTGGATCATTGGGGTAATGCCTCATGCACTCTTGCCAAAGTCCCTTTGACTCTTGACCCTAACCAAGGCCATTGTCCACCTAATAGATGAACTGTCGAGGACATAATCAATCTACTTGTGTTGAACATGACACACATTCTCAAGATTTATAATGTCCTATAAGTAGAGCTAGGGACTAGTCTCAAAGAGGATGGTCTTAAACCACCCACCACCTCTCTACTTCTCCCTAGGCTCCTAGCTATGGGTTTAGTGGTTACCCAGACATTAGCAAAATCCTTCACTTTATTGTTTTAATATTGCTTGTTCAAGAGAATTTACCTCTTAGTGAAGAAAAAAAGATGATGATGGTAATGATGGTCGGGAGCCTCCCATCAACACTCTACACATTGCTGATGTATAGGGTAAATTGGATGATCAAGAGCCCCCTCTTCTGACTGGTGCATTAATTCTTGTTGTGTAGCAACTTGTTTTTATGTTTTGTTTTAATTTTGCCTTGTTTATAATTTAGAGGTTTGACTTATTCCACCCACCTTTTTTTATTAATATGTATAATAATGTTATTCTATAAATAGTAAAAAATACTTATTCATTATGTGTGTGTGTGTGTGCGCATGTGTGTGTGACAAATTAATTCTCAATAGCTAAAAATATGATCTAGCATTAGTTTTTTTATGTGATTGTCGTTGTAGATGCAAGTTGTGAGTGTGCACCTAAAAACTATGAAAATAAATAAAAATCATACAACAAAACATAAAACTTTTGAACGATTAGATTTATTTCCATTATTTTTTGTAAAATTATTTTCCACTATCGATTTCAATAATTAATTCATTTTTTCTTTTTGAAAAACATTTTTATATAAAAATTCATATATAGAAAGAAAAAATAATCGAATTATAAAATCTAAAAATCAAACAATTTAAATGTTAAAACATTGTAAGTATGAAATAAACAAAGGTAAACGTAAGAAAATGACACTTTTACTTGCGTTTCTCTAGACAATGATGAGATTCCTTTACGAGTAGACAATTCTTTTTTTATTACAACTCTACAGTACAAGACTGACTTTTGAACAAGGCTTTCGCACAGCGAAGATGTTTATGAACGTGCTTTCGTCCGTAAATAGTCTTTTGACCTTTTCTATTGCGTTTGGAGCATTCAACATGACCCCACTTCCATCGTTCTCATCATTGTATTTTAAAACACAGTAGGTACACTTCCCCACCCTTTCACATGGTTTAGTGGGCAAAGTCGGTGAAAGAGACATAAAGATGCTTATCCATTCCGTCGCTCGCGAGTTTCTTCTTTAATTTAATATACAACTCAATGTTCGCTGCATCATACCACTACCATTTGATTAGCCTTTTCTTTTCAACCATTTCTGCATTAACCCAGATATATCTCCGTCTTCGCTGCATCCTACCACTACCATTAGCTTAGCCTTTTTGTTTTTGAAGCATTTCTGCATTAACCCAGATATATCTATTTTCCTGGTTTCTGTTCGCCTCAATTTATAGCAAACCCTCAGCTAAGCCTGTCAAAGCATATCAAATTCCAAGCCGCTTTTATCAGCATTCTTCTTTGTATCTAATCATAATGGCAGCACCTTCTAACACCGCTGGACAACCCAAGTATGGCCTACGAAATGCTTTTGATGGCCTGAGAATTGTTTTACCTGACCCTGCTGCAATCGGCCAACAAGTGTACCCCAGAAGAAGTGCTTCTGATGCCCTAACAATCGCCCCACCCAGTTCTGATTTTGATGGCCTGACAATCGCCCCGCCTATTTCTGCTTTTGATGGCCTGAGAATCCCCTCACCTTCTCCTGCGTCTACTTCTGCCGAATCCTCCTCCGGAATGAAACACCTGCCCTACGATGTCTTTATAAATCATCACGGGGGAGATGCTAAATATACAGTGGCCAATAGTATGTACAATAAGTTAGATGCGACTGGACTGAGAGTCTTTTTGGACAAAAATGAACTGGAGCTTGGAGATTTTTTCCCTAGAGCTCTAGAAGAAGCAATGCGTAGTGCTTCACTTCATATAGCCATTTTTTCTGAGAATTATGCACACTCCCCTTGGTGTCTGGCTGAGCTGGCATTTATACTGCAACTACCCAACATCAAATTTATCCCCATTTTCTATCATGTTGAGCCGTCTATTTTAAGATGGGCGACTGAAGGAAAAGGAAAATATGCAGAGGCCTTGAGCAAGCATCAAATGAAGAGCAGGTACACCTCTATTACTGTTCCTCTGTATTATCCGCTGGATGCCTGTTTGACCGTAAATATTAATTAAAATAAAATATTATCTGTTATTATTACTATTTTCTCCTTTTTATTTGTCACATATGAGAGTTAAGCTTTTTCTGTTGTGGTTGCATCTTGTTCCACCTGAGCAGATACAGCTCAGAAAAGCTTGAAAGCTGGAAGTTGGCACTCAAAAAAGCTTCCTTCTACACCGGCGAGGGCATTAATAATCAGGGGTAAGTGCAAAATAACCTGTCTCCTTCATTTACCTTACCATATCTTCCTTGCGTGTTTTTTGGGTGAGGGTTCTTTTCCTTTTCCGATAAGTCTGTTCCTTTCAGTTGTAAGATAAAAATAATACCTCACCCCAAATGAATTAGAAAGTCAACGCACCTAATTACTTTGGTTGATTGCTTGTCATGTTCAGAGCAAATTATACGGAACATATAAATTTATGTATGGATATCCACTCGAGTAAATGGAAAATAAAGCCCAGTTCTCAAATTGATTCTGAAATTAAAATACAGTATACGTTTTCTGTCAACTAGATCAATATATAGTATAGGGGTAATAGGGCTTAAATTTGATGGTGGACCGTACATAGAGATTTTTGCCGTAAACTACAATCAAAATTTTAAGAAGATTGTATCAGAGGAAAGGAGAGATTTTGGATAGACTGTCAAAATTTATATAGAATTATAATGATATAAATATTTGATTTATATATAATTTTATTTACACTAAGATATATTATAATGTTTTAAGGGTACCTTTGAATAGATAAGCGTCACTAAAAAAATTGTTGACAGATCAAGGTCGACCGTCAAATTTAAGCCTCGAGGGGTAATTGTCTCACAAAATACGTGGCTCAAATTTTATCCTCTAAGAGTGAGGATAATCCTAGTTAAACAAGCGCGCAGTCTGAATTTTAATTTGTTTGTAGGCATCTTTAAATAGTACCTACAATTATCAATGCATAATTCTGTCAATTTAGTTTGGATTGTAATAATAATTTAATATATTCTGATGAATAAAAAATAAATTGATCGAGAGAATTTTTCAAATTAATTGTATAGAATTTTTTATATTAATATATTAGATCATACTAGTTATAATTCATTATTATTATATTTATCTTAAAATATATATATGGAGATTTTTTTTTGAAAGTGTCTATTTTATTTATATATTACAATTCTTTTGAAAATAGGCATCATGAAAAGAATATCTCTCTATGTCTTTTGAATATTTATAAAAGAAGAAGCTATACTAGTGGTAAATTGTGGGAGTTTGATATTATGAATGATGGCACCTATTACTACATCAATAGAAATATTGGAACCACATTAGCCATATCTATCTATGAATGGATGGTGATATGGCTTTATTAATGATTTATACCTCACTCAACCCAACTGGTCTATCCAAGATAGATAGGGCAAATCAATAGCTCTAGTCTTGTTGGCATTCCCTTGCCCACATCATCATTCTTGAATGTAATATCCCTTGTAGAGCATCAACACAAATCCACAAGTTTTTTTTGTTTGCAATCACTCAACTTCTAATTCTTCTTTTACTGTCAAAGTCCTATTGTTGGCAAGGCAAGAGCATACAGAGACTAGAATGAGGATATGCCATTGAACCCTTTGGCAAGGCAAGAGCATATAGAGACTAGAATGAGGATATGCCACTGAACCCTCTACAAAACACGCAATGCCATTACTCTTGCATGTTTGTATCTATGTCATACCTCCTCACACTAGTTCAATGCCCTTATTGGTTTTGCACTCCCAACTCTCTAGAATGACTTTGTGCTTTATGTGAAATGAAATTTGCACCACTTTTAGGCAGTTCACTTTTATGTTGTGTTCCACGACCTTTTGGGGACGAGGACGGGGGACGTGTTTTCGAGACGTTTCCTAGGGGCCATTTTTAGGGGACGGTAGGGGACAACGACATACAAAATACAATATAATAAATTAATAATTGATAACAACAATATCAATATATAAATAAATCGAGAGAGTAGTAGTATAACAACATAATAAATGTCATTAAAGCATTATAAAATTTATCATAGCAATATCAAACATCAATAAAACCATGGTCTATCAATATCCAAATGTTTCAAACATTCATCCAAAAGTCTCAAAGTTCAAACATGAAAATCAAAATACTAAATACATTGTCCAACAATCTATGAAATTAAGCCTCATTCAGGCTATGAACATCAAAAGACTCATAACTATCTAAGTCACTATCATCCTTTGGCAAGAGTGGATCATCCAATGGTGGCCCGACTAATCCTAGTTGCACCTCATCCTCATCAATTTACCTAACGTCCTCAGGATCAACATCCCATTGTGCTGCTAGAGTATGCCAATACTCAGTAGTCTATCGGTCCTGAAGTCTCAAGGCACTATGAACTGCAACTTATTTCTTAGCTCGTTTTGAAGTAAGCATGTTCCTCTTAATGGAGTGGATGAAGCCATAGGTGGACCAATTCCTCTTTGTAGCAAATGAACTAGCAATTTGTGAGAGAAAACGAATGGAAAGTTTTTTCAAATCCGGTGTTTCCTTCCCATGAAATTTCCACCATCCAATGGGGTTCTTCTATGCAATGGTGGCCCTATCTGTCCTAGCCACTGGTTTGTTGAATGTAGGACCCTGAAGATTAGCAAACATAAGCCACTGCTCTCTAATAATGGTTGCTAACTCATTGGTATACATTTTATGAAGGGTTGTTGTAAGCCCCTCTATCACCTCGTCATCCTCAGAAGGAAGCATCTGGCCAGTTCTAGGTACATACCACTTCAGATTAAGAGCATAGGCAAGCATATGAAGAGGGGTATTCATTGTGTTCCACCTCTTTGTCACAATAGTCCTAATATGGTCCTCATAAAAACTCAACTCAGGTTCCTTTTGACGAATAGCTTGCTTCATTTGGTCAAGCATGCTATCAAAAGTCTCATATATCTCTCCCAAGTTAGGAGAGTCTGTATTTGCATACTGGATTACCCTCATAGCTGGTGATATGAAAGAGAAAATATACCTACAAGCAACAAATTAAATATTAGAACTTTTAAAATACAAACTACAAAGTAAAACAAAGTGTAACAAATTCAAATTTTCAAAAACAATTTAAATTTTCAGATTTCTTACTTGATAGTGGCCCACCAAGTTTCATTAAGTACTCTATCTCTCACTTCCTTGCCTTCATTTGTCTTCGACAGATTCCACCTTTTCCAATCTGCACAAACAACCATGGCTTGTAGAGCATCTTGGACCTCCAACATCCTCTCCAGCAAAATATAGTAGCTAGCATATCTAGTCTCAACTGGTTTGAGGAATTCTTTCTTTGAATAAGACCGGAATAGTGCGTGTGAAGTGTGATGGTTGCATACAAACATTTGTATGCCTCTAGCCTCTGCAACTGCTGCCCTCACCCAATCTATTTTTCCAATGTCTTTCAAAGCATTATTCAAAGCATGTACACAACATGGAGTCCAAAAAATATGTTTGTAAGCATTCTCAATCATCAAACCAGCTAGCTTACAAACACGAGCTGAATCTGTCACAACCTGCACAACATTAGAAGGCCCAACCTCCTCTACAGCCTCCCTCAAAATGCCAAACTGAAAATCAGCATCCTTACGCTTCCCAGAACAATCAACAGCTCGAAGAAAGTATGAACCAGCAGGGCATGTAACAATAACATTAATGAGTGGCCTATGTCGAATATCAGTCCACCCATCCATGACAATGGAACAACCAGTCCTAAGCCATGTCTGCCTCATCTCCTCCATCAACAAGGTAGCTTTTGAATATTGTTTGTCAAGGAGGGAGGTACGCAATCTATGTTCTCCAGGGGGGGCATAAGAGGGTCCAACTGACAATATTTCTTTCACCATAGTTTTGAAATAAGGTGACCTTGCCAAATGAAATGGAAGAGCATGTGCATAAAAGAATTTGGCCACTGCATCATCAACTTGCTCACGTTTTTGCACATTCATCAACCCCATGATTGAAGTTTTCTCACTTGCTTTCTTCTTCCCTCTATCACAACTCTCTGAAACTGATACATTGGAAGAGGCTTGCAAATCAGCTAATGGTCGTTTTTTATTTTGAATGGTAATGATTTGGTCATCACTACATCCAGCCAACTTTGCAAATTGAAGTTGCTGCTCCAATGTTATTTTCTCACAAACTCTAACACCCTTTCCAGTGTCACCCACTAGATGGCCTCTAATCCTAGTATAGCTCCCATGGTAATTAGATTCACAAACATGACAAAGCCATTTCCTGCTGCCCCCTGAATTTTTCTTCTTGTTGACAGTCACATCTGTGGCAAACTGACGCAATGGTTTGTTGCGGTTGAAAGGGCCTTTTGCAAACCTTTGAAGAGTGGGTATAGGGCATGCAAAATGGTCTGAAGAAGCATGGGTTGGATTTTCAGAGGTAGAACAAGGGTCTATTGACATTCTTTGAACTTCATTTTCACTGTCACTACCCTCACTCTCATGACTGTCACTGCCACTGCCACTGCTGCTCATTTTGTGAGGCTTTTTTTATTTTTATGAAAGACTGAAAGTTTGTATGGTTGAAACTTGAAAGTCTGAAAATTTATAAACATGATACCAAATCAATGAAAAGTACAAAAAATGAAAATAAAAAATAAAAAATTTAAAAATGCAATCTAGCTCTGCAGAAGCAAAACAAAATTATTTAATTAAAAAATCTGAAATCACAAACCTGGAAGTATTTAATCACTGAGAAATTGTAAATTTGTAGCTCCTGTAGGCATCCCCAAGGCCCAAACACAAAGCAAATGAAATTGCAGGCTGTAGCTCGACTCAAGAAAAAACCCACGAACTTGACCTTTGCGTGAGAAATTCAAACAATGAAGAAAAATCCTTCAAAGCTCTTCAAGGCGTCCAAACACGTCCAAATGCAGCTCGAGTCAGGGAAAAACGCAAGCAAATACACCCCAGTCACGACTTTACCCTAGGCGTGAAATAAAAATTTGAAGAACTCAGAAAAATGCTCTTCTTCTAAATGCACAAACACATGAGCAAAAATCGATTTGGGCCCTGTAGTGAGTTCTGGGTGTTTGGCGTGAGAGTCTGAGACAAAAATATTTCCTGAGAGTTGTCATATTTCCTTAGAGCCATCGCTTGCCGTGAGAGCCCAGTTTGATAGTCATGAAACTTTATTAAGTTTCATTTACATTTTACTCTTTAGTTTTTGGAGAAAAATTTAGGTCACCAGTCAACGTGGGCCCCACACGTTTATAGGAAAAAATATTAAAAAAACAAAATTTTATGTATTTTAATGTTTGGATGCTTTATGCACACAAAGGGACGGTTAGATGTCCCACACACGGGCCCAATGTCCCCATCCATCTTGGGATGGTTCCCAACAAGGAGGAAATGTTTCCCTACCGTTTCGAGAATTTTCTTAATTGAGGACGCCCAGGATCGTCCCCCTATCCCGAGTCGGATGGGGATGGGTAAAAATTTTAAGGGACGGGGCGTCCCCGTAACCAATAACTTTATGCCATGTACTATTTTTTTTTAGAGAAAAGAAGCATGATAAATATATTCAAAAGAAGTATTGCATGCCATTTATAATTAATAGAAAACAAAATAGAATATGCAATATTTCACTTTGGAAAATCTTTATGGATAAGTAATAAAACTCTTCTCTGTCGTCTAAACTTCAACAATTAACCAATACAATAAGAAACTCTTACTTAACACATGTATTAATCAATATTTATAGGCATACGAAAAGTGGGTTTATAGATTATCTGAATAATGCAATAGATAAATATGAGTTATGGGAAAAATAGAAGAAACCCAAGTTAACACCTAAATTTTACACAAAAATGCCTCCAATTTTATAATGTAAACACTAGACGAAATCAATTCACTTGACTATGAAGCATATAAAATATACAACATTGATCCAATTTTTTTAACATAATAAATTTTAATAATTTAATAATAATAAATAAAAGGGAAAAACAAAATTGTACACAACCTTTCACATGGTTTAGTATGCAAAATTGGTGAAAGAGACAAGTAATATGTTTATGCACTTCTTACATGTGCTTTTCCCCAATAAATAGGTATTATCCACTCATTCATTGTTACACAATTTTCTCGCTTCTTTCTTTTTTATTAATGTTTAGTTCAACTCCATCTTTTTTTGCATCACACCATTAACATTAGCCTTTTATCTTTCAAGCATTTTTTGCATTAAGAAAAAATCATTTATTTTCCTTGTTTCTACCTACCTCAATTTATAACAAAGCCTCATTCTTAGCCTATGAAGCATTTCAAACACCAAGTTTCTTTTACAAGCATTCTTCTTTGTTTCATTTCATATGTAATGGAAACCTCTTCTCTTCTAACATTGTGGACAACCCAAGTAACACCAAAAAAATGATGTTGAAGACTAAGAATTATCTTGCCTCCTCCTACTACATTTAAACAACAAGTGTATCTCATACCACAAACTTTTGATTCTCTAAGAATTGCCTTGCCTACTTTTATTTTTGGTACAATAATGCCCTCTACTTATACTTTTGTTACTTCCTCATCTAGAATGAAACACATGTCCCATGATGTATTTGCAAATCATTGTTGACAAGATGCCAAATAGATGCTAGCGAATAGTATGTAAAATTCCCTAGATGCCACAACATTGTGAGGATTTTTCAACAAAGATGAGTTCAAGCTTAGCAATTTATTGCCTAGAGATTTGGAAAAAGCCATGGCTACTTGCTTCAATTTATATGGCCATTTTTATAGAGCATTATGCATAATTCACTTGATGTATGGAAAAATTGGTATTTATGGTGAAAACTTGCACAAGAATTTTCCTCGTATTCTATTATATTGAGCCTGTTCACTTAAATGAGCCATTGGAGGAAAAAATGAGTATATACAAATTCCTTCTCTAAGCATGGAAGGAGGATATGTAAACTCTAGAAATGTTTGAGCCAATAAGTTTTATGTTATATTAGAAGTACGATTAGCAATATCAAGTGCCTTAATACTCTTCCTTTAATCATAACCTTAATATTCTTCCACCTCTTAGATTTTAATAGTGACATGCCCTTTACATGTACTTTAATTGTAAAATACCTTTTTCTTCATTTTCTTTTATTCATTCACTTCTAAGTTTAACGTATAATTGCCAATTTTAAATAGACATAAATAGATATTTTGTGATGGCAATATATCTTTTTGAAATTTAAAGTTAGATATTAAATTTGTATTTGAAATTTATATATTAATGTTTACAAGTAATTAAAAGGTGACCTTTTTTTAAGTGTCCAATGTATTATATAATATTGACAAGTTTTATTATTTTATAGTTCTTGACAAGATCTTATTTGTTATGATGATGTGCAATTTTATTAATTAGGATAATGACATAATACACAATCTTCATTTTCAAGAGTCATCAATACAATTCTTTGTCTCCTTGATTTCTTCTTTAAAACTTCATTTTAAAACTATAAGCAAACTTTATAAATTATGATTTATCTTTATTTTTCCTACAAATTTTAATTTAATTATGTTGAAGGTGTTCCTTTCATGTGAGCTAATTGCAACCATTAATAATGTATATTGTTGGAGAAGCGATGCAAAACAATTAGAATGATCTTGGTTATTCCTTATTGTTGGTCTACTTTACAAGTGACATACACATGAATGTTATCATTAACAAAGACTTTTTTTTCCTAATGGCTCTATTCATGTTCATCCATCAAAATGAGCAAACAACATGATTGACATCTATTAAAGAATAAAGATAGTCATGACTCACAAATTAAAAAGAGTCCAAAACCTAAAGATAAATTGATTGTCTATTGCTTTCTTAAATATATTTCCTTGCATACAACCCTTAAGTTTCAACTATGGTAGTATCCTTGCTAACAAATTTAAACCATTTTAGACATTTCTCCTTCACATCATATGACAAAAATAGAATTGCCCAAAATTGCACAATATTCCTATCATAAATATTGCATCTTGATGTAAATGCACTTTGAGCTCTATGAAATGTATGAGCTCTTGAGAGTGAATCTCTACACTATAAACTATATAAATGAAAATAAGATAAAGATTAGAAATATAATTAGTAAAAGATCTAGATATTCAATGATATTAGATATGCGAACAAAAAAAGAAAAAGAGAACAAAGAATTTAATTTTTGAAAACATCATAATTTATATAATTACTCTATAATTTAAAAAGTCAAGCTATCTCATTGGACTATAAATAGCTGGGAAACAAATGTGTGCATAAAGATATACCTTACCAGAATAGTAGCTAATATAATAAAGGTCTCAGTGCACTCTAAGTTTTAATATTTTAAAAATATAAAGATAAAATAAATTTCAATATTATTTTTTATAATTATTTTATTTACTTTAAAATTGATTTATTTTTATTAATTTAAAAAATATTTAATAAATTTAAATACACATATTAAGTGTTTTTAAGTTTTTATATATATACATAATAATATTTATTCATGTTTATTTAAAATTGACAGTTATATATTAAATCTGCAAAATGACAAGTATGCATGTTTATTTAAAATTGATGGACAATATTTGTTTATGTCTCTCCTAGAATATTGGAAAGCATACAATTCTATGAAGGGCAACAGATTTTTTAATAAAAAAGTCACTGTAAACATTCTTGACAAGGATTTTGCGACGGTCAAATAAAAGCTCGCTTCACACTCTATCTTTTCAAATCTTCCTTTATTAGCACTTTGTTTATTTAATGGTGTTCAACATGTTCATTGTTCAGTGACGAGGAGAAGGTGGTGACTAATGTGGTGAATCGTGTATTAAAAGAATTGAAGAAGGATCGGTTAGATGTTGCCAAGCATCCCGTGGGTTTGGATGAAGCTGAACAAGACTTTCACAACATTGCACTTCAATCTGCTGGGCCAATACAAATGGTGGGGATCTACGGAATGGGTGGTGCAGGCAAAACCACTCTTGCAAAGCATCTCTATAATAAGAAATGCTTGGCCATTGGTCGCACAAGTTTTGTTTCCGATATTCGTGAAGCTGCAAGGAAAGAGCTTTTACTTGAGAAACAAAAAGAGCTTCTGGAGGATCTTGACCTTAAAGGCAAAGATTTTAAAAATGTAGACAAAGGCAAAGAGGTCCTGAAAAGTCGTTTGAGATCTGTTTCTGTGCTCATCGTTTTAGATGATGTGGACCATACAGACCAATTAGATGCTCTACTGCCAGCAAGGGAGAGCCTTGGCCACGGAAGTCTGATTATTGTTACCACACGCGAGTTGCGTGTTCTTAAAGCGTGGGGCATTTCTGCTATATATAAAATCAGAACACTCAATCCCGCCCAAGCCGAGCAGCTTTTCTGTTGGCATGCATTCGGCCAACCCTCTCCATTGTTGGGATTCAAGGATCTTGCAATAAAGTTCATAAATGCTTGTCATGGTCTGCCTTTGTCACTCAAGGTCATAGGGGGTCTGCTCTGTGGGGAGTTTAGCAAGAATTATTGGCAGTCTCAATTAGACAAATTGTCCAGGATAGTGCCAGACGACATCAAATTGAGGCTCAAAATAAGCTTTGATGCTCTAGATAAAGAAGAAAAAGAGATGTTTTTGGATATAGCGTGTTTCTTCATTGGATGGACAAGCAATACGGCCATTGCAGTATGGGACGGATCAGACTGGAATGGTCTGCACGGTTGGCAAAGGCTTGTGAATAAATGTCTTGTTGAACTAGACGAGGATAATCTCATCAGAATGCACGATCATTTGAGAGATTTGGGAAGGGAGATTGCAAATCAACAATCACCCTATCGCCTTTGGTCTAAAGGGCAGATTATCGAGATTCAGCCTCAACAGGTGAAGTTGATGCTTTCTTTCATGGCTTACTAATCATGGCTCCTAATCAGTTCTATTGCTTTAAAATAATCCTTATTTTTACTTCTGCATATTCAGGAAGCAGTACGAATCCGAGGAATGGCAGACGCAGTTGGTGACCATTGTTGTCCTCGGCAAGGAGAGATCGTAATAAACACAAGCCAAGGAGAGCGTATCTTCACGCCCGGCTCGCTTGGATTGAAGATTTTTATTGGTAATGAAGATTTTATTAACGAGGAACGTAGCGACCTATCAAGAGAATTGCTCTGCCTTCGGTGTACTAGATTTGAGCACGAAAATATTCCATCGTGGCTTTCATTGAAAAAATTAAGAATTTTACATCTATATTTCCCTCAGAGATTAGAAGACTTGTGGGAACGTGATGCTGATGTAAGTATCTTGGTTTATGGTACTTCGCAAAAATTTCAAAGGAAATATTTTTTTTAATTTATGCATTGTATGTTAATTGTATCAAATATTGGCTGCAGGCTCCTTTGCAGTTAAGAGAGTTGGTTATTGAATATTCCAGCGGTTTCCGAGAACTTCCAAGGTCAATAGCACATTCAAGAATTTGAAAAAGGTGTCAATAAGTTATAATCATACATTGAGCAGCCTTCCACAAGAATTTTGTAATCTCCACTCGCTGGAGCACCTGGAGATGAAATTCTGTACAAAACTGTCATACCTGCCGAGTAATTTCGGCAAGTTGACCAATCTGCTACACCTAGATTTGTCTCGTTGCTGGACATTGAAGATGTTGCCAGATTCTTGTAAGAAGTTAACACAACTGGAATATCTCAGTTTATACAGGTGTTATAAGCTCGCCATCAAGTCCGAGTCACACATTTTGGAAAACGTGACAAAGCTAGCATATTTGAGTCTTCATGGATGCAGGAAATTGGAAGAGTTGCGTCTGCCAGAAGTAGCTTCCTTAACAAAGCTCTATTTAGATGGAACCAGCTTGAAGAATCTGCCAGCTAACATCTTTCAGCTAACCAAGTTGACGGACTTGGTGATAGGGAGTGAGTTCTTGACCACCTTGCCAACCTGTCTTGGAAATTTGTCCTCCTTAGCTAAACTAGGAATCCGGGACTGCGAGAAGTTGGAATCTTTACCGGATTCTCTGGAGCATCTTAATTTCTTAAGAGATTTAGATATAGTGTAGTCAGGAGTGAAGTGTTTACCAATATCATTTATCCATCTTCAAAGTCTGAATATAAGACAGACCCCAATCAGCGAGTTGAGTTATGGGCCAGGGTGCATGCTCAAGATGATAAGGCTAGAGGCAACGAAAGTGTCCAAGATTTCAATTTGTGGAGATTGTTGTCCCTTCCTTGAGACTCTTCATCTTTCTTTAAATGAGGATTTAAGGGAGTTAGAAATCCTGCCGGCAACATTGAAGAGCCTATATGTTCAGAACTGTAAAGTTCTGAAGGACATTCGGGGTGTCCGTGGCCTGAAAAACCTTAAGAATCTGTCTATAACGTACTGTGAAGAGGTAGAGGGGCTTTCATGTTTTGCCGACTTAGCATCTTTGGAAACTTTCAAATTGGAAGGTTGCAGCAAAATAAAGAAAATAGCAGGTCTACAAGAGTTGAGATCATTGCGGGAGCTGAGCATAGAGTTAGATGATATTCCAAGTCTTGCAGAGTTAACTTCTCTAAGAAAAATTAGATTGCAAAAGTGCAACAAATGGGAGAAGATAGAGAGATTAGATCATTTGAGATCACTGGAGGAGCTTGAGATAAGTGGCTGTCCGGGGTTGGAGGCGCTTCCAAGTCTT
>VDFB02271358.1:129638421-129714959 GCA_007258455.2 Sequoia sempervirens
GCCCTTCATCCATTGATTTCTTTCTCCTAGTGTAAATCCTCAATTGCTTAGGTGGCTAGTATGTTGGTCTTTCCTCCAATGTCTCTGAAGTGCTTTCCTCAACTATTCTTGCTTTTCCCTTATTTGTGACTTCATGTTGTTCCCTCAGTATGCCAAATACACTCTCAAAATCTTCCATGACATGCATAGCTTTGACATATTCATCAGGTATGTTTGGAAAAGGATTATACTGGGGATCCTTCTTCCATTTTGCTTCTACCATCTTCTTATAAGAAAGGTACTTCGCCTTCCTCTCATCCTGCTCTTCAAAGTTAAAGATGTTCCCAATAACATCCTCAAGAAAATCAAAGACATGCATAAAATTATCCAATCTCTTCTCTGCTCTCGACGTGGTAATAAAACCCTCAGGATCATGATTCCTTGGGTGCATAGTTTGTAATCTGTAAGGTACCAAAAAATGTACCAATTACTTCCATGACCCTTTTCTAGAACATAATCAACAAATATTGTTCATTTAGGGAAAAATGATCCCTTGTTGTTTCTGGTAGGTGCATTATTTGGGAGGCCTCCAATTGCCTCGTGATTTCAAGGAATCCTATCCTTAGTTGCACATCTCTTGGCAGTACATGTTGATCCAAACCACTACCATATACCCTAAAAATTGTTCTGTCAAGATATAAAATCAAGTCTTTGTAGTTGTGACTCAGGTTCAAATCCAATCTCATCTCCATAGGTCTTAAGAAATCATGAATTTGTTTAGGAATTTTGGGTGGCTCATATATAAGGGACCTCCTTATCTTTGATGCAAATACATTTTGAAATATCATAAAATTATATTTCTTATCATCCCTGTCCAAAATTTGGGTCCAACATTGAATAGGAAGATCAACTCCCTCTTCATTCTTTCTCAAACTCATGTATTTCTCAAAGATCTTCTACCCTTTATACAAAAATATGTGCATTAATAGTGAGTACCACCAGAACTTCACCCACAGTTTTCCTTCTTTTAGTGCAACCAAACCCTTGTGAATATGCTCCGACAGGTAAGTACCATAGTCATAGACTATGCTATATGTCGGATGTTGTATATGTGTATCCAAATAGCTATGCTCTCTCTAAAATGTGTTTGGTGGAGAGAAACCAATGATTTGGCACAACGAATAAATGGTCTTCCTAAAATATCTCTCAAATTAATTCATCGGGAAAGGCTCCAGCTCTCCCTCTCCAATCTTGAGCTTCTTCTTATGTTTCCTAGTGTCAGTCACTACAGTATGTAGAGGCAACATATTCTTTCTAATGAACACTCTGGTATTTTTTTGTTCTCTTCTGATTTCATTCATGTCTAGAGGAACCAAATTTAGACTCCATTCATGTAGTTCAAAGATATCTTCAATCTCCTTCCTAGTTATCTTTACCATATCCTCCCCATTAAAATTTCTAACTACCCTGGAAACTAGGTCATAATTTAAGGTGATTTCTTTCAGAAGACCCACATCCATATACATAGTAGAAACAACTAATTTTACCATATCCAACTTCTAGGGATTACTGAGACGAGGTGAAAGGTTCCTATTCCCAAACCAATGCTGAAATAACTGCCATCTAATATAGGGCACGTCGACATTCTTTATGTAACACTACTTATCTGTCACTCCTTTCACAATAGGGCCCTGGAACAAAACCCTCCCTTCCCGCTTCTTATTCGTAGAAGGTGGCAACCAGTCAACTACATCCTGGGAAAGAGTTCTAGAATGGGTTGAAGAGGTGGCAGCTTGTCCCTTAGGAGCCATGAATTTTACATACACCAGGGTTTCAAGCAAAGAGAATTTTAACAATTGGTCTCCTGCTCAAAACTTATGACTCGGGATGAGTGTTAATTATGAATTATAGCACAAGGGTATGACACCTTTTAAAGGAATAATTAACCCTAATTCTAGGTAACGAAAGTAAAGTGATAAAACACCTCTCAGAAAGCATATTAAAAGTAGACCCTAATAAAGAAGGCTGAAAAAAAAGCATAAAGCTAGGTTTTTCATACTTACAACTTTCAATAGCGTTAAAACCCCAATACTAGTTGGGACGAATTCTGCAAAACACTCTTCCAATTCTTTGTAATGCTCTTGATGCATTCTCCAATTCAAGATAAGCAAGAACTAACCGTATACACATATTTTGAAGGCAATCGAGTAAGTTTATGAGTCACCTTCACCATTACTACCTGCTCACTCGAAGTAAAAGGTTGCAATAGGTGTACTTCACAACTTTGAATGTGTATCATCGATCTTCAGTTGAGATGGCCATTTCAAATGACTCAGATTGAGTTGATGATATTTGAATTTACATCGTTGTCCTAGCTAGGACGAACAACCAATGGAAACATGTCGATTGGACCTTCTTCCTGTACTTGTGGGCTCCACTCGCCAGTAGCTGTAAGATACACGTGGCGAATTCTCGCGGACCTCACTACTTTTAACGAGCTTGCATCTTGTCTTCACGAGCTGGCAGGGAATGGTGGCGATCATCTTTCAACCCTTGATTATCATCATCGATCTCAAAGGTTCGGTCATCAGAATGGAACACAACAGTCGGGCCCACACACTTGATCAAACATGTTTCGTCATCTCACTAACCTTGTGGCCATTAAATCACCATCACTTGGGATGAGCGAGCCAACGGGGAGTGACCCAGATTAAATCCTACCATCTTATGATCAACAAACCTACACGCATAGTGAAGTTAGTCATCAAAAGGGGGCCTTGACTAGGCCGACAAGATTTTACCCCTCAGGGATTAATGACTTAGACATAAGTCATTTATAGGTGAAATATTGAAACCCGAATTTGGAAATAGGAAAAGGGGGCCAGTAAGGGATGCATAACGATGAATCAAAAGACAACTTATGTCACCAACAACTAGACAATCAAGTCAACACAGAATTAAGACATCTGAGGTTACATATAGAGATTTTAGAAGACAAGGTTATCCAAGTAAAACCCTAAACCCTATGTGTGATCAACATATGACATGCTGATATCAAGGACAAAATACCTCAAAATATCAAGGATTTTTGGGGGGTCTAACATCGGCTCATGCTTGGGGATGCATACCCCTAGTGGGTATGGTGAGAAATAGATCTCTTGGTGGAGCATACCAAACACAAAGGAACTCAAAAAAACCAGGAGCTTGCTCGGACAAGGAAAGCAGATGCAACAAAAAGAAAACACACCAAACCCTATGTACAAAATTTATAGGACTATATAATGTACATGGAAATATAACCTATTTCAGGAGAAATAGGGTTTCAGGAACTGTCTATGTACTGGCAGTTCTAGAAATTCACCTGTTAGTGATTGCAGTAAGTAGGAATCTTCCCCATGAATATCTGCGATCAAATAAGGCCCAAGCCACAAGGGGTCAAACTTCCCATGTTTTCCTTTATCCTCAAGTCTGGAATTCCACATTAAAACCATACATCCTACCTCAAATTTCCTTTGCACAACCTTTTTGTCATGCAAATATTTGACTTGAAACTACATCTTCTCATTTTTCTTGTGAGCTTATCTTCTCATCTCATCTAGCTCAGCCAATTCATCCATCCTATTCTACATCTCATCACATATGTCAGTTTCATACTCTTGAACAAATTTATACATTTTCATTAGATTATAATGTGGTATTCTGGCTTCCACCCCATACACCAAATTAAAAGGAGAGTGTCCAATAACTTTCTTAACTATGGTCCTATCCGCCCATGATGCCAATTGCAGTTTTGAGTCCCAAGCCTTCTTATTCTTATCAAAGACCCATTTAATGATCTCCATAAGGATTTTATTACTGGACTCAGCTTGTCCATTTCATTGGGGTTGATATGGGGATGAGTATTTTACATTTATACCATGCTTGTTACAAAATTCCATGAATTCTTTGGACCTAAAGCACATAGCATTGTTAGAGACAATTCTCTCAGGAACACCAAATCTACTCAATATTATTCATCAGGAAATCAATGACCACTTTTCCAGTTTCCTTCTTGGTGGGAATAGCCTCAACCCATTTTGTGAAATAGTCAGTTGCAACCAAGATCCAAGCATGTCCTCCACTGGACTTCACTACCATTTCTCTAATAAAGCCAATACCCTACTGTTGGAAGGGGGCTAGCGCTGAGACTGGTCTAAGTGGTAAGTTACCTGAAAAATTTAGTTTACCTATAAATATTTGATAGGAATCACACCTCTTAACAATCCTATGTGCATCCTTGAAGACTGTAGGCCACCAAAAACTGGCTCTCAATGCCTTGTTTGTTGTTGTCTTGGCCATATAATGACCTCCGCACACTCCTTTATGCATTTCAATCAACAAATCTTCTACTTAGTGACCATCTATGCATATGAGAAGCACACCCTTTGGGCTTCTCCACCAGAGTTCACCATCAATGATAACATACCTAATTGCCTGTAAATTCAGTGTTCTCTCATTTTTTGGCATGCCATCAGGACATTTCATGGTTTGCAAGTATTCAACTATTCTTCAGTACCAACCACATGTTTTCATATCACAAATGGGAGCAATGTTTTCTAGTTCAAATTCATTGATTTGGATAGCCTCCAGGTTGGATTCAGCCATAAGGTTGGCCAAACCTTGGCCTCTTACTAATTTCATAATCTGAATGTCTATGTTGAACTCTTGAATTATGTTGATCCACCTACATCTTAGGCCCATAGTTTCCTGTTGAGTAAAAATTTCCTTGACTATTGCACTTGGGACATAGGCCACTACTATTGCACCAGTCAGATATATCCCTAAATTCTTGACAACCTTGACTAAGGGAAAAGCTTGCTTCTCAGTGGTGCCATATTTGAGATCAACTACTTGTAAATATTTTCTAAAAAAGGTGATTGGTTGTTCATAACCTTCATCATTTTTTTGTAATAGGACTCCTACTATAGTATGAAAAGAAGCAAATGTGAATAATTGGAAAGGCTTAGAATAATCTGGAGATTTTAAGACAGGTGTAGCTTTAATAGCATCTTTGATAGCTTGAAAATCTTTGAGAGGATCTTCTGACCATGCCACCTTTTCTCCTTTCTTGAGCATATTTGAAATGGGTCTAACTATCTCTACAAATTTAGTGACAAACCTCCTTAGAAGATTTATCTATCCAAAGAAATATTGAATGCCTTTAGCATTCCTTGGTGGTGTAAGATTGTCTATAGCTGCCACTCTTTCAGGATCAATCTTGATTCCATCTTTCGAGACAATATGCCTGAACAACTTACCCTCCTTAACTCCAAAGGTGCACTTCTTGGGATTCAATGAGATGTCGTACTCCAGATCTCTAATGAAAATTTTCTCAAGATGTGAGTAGTGATCCCCTTCTTTCTTACTGTGGGTAGTAAGATCATCCTAGTACATAGCAAGAAATAAGTCTATAAAATCAACAAAGGCCACATCCATAGCTCTTTGAAAAGTGGCACCAACATTTACCAAGCCAAATGGAATCCTGACATAAACATAAGTTCCCCATGGAGTAGTAAATTTTTTTTTGTACTACTCTAATTCTCTAACCATGACCTGGTTGTAACTAGAAAATCCATCCATCATAGAAAGTATTTCACAACTAGTCAGTTTCTACAACATTGCTTCCATGTTGGGTAAAGGGTAATTATCTTTCAAGGATGCAACATTGAGGTTCCTAAAATCCACACATAATATTAAGTCACCATTCTTCTTTCTGACAGGAACCAAATAGGACACCCATGAAGAGTGTCTTATTGGTTTGATAATTCTTGCATCACTCAATTTGGTAGGCTCCTCTTGCATTTTAGGCCTTAAGGTAGGATTGATAGGCCTTTGTTTTATCCCGAATGGTTTTGTGTCAGGCTTTAAAGGGATCTTGTGTTGAAAATATCCTCCTTGTAAGCTTTCAAATCCTTGTAGGACCATGCGAACACATGTCTGTATTTTTGCAATAAGGCAATTAACATAGTCCTCACATGTGGCTTCATCCTTTTCCCTATATATACCTTCTTAGGAGCATTTTCTGTCCCCAAATTAATTTCCTCTAATTCCTCTTTGTGTGCACTTTATTGTTTAACATTTGATATATCTGGGCCATTAAAGACCCTCTCAAGTACAACTAGCCCCTTTGGGATTTTATTGGTTTTCAGTTGAATCACCTCATTACCAAATACTGTCTCCTTTCCATCTACTTCCACCACATATGAACCAAAATCAATCTCCTGATTCTCATACTTGTCAACACATTGTAAGAATCTTAGTATGTCACTATCATCATCAAACACCTACCAATTGTAGATATTATTAGGTACTGTTGGCCTTTTTTGTACCTCAATTCATGAGACACCATCAAAGGTCACATCATCAAGCATGAAAACAATATTAGCCAACAAATCTGCTTTGACATTCTATCCTCTTTCCACTCAATCTATTCCAAAAGCATCAAATACCTCGATAGTATCCCATACCTCATGTCTATATTGTCTTAACCTCTTATCCTTGGTGAAAAACCTAGAACTGATTTGGGAAACTACTAATTTGGAATCCCCAAATGCTTTTAAAAAAATTATCCCATGTTTGGAGGCTAATTTTAAACCAAGTAATAAGGCTTCATAATCAGCTACATTATTGGTACATGCAAACTGTAGTAAAAAGGAATACTTGAAAACCTTATCGTTGGGAGAAGTAAGGATGACTCCAGCACCTGAGCCTTCTTTTGAACATGCTCAATAAAAATAAAGCATCCATAGGGCATCTCCTTGTGGTGCTTGCAAGATCTCTCTAACAATTGGAGTAGGCTTAGATTCTTATTTTTCTTGCCTTAATTCCTCCACATGAAAGGTGTTAAGGCATGTGTCCACAACATTGATCATTGGGGGCTCCTCTAGCGCATCAACAAGCTCAATCATGTGCCGAAATCTTGATTCCCAAATGATTTTAACATCCTTTTGGTCAATGGAGAATGTGGTGAATGGCAAGTCATATTGCATACTTCCTCCCATATTTTTTGGATAGCAACATCCCATAAGTTAGCGGGATGTCCACCACTGTAACACTCATGACTAGCTCCTTTTCAGGGAATGTAGCCAATCTATATGGAACCTTGTAAATTACTTCAATAATAGGGACCTCCCTAGAATCCATAGCATAGAATTTCCCATAAGCGCTATCCACCTTGAGGCCCGTTTCCTCCATTATCTTGATAGGCATGACATTATTTGAAGTTCCAGAATCTATCATACAATTCTTGAGTACTTTTCCATCAATGATCAAGCTTAGAAAGAAAGGATTAACCAAACTAGGATTTGCAATAATAGTGGTCCCTAAATAGATCTCAGGGTTCTCATTAATCATTGCACTCACCTCAACACTCTTTTCTTGATTATTACTTTCTTCAGATATTTCAACTCTTGTCCCATGTTTGCTACCTCCGACAATGTTATTGATAACTGCCATTGTTTTATTCTTATGGTCCTCGATCCTCATCATCTCAAGAAATAGGACTATAACTTGAATTTGTGATAAGACCTGAAACATATCAATAGGAGAATAATTTGGTACCTTCGGGAGTACTATTTCCTGAGGAACTACCTTATTAGCTTGCTTATCAATCTTCTCAGGGGTAGGCTTCAACTCTTTGGCCTTCAGATTCTAATGTGTAACTTCAGTAGTAGCCTTGACTTTGCTACCTTTTTTAGCCCGAATCCTCATTTCCTTTGCTTCTTTGGGCTTGGTTTCTTCATTCTTATTTTTAGTCTTGGATCCATTACTATATGTGTTGTTCTCTTTAATGAATAAACCTCCAGGGTGACCTTGATTTCCACTCACCACTCTATTCTTCAAGTGGAGATCACTTCTTGCTTGTGCTCTTGTAGCTAGTGCAACTCTATATCTCTCTATCTACTCATTTCATGGTCTTCTCAGAGAAAATTTTGATTCCTCAAGATTATAGGAAGTATATTCATCTTCCCTTTCTTCATTTGACAATTCCTGTTGATGATATATGCTTGCTTGTTTCCTCTGCACATCGACATCATCTATGTCAGCATCATCACTAGAATAATAATCACCATACTCTAAATTGGATCTAGTCATGAACACATTTGCTGACTCATTTGGACTATGAGGAGAATGGGATTCTCCTTGATCTTGTTGGGTGTCTGGCATGGATCTTGCCACTGCACATTGCTGTGATGAATGAGGCATCTCGTATAGTTCACACCATGGTAAATCTTCAACAACATTTGTGGTATTCTTATGTAGAGGATCAAGTGTAGCCTGATAATTATTTTGATTATTCTAAATTGGCTTCCTATTATTCCAATTGGTATGATAGGGAAAATATTAAAGTCTTGGGGGCCTATCATTTCTTAAAATTAAGGTTTATCATTCTTTTCTTGCTTTTGTAGCAGACTGAGAACTTGATCTAACTTCTCATCTAGAGTTGCAGTCTTACTTGATTTCTCATTTTGTGCTCTTGAATTCTTGAAAAGCTTAGGATCATCTCTCTTTCCCACTTTACTAGAGGCCCTACTATTATTTTCAATATTCATGCCCATCTTATATGCTTCTGTCAAAGACTATGGATTCTTATCCCTGAGTAGATAACACATCTTAGAGTCGTAAGCATTACAATATGTCACTAGGCATGCATCAGGATTGGGCCTTAGATAAGTAGGTACCCTATTCATAGAATTCTTAAATCTTGTATTGAATTCAACAACTGATTCATTGCACCCTTTGGTGATATTATTGAATCCATTCAATTGGAATCTGGGATTAGTTTGATCCCCATATTGTTCTCTAAATGCTCTATAGAAGGATTCCTTTGAGTCAATACTTGCATCAGGTAATCCTCTATACCAATCCCTTGCATCCTCAGTCAAGGATTGCATGAAGTACTTCATTGCCACATCATCATCCCATAATTTTAAATCCTCAACTAAACTTTGGAAGGCTTTCAAATGATCCTCCCCACTAAGAGCATTATTTCTAGTGAATTTAGGGAGATTCTTTATGGCATTGTTTGGGACAGGATTTGGGTAACCAGGGATATTTTCAAAACATAATTTCCTATATCGATCATTATGGGGTAGCCCCCTGGGATGCTTATCCCTTTGAGTGTCTCTTTGCTCATCATTCTTGTTATCCATTCAATCTGTATTTTTACCTTTCCCATTTCCTTGGTTACCATCATTTTTATTCTTGTCTTCTTCCTCATACTCAGAATAAGAAGCATTGCTTCTATTGCCACATCATCCACTAGGAGTATGTCCACTTGACTTATTTTCATGAGATCCACTATCACTCTTCCCAGAACTTGAGGGTTCTAGATTTGGAATTGACATTTTGAGAAAAGCAATTCTTCTAGACATTTCTACATTGTTTGCTTCTATTTCTGCTTTCTTCAATTCTTTTTGCAATTTTTCACCCTTCAATTGCAATTTCATGATATCAGGATCTAGAGGTGCGACAAACAGATTAGGGCTGACTTTGGGATTATTAACAATAGTCTTGGCAGCTGAGGTATGGGTATTTATGTTGGTATTGGTATTAAAGGAATTGAAGACATTTTTTGAGGAGTAGTCCACAACACTTTCCCCGTGATCTATGAAGGATGTTTTCTTGGGTCGATCAGAAGTCTTAGTGGTAGTAATGGTTGACGTATACATGCTAGCAGTAGAGGTTCCCAGTGGAATTGTTATCTTTGGAACTTCAGGGGGAATTGTGGCTGCTATTTTAGTAGCCTTTTCTTTAGCAATATTTTCTTGAGCAACCCTCTCTTCGACAACTTTCTTCTTAGTGGCTCTTTGCTTAGCATACTCTTCTCTCATTTTTTTCACCTTTTCTTTCTTTATCCCTTTCAAGCTGCTAAACTCTAACCCTATCCTCCTTTTCTTTCATGGATTGAAATCTCCTTTTCTCCTCTTTTTCAGCAAGCCAATTTGCCTCTTCATCCAAGGATTGTATATCTTTGTCAACATATTCCTCATTTTCAAGGAAATCGCCATACTCACTTTGAGCTAGAGTATGAAAGATTTTATCTACATGATCTTCCTCATGGAAAGTAAGTGCTAACAAGTTTAGAGATTCTCCTCTAGGATTAAAGTTTCCCCCATGAAATACAGACCCCATTCTGGGTGTTGGTGGTTCTGAGAGTGCTTTACTCTTACCCCAAAATTCCCATTTATCATCTTCTCTAGAAATTCTGAGATTATCAAATACTTGTTCAATAGGGAAACTACCCTATCCTCCCTCAATTACCCCACCATTATTTGAATTTCCAGAAGTATTTACACTAATTACTTCATTATTAAAAGTGGGAGATGCTCTAGCAAGAGAATTGAGGGACTTACTAGATTCAACAATTTTCTTCTTCCATAGAGGTTGTTTATCCTTGGTAGGCTCAAATTCTGCCTTCTGTTCAGGATTCTTCTTTGCTTGACTTCTGGTTTTCCTCATGGTGTCCGTCGAGCTGTCAATTTGCTTCTTCCTACGTGCTTTTTGAGATGTTGTTATATTGGTATGAGAAACTTCAGAGTTTCCACCCAGAATATTTGGAAATAAAATTTAACTATATCTTGACTTGTTATTTGCAACCTTAGAGAAAATTCTAAACATAACCCAACACAAGGTGACAAAACTGACCAAAAGTTGACGCATCAACAAAAAATGACGTATATGATTTTGAAATGTGAACCGATACTTCTTCCAACAAAGAATAATAAAGATTTGACTCTGATTGTACTAGATCTGCACTAGAGACGCTAAAATTTATGAAAGCTCCCCAGTAGAGTCACCATTCTATTGGTTATTTTTAACGAACCGATCAGGTCTTAGCAGATACCTATGAGTTTTCCAAACTCAATTCTCAAATACCTATAAGACAAGTGTCCAATGAATGAGATAGAGTGCTTATCACTTAATCTCCTGCACTTCAGGCTCTACAAGACCTAAGAGGGTATTCCCACAATGTAAAATATATAACTCATTTCAACAATTCACATGTACATTGTAAATTGAGGCAAACACATTATCACCAACAACAAATAAGATGAAATCACTCAAGAAGCTAGCAATTCTTTGAGTTAATTGTGCATCTTAAGCTAAGAACAAAAAAATAACAACAAACTAAGGGTAGATCAACGATTATTTAAAAGATTTTTCTCAAGTTGGGTAACTGAAACCATGAAAAAGAATTAATGGGTTAAAGATCAGTGCCATTATCTACAAGCTAGGAGTCTGCACAAATTGAAATATAAGGTATATTTAATTTTGAACACTCAAGATCTAATGATATTACTTTGTAATTCATAAATCAGTAAGGAATCACTAAAGACTACTTATCAAATCCAAATGACCCAGTATGCGAATTCATGATCCAATCCAAGCATTTTAACTCATTCCATGAACAAGAGCTAGAACCAAAACATACATCAAAGCAGAAGAGAATGCCAATTAATGAAATGATCCTTGATCAATATTTTCATTAATAATTTGAATAAAAAACCAAAATGGAGATAGTATAGACTCGAAAAATCTCCATTATCCTTCAAATGTGCTCAGAAACCATACATTTAACTAAATTTTCTATCTAGACTCAAAGCATTAGAAAAAGACTCAACATATTCGCTCTATGTTTTTCAATTCTAACAATGTAGCTCCAAAATTTTAACCAAAAGATCTGAACAAATGGCCTTGAATCCCCTTTTATAGAATAAGGGAGAAAAACAAGCCTTAGGCCAGATGTACACATGTCGTATTCTAATTGGACCGCTAGAAGGAGTATTCCCTAATTCAGTTATATTTGCATTCGTCAAAAGGGAGGGAATTCATATAAGACAAAGAATATTTACATTCGTTGTAAGGAGAAACTTTTCCTTTCAAAAATCACATGTCAAAAAGGATTATCTTCCTCATCATTGTGCATCCAATTCATCGAGCAAGATGACAAAATGATGTAGACCAAAAGTGATTCAGCATCTTAATCAGCACTCCACATCATCAACAACCACTATTTCCTTGTGAAACATATGTTCTATAGATTGTAACCTCTGAGACCAAACCTATACAATACATGACCCATTATATGCTTCACATCCACACTTTCCAACCCACTCGACCAACCAATACCCTTCCCCATTCTTCATACTCTTCATCAGATAACCAATTGAAGTCTATGATTCTAGCCAATGTCTTCCAATATGGGGAATACTTGGTTATCATAGAGTTGGATTCCTTTTCAAAATCATCCAGAAAGTTGATAACAAATGTCAACTATCCCAAAGTGTCATTAAAGGTATTAATGTCCACTTCCTTAAAAATTTCTTTCACCTCAGTGTAAATGACTTCATCCATCTCCCTATTCCAGGCTTGCAATGGTTTCAATTCATCATTAGTGAGCTGAATATCAGGCAATGGTGACAAATCAGTCAAATTGTACTAAATTATTAATTCTCTTATGTTCTAGAGGGGAAATGTATCCCTGGAATTTCTGCTCACCTAGCTCACACACAAAGTTATAAGTTGGAAGCACATTAGGGTACGTATCCTCTTGATGACTAGCTTCAACTTCTATCAACTTCAATTTCTCAACCCTTAGGATCTATCTATTCAAGATTGGAAGGGCTAATTCATGATCTCTATGGGATAATTCCCTTACTCACATGATCAGGGCATAGTTATCATGCACACTATTCAAATTGGCCTGAATCTTCTCATTTATATGCTTCAAGACAGTATGAACAATCTTTGATACATTTTCATACATGATTTCCTAAGCCTTTTCAAACAACTTTTTATATGTTTCAACTTGTAAAAGTAGTTGCTTCCTTGTAGGTTGATTAGATGAGCTGGGACCTGGTGTGCTCAATTCATCAACTGAAAGTGGCTCTTGTCCTGAACTATATGGAACCATTACAAGAGCCTGAACCTATAGTGGAGGTGGGGAAGATACAATCAGATATGATGGAGGTAGATGACTTCAACTTCCTCAGTTGTATTCACTCTGCATTTCTTCCCTTTGTTTATAAAACACTCACTCAGTTTCCAACACTACTACCTTTCGCTGACTATTATCATATTCATTGAGAAGCTCATGGTACTTGTGCCCAAATTCATCCCTCTCAAGGGTAAGGTGCTCAATAGTTTCCTTAGTAAAATTGGCAACATTAACAGCCATGTCAGCTGCTTCTAGAGTTGGAGTATCAACAACTCTCCTCACGATTAGTTGTCCTCTAATATCAAATGGCTCAACAAGTACTAGTTTCCTAGATCCCGAGGACAATGACTAGATTTCTAGTGCATCCCAATCTTCATTAAATGCAAATCCTCGAAGTTCCATATCCAACTCTTGTTCTATTTGCATCATAGGTGTTTTAGCCCTTCTTATGGCATCTAGCACTATTGCATCAACAATGGTCCATTCAGCTAGCACTATCACACCACATTTCTTTACAAGTTCCCTTCCCTCTTGGGGTGTGAGCTTTTGAAATTCCTCTTTCATAATGCTTCTCACATTATCCTGGATGATACTCTCAGGAAATTCAGGATGCAAAATCCTTTTAGTGGCCACGTTCTCTATATATGTAGCAAATTTAAATTTCCACCAGAATTCTTTGAATGCAGATGTCTCAACAAAGAAGCCACCCTCCATAAACTCTTTGATAGCTTCAATTCTTAGGTCATCTACACTATTTAGACCACTGATGTGAAGTTTCCCCAATCTGAGACTTCTTTGTCTTGAACTTGAAGTGATTTCCCTTACAGGAGAAGGCATCCCTTGTTGCATATCTTCAGGAGTGACATAGATGTCATCTTCATCTAAATTAGAATATTCTAGCACTCCTCTTATCTCAATTATCTACTTCTTTGGAGGTGGCTACTCAGGATGAATAGGACTTCTAGGGGTGAGTCAAGATCAATCGCAGGTATAGTATCCTATGCTAGAGGCGATGGTGGTGTGCTTATAGGAACATCTGTCTTTGGTTCCTCATAAGTGATAGAGGTGGGCAAGCCCTGCCCTTCATCCATTGATTTCTTTCTCCTAGTGTAAATCCTCAATTGCTTAGGTAGTTGGTATGTTGGTCTTTCCTCCATGTCTCTGAAGTGCTTTCCTCAACTACCCTTGCTTTTCCCTTATCTATGACTTCATGTTGTTCCCTTAGTATGCCAACTACACTCTCAAAATTGTCCATGACATGCATAGCTTTGACATATTCATCAAGTATGTTTGGAAAAGGATTATACTAGGGATCCTTCTTCCATTTTTCTTCTACCATCTTCTTATAAGCAAGGTACTTTTCCTTCCTCTCATCCTACTCTTCAAAGTTAAAGATGTTCCTGATAACATCCTCAAGAAAATCAAGGACATGCATAAAATTACCCAATCTCTTCTCTGCTCTCAACATGGTAATAAAACCCTCAGGATCATGATTCCTTGGGTGCATAGTCTGTAATCTATAAGGCACCAACAAATGTACCAATTGCTTCCATGCACCCTTTGCTAGAACATAATTAGCAAATATTGTCTATTTAGGGAAAAAGATCCCTTCCTTGTTGTTTCTGGTAGGTGCATTATTTGGGAGGCCTCAAATTGCCTCATGATTTCAAGGAATCCTATCCTTAGTTGCACATCTCTTGGCAGGACATGTGGATCTAGACCATTGCCATATACCCTAAAAATTGTTCTGTCAGGATATAAAATCAAGTCTCTATAGTTGTGACTTAGGTTCAAATCTGGCCTCATCTCCGTAGGTGTTAAGAAAACATGAATTTGTTTGGGAATTCTGGGTGGTTCATATATAAGGGACATCCATATCTTTGATGCAAAAACATTTCAAAATATCATAAAACTATATTTCTTATCATCTCTGTCCAAATTTTGGGTCCAACACTAAAGAAGTAGATCAACTCCCTCTTCATTCTTTCTCAAAGATCTTTTTCCCTTTATATAGAAACATGTGCATTAATAGTGAGTACGACCAGAACTTCACCCATAGTTTTCCTACTTTTAGTGTGACCAGACCCTTGTGAATATGCTCTTCCAAGTAAGTACCATAGTCATAGACTATGCTATATGTCAGATGTTGTATATGTGTAGCCAAATAGCAATACTCTCTCTACAATGTGTCTGGTGGAGAGAAACAGATGATTTGGCACAAAGAATAGATGGTCTTTCTGAAATAAATCTCAAAGTAACTCATTGGGAAAGGCTCCAACTCTCCCTCTCCAATCTTTAGCTTCTTCTTATGTTTTCCAGTGCTAGTCACTACAGTATGCAAAGGCAACATCTTCTTTCTGATGAACACTTTGGTATTTTTGTGTTCTCTTCTCATTTCACCTATGTCCAAAGGAACCAAATTCGGACCCCATTCATGCAGGCCAATGATATCTTCAATCTCCTTCCTGGTTATCTTTACCATGTCGTCCCCGTTAAAAATTCTAGCTACCTTAGAAACTAGGTCATAATTTGAGGTGATTTCTTTCAGAAGATCCACATCCATATACACATTAGAATCAACTAATTTTCCCATAGCCAACTTCTAGGGATTACTAAGATGAGGTGCAAGGTTCCTATTCCCGAAGCAATGCTAAAATAGTTTCCATCTAGTATAAGGCACTTCAACATCCTTTATGTAACACTACTTAGCTGTCACTCCTTTCACAATAGGGCCCTGGAACAAAACCCTCCCTTCTGACTTCTTATTCGTAGAAGGTGACAACAAGTCAACTACATCCTGGGAAAGAGTTCTAGGTTGGGTTGAAGAGGTGGTAGCTTGTCCCTTAGGAGCCATGAATTTTACATACACTAGGGTTTTAAGCAAAGATAATTTTAACAATTGGTTTCCTACTCAAAACTTATGACTGAGGACGAGTATTAATTCTGAATGATATCACAGGGCTATGACACCTTTTAAAGGAAGAATTAACTCTAATTCTAGGTAACAAAAGTAAAGCGATAAAACACGTCTCAAAAATAAAATTGAAAGTAGACCCTAACAGAGAAGGCTAAAAAAAGCATAAAACTAGGTTTGTCGTACTTATAGCTTTCAATTGTGTTAAAACCCCAATACCAGTTGGGATGAATTCTATAAAACACTCTTCCAATTCTTCGTAATGCTCCTGACGCATTCTCCAATTCAAGATAAGCAAGAACTGACCGTATAAACAGATTTTGAAGGAAATTGAGTGAGTTTATGAGTCACCTCCACCATTACTACCCACTCATGTGAAGTAAAAGGTTGCAACGGGTGTAGTTCACAGCTTTGAATGTGTATTGTCGATCTTCAGCTGAGATGGCCATTTCAAACAACTCAGATCGAGTTGATGATAATTGAGTTTACATCGCTATCCTAGTTGGGATGGATGGCCAATGGAAACATGTCGATTGGACCTTCTTCCTGTACTTGTGGGCTCCACCCGCCAGTAGTCGTAAGATACATGTGGTGGCTTCTCACAGACCTCGTTGCTTTTAACAAGCTTGCATCTTGTCTCCACAAGCTGGAAGAGAATGGTGGTGATCATCTTTCGACCCTTGATTATCACTGTCGATCTCAAATCTTCAGTCATCAGAATGGAACACAATAGCTGGGCCCACACACTCGATCAGACATGTGTCATCATCTTGCTGACCTCGCGGCCATTAAACTACCATTACTTAGGATGAGCGAGCTAGCGGGGAGCAACCCAGATTAAATCTTTCCATCTCATGATCATCAAACCTGCACACACAATGAAGTTATTTATAAAAAGGGTGCCTTGACTAGGCTGACGAGAGTTTTCCCCTTGGGGATTAATGACTTAGACATAAGTCATTTACAGGAGAAATATTGAAACTCGACTTTGGAAATATTAAAACACCTTTGCAGCTAGTGATGACCGAATAACCTAGGCAAAGGGGGCTGATAAGGGATGCACAACAATGATTCAAAAGAGAACTTATGTCACTAGCAACCGGACAATCAAGTCAACATGAAATTAAGACATCTAAGGGTTACATATAGAACTTTTAGAAGACAAGGTTATCCAATTAAAAACCTAAACCCTGTGTGTGATCAACATATGACGTGCTGATATCAAGGACAAAAGACCTCAAAATATCAAGGATTTTTGGAGGGTCTAATAGGTGGTAATGTAATAAGTCCTTGACTTAGAAGTATGTGTAAAGTTCTTTCAATTTCAGATGAAAGACAAGGGAATTGTAATTTCTTTAGTTTGTAAGACCTTCATTGCTTGCTAGATTCACCAACTTCTCTAGGTGGATATAGAGTAGGAGGACCTGAAATGACCTTGTCATCTTTATTATTGTTTTGAGGCATTGGTTATTCTTTAGGAAGGAGGACAATTATGTCGGGAGGAGGATCTCGATATCCTATCCCTTTTGTTTGTTCAATAGGAATTTTCTCTAAAAGTTTATGAGTTCCATGCTCATTATTTATGTCACATCCTTGGTTAATTAAAATCTTAAAGCCTTGGCCATAAGTCTCTTCAAGGTTGATGTGAGTGTTGGTTACTTTATTAACATAAGATGAATGATTATGCACTTGACTAGAGGAACTAGGTTCACTCATGGTTGGAAGTTTAGGCTTAGTTTGTAACTCAATTTTAGGATGTAAAAGACCAAACATTTGAAGTTGTGTTGGTTGTTTCATGGAAGGGCAAAAGGATGCATTATGCTCAAGGTTGTTAAGGAAATCATTTATGAAGCCATTCATGCTAGCATCATCTTCTCCAATGTTGGCAACTTCACAAGGACATTCATTAGGAGTTGGGTGAGCATGAGTAGGTTCAATTGCATTAGGAACAAGTTTTGAGGAGGTGAAATATGTAAATAGGCGGTCCTAAGACATAGTGGGGACCCATTCGCCACTTGTGAATGGGTCTTAGGTCACTATCCTAGGACTCAAACCTTGCCAATTTAAGTATTGTGAAACATTATTAATAAGTGTCAGGATACATCCTTTGGAAAATGCAATAAATGAGTCTTGGATTTGAATTTAAGGAGTCAATTAAGCCCTAATTAAGCTCAATTAATTAATGAAGCCCTAGATTAGTGTGAAAGTGTAAAGAAACAATTTACACCCTAAATAAGGCACAATTAAGTCCTTTTTATCATTAATTATTAATTCCTAGACTAAACATGAAAAATGGTTACTTTTTTTGATGCTACAGAAACCTATGTAAAACCACATCCACCAATAAAATAATACTACAAGAGAAAAAATAGCTAGCTAGAGTCATGTGTCTAGAGAGAATAGGATGCCATGTGAGCAAATCAGGTAGTCGATGTTAGTGTGAATGGGGATATTTCCTAACTAGATATTAGAGAGGACATATTCATATCATTAATAAGTTTACTTAGGAGTTATTTTCCTAGGTGGCATTCTAGAAACTGGTATTTAATGGGAGCATATCTCATTAATAGGCATGTAGTTATCTAGGCATTTAATATTTCTCTCATGCATTATGCATTTAATGTTTGTAACTAAAGTGGTTATCCAACCTCCTCTCACCTTGCCTATATAAGGACTTGGCTCTTGTATATTTTCAAATCATCTCATGAGTTCCTATCTCAATATATTCAAGATCATCATTTGATCAAGTTGTCTTCTTGCTCATGTTGCAACACTTTCTTATTCATGTGGATGGTATTCTTCTTGGTTGATCCTTTGAAGTGTGGCCATCTTCATTTGGGTTATTATTCATATTTCCAACATGGTATAAGAGCATAGGCCATAGGAGATCCATCTCATATCAGGAAGTTGAGTTGAGGGTACTATCGAAGGCTAAAGGGTTTTCTTGAAGGGCTAGTTGTTCTCATCCAGGAGACAAATGATTTTTGAGGCACTTTGGGTCAGATTTGACTCCACTATTGTGTTCAAAAGGTCTAAAAACCTACGGATTTCCTACCCATTCGTTGAGATTTGACTTCGTCATCCAAACACCATCAGAGGTTTTTTGCAGCTATATTGAAGGCATCGTTTGGATCGTATAATTGCAAAGGAAAAAATTTCCTCCCCTCGTTGCAAAAAAAAAGAACTTCTTTGGATGACATTATACTTCATATCTTGAGGTAGATTTATTTTTTGGTGATTTTTTAAAATAATTAGGTGACTATCTTAAATTTGATGGCCAAATGACCGTCATGGAAGCCCCCTCATGCCTTAATTATGTAGTTTTCTTAAAACCACCTTAACTTTTGACTCAAGTATTGGATTTTCATAAACAAGGTATCATTGGAAAGATGGTTTCGAGTAATATCCAATGGTGTAGGAATTTTTATCAGATTTTATTCTTGTAATATTTTATCATAGCTTGAAGTCAGTGCTTCCTTTTGGACTCTCGAGCTCATATATTTTCACCAGTTTGTCAAATTTTGGAGATTCCAATGGCATTGCGAAGGTGTTTTAGAGCTCTATCATTCTATCCATCACATTTTCTCAAATTCAGCCCCAGGTACATTCTATTGAGTTTTTGCAATTTGTGGCATTTACTTGATAACTTGGACATACTACAGTTTGGAGAAAGTCTATTTGCATTGGGAGGCTTCTAGTTATGCATCATATTTGGGAGTTTACATTTGATATTGAAGGTTAGTGTCTTTTTAATCTTGGAGATCATTCATAGTTTTTTATGGGGTTTTCATTTCATCCTCCATTGATTATGCTGGGAAGGGGAAACTATAAATAATGGAGAGATTGCATCATAAACCATCTCCAATCACTTCAATTGTTTCCACATTTGTATGGTTTTATTCCCCCTCCAAAGAAAGGTATCTAAAAATTTTCTTAGAGTTGTTGAAAGTATGATGTCTTAGAGGTTATTGCAATGCATGTTGATGATGATATTTTGAAAGGTATTGATTGTTGTGATTGTCCTCATATTCTTTGGACTAATATTTGGGAGCTATATGGAGATCCTGATACTCCACCATTCCTTGATGATTGTGTGATTCCAAATGTCATATGCCTCTTCATTCTTCAGATAGGATACCCTATGATGATAATACTATGCAGGAGCTTACATATTTGGATTGGTTTGAATCTTCAGATGAGGATTTCAAGGGTTCTAAAAATGCTTCTTCTCCATCAAAGACAATTAATGTACCTTCACCTTTAGTGATTCTTTGTCCAGAGCCATTGATTGCAATTGCCATCATTCCTATTCATTAGGACATATTCAATTTTCTAGACTTGGAATCTCAAGATGGCTTTGTTTTAGGTATTGTTGACTTGGATACTTCTAAAGGGTTGGAGGACATTCTTGAGGCGATATCTCTCCTCTATGCAGATTCTACTTTGGAGGGTATTCTTCAGTCTCCACATTCCAATGTTTCAACCTTGATTAGGGATCCTGATCTTGATGAGACTATCTTGAAGGCACTTGATTCCTCTTCATAGATTTCATATATGAGGCTTCTTCCCTCCCATTTCATTATGGAGTTGGATTTCCTTCAACATCTACCATTGGATTTGCTTCTTCCTAGTGGGAGACATGTGGTTTGGACACTCTTTTGGCTTCAAACTTCTCTCAATAGTTTTGAGGACACTTCATTATGGGGGGGGAAATCTAGTCTCCATCTATTCCTTCAATGGAGAGATCATTGTATTATCTTTGAATCTTGTTCAACATCAACTTTCGCATAGTCCTGATTTGTCACCTTCTTCATTGATTGGGCATGTACTTGATTTGATTGTGGCATCTTCATCTACCTTGGGAAAGGAGACACATGAGTAATTTTAAGAGACATCATCATTATGATTCATCCTTCCTTCCTTCAATTCCTATCTGGAATGGGAAGAATCCCTGCATTTGTACTTGGTTTTGTTTCTTCCAAAAGGGAGACAAGTTGTTTTTCAACATTGGATCATGTTTTGTCTTCAGACACTTACATTTTTGCAAGTGATTAAATATTGAGGGGGAACTATATAGTCTCTCTATTTCCCTCTTATGGGGGGGCTATTGATTATTGTATTTTTGTGATGGATGTAGCTCTTGGGGCATATTGATGTTGAGACCTCCATACAACACTTCCATTATATATACATGATTAGTATTAGATTTTGCATTATATCTCTTTTTTGGGGAGGAGTTTTTTCCCATGAGGTTTTCTCCTTTTCTCTGTTTGTAAGAGATTGAATTTTCATTTGTACATGGGTACTTAACATGGCCTAATAGCGGGGACCCATCATTGCATCTTTGCATTGTTTGCATCATAACTACACTCCCAAGTTGCACTTATGGGGGGTGTTAGTGTGAATGGGGATATTTCCTAGCTATATATTAGTGAGGACCTATTCACATCATTAATAAGTTTACTCAGGAGTGTAATGATGGAAAAAGGTCCCCCTTAACATGGCTTTGATTTAGTGTTGCAACGTGTCTAACATATTCACATTAGGTCTTGGGCCCTTATGAACTAAATAAGCTTATTAGTGCCTTATTTGGAGCGTTGTAAAGTGTTCTAACACACTTTCACACTTTTCTAGGGTTTTATTTAATAATTGGGATTCTTTATGCTTTAATTGGCCTTATTTTACATCCACAAGCCCCATTTAATGCATCTTTTCAAGGATGATCTTGACATAAATCAATACCCAATCATAATTCAGGTGTTTTCAACTTGAATGGCCTAGATTTAGTGATCTAGGACTCATTCACCACCTTGGGCGAATAAGTCCCACCTAGGTTTTTGGGTCTTGAACTTGGTTTCACACCTTTCTAAGAATTTTTTAAAAATGGTCCTATAAATTATGCCTAATGGGACTCATTCACCACCTTGGGTGAATGAGTCCCATGTGGCCCAAAATAAAAATTAATTCAAAATTTTGGCACAATTTTATCATCCTAGATCTGATGTTGGCTTGCAGTGTTGTAATTTTGGGAATTTTTGCATAATTAAGTATAAATACAAGGTTCTTTCACTCATTTTCACCCCAAGCATTCAAGTAGTCATTCTTATAGAAAGTTTGAGTTCATAAGAGCATTCAAGTGCTTATAAGAGAAAAACATTCAAGGGCATATTATCAACCATTTTAAAGCATTATTTAAGCATCAAGCATCATGTCAAATTCTTTATGCATCATGTTTGTTTTTGAGCTAACAATTGTGATGTAGGGTTTTATGATTCAAGCTAACATTTCATTCAAGATCTATCACCTTCAAGAAAGAGTCAAGGTCTACATCCATTGGAGCCATCTCACACATGTTTGTAGCATCTTATTGATAGGTTTTGGTGAGTTTCAACATCATATTTTGTTCTTTCATCATTCTTCGTTCCTATTTCATTCTATTTCAAGGTTTGATTACTAAACTAGGTTTGACCAAGGAAAACCCCTATCCACTAACAAAAAATTTTTTTCCCTCTCTTTTGTGTGTGTTTAACAGATTTAGATTGAAGACACATTCAAGAGAAAGATTAGAAGAAGTTTTCAAAGTGCATAAAGTTGTCAAATTTGTCATCAAGCATTGGAGAACATTGGAGAACACCTACAGTTTGATTTATAGAGATTCGGATCCAAAAACCTAAAGAAGCATATTGAGAAGACTGAGAAGAGAAGATTTAAACCTTGAAGTTTTAGAAAACCCTCATTGGACTTATTCACCACTTTTGGCGAATGAGTCCAAGTTTAGGTCAAAATTCAAATTTTTGTAGATTTGGATACCCATTTGCTAGATTCCCATTCCTACATAGAAACCCAAATTTTGGATTGATTCACCTAGCTTGACGAATGAGTCCCACTCAACATTAAAGTCAAAATTCCCAACAGTTCAAAGCTCCATTCAGGCATCTCCATATTTCCAAGTGCATACATTCCATCTTTCAACTTTTTGTTTTGTTTCATTTGTATCTTTAGGTCATTTAGTGAAGCTTTTCATTGGACTAGGTTTAAGAATTTCATCTTACATTATACTTTGCATTACATTTGTCTTTCCAAGTCTTAACTTGGTGGTGAACCCCTCATTAGTTTACAATCGGTCCCTAGGACAACCCTATTGCAACATCTCTTTCTCCTTTGCATTGAGATCTCTAAGGTCATCCTTGAATGAAATTGGAAAGTGGGCGTGCTCTATGTCCTAAAACCATACAATAGCATCTAGAACCTTTTTTAACCACATTTCAAGGAGTTAGTTTCCTAGGTGGGATTCTAAAAGCTAGTATTTAATGGGACCATATCTTATTAATAGGCATGTAGTTATCTCTAAGACATTTAATATTTCTCTCATGCATTTATAATTATGCATTAGGAATTTAATGTTTGTAACTAAGGTAGTTATCCAACCTCCTCTCACCTTTCCTATATAAGGAAGGCTCTTGTATATTTGTAAATCATCTCATGAGTTAAATCTCAATATATTCGAGAACATCATTTGATCAATTTGTCTTCTCGCTCATGCTGCAACAATTGCTTATTCATGTGGATGGTATTCTTCTTGGTTGATCCTTTGAAGTGTGGCCAACTTCATTTGGGTTATTATTCATATTTCCAATAGTTGATGGGAAGGATAAAAATACTAGTAGGAAATTCAAGCTTTGGGGATCAAATAATAGGGGTGACTCACCAAAATGGTAGGGAAATGGTGCAGGAGCACCTAGGCTGACCTCCACTTTGTTGGTTAACAATTTTGGCTTGTACTGACCTTAGCCAAGTCATGGATGTTGATGTGTTTTCTTTGGACCTTAGAAGGTCTCATTTGTGTGTTAAGTTAGTCACTAGGACTAAAGACATCATTAGATTATCAAAGTTGTTAAATTTTGCTTTATTAAGCTTTGGACAGCATATGGTAGGATATAATGCATTTAGTGTGTTATCCTCATTGTTTGGAGATGCCATGGGACAGTTAAGGAGATGTTGGTTCAAGTTTAAGGAGATTGAGGTCCTATAATTAAGGATAAAGGCAGAGTTGCAAGAATGTTGCAAGATTGCATGATGAACTTGTTTGGTTGCATGCACTTTAGTTGGAGTGGAATCCCTTAAAATCAGGAGTATGTGCTCGATCCACTGCCCTTGGAACATGGGAAAGGAATCTCTAATGTAAATGATGGCTTGGAGATAGCAATCAGTAGTAGTTAGTTGCTTTGGAATAAAATTTTGTTGTGTGCAATAGAGGGAGTTTACAGATTTCTGTATTTGTGTGAAAATCACGTGTGTTTTTGAGCAGTGGCATAAAAGGCTTTGTAGATATAGTTTTATCTCTGTTTCTTTGTTCATAGAATAGTTTTAGATCAATACTCATCATTCATTCAGGTTCCATAGCATAGATTTATTGATTTGAATTCTTATATAGGATTGTAGTGTGTTAGGTTTCTCTGTTTTGAGCAGCAAGATTTGAAATGGCTTCCCCATAGACACTGACCGCAGAATATTCCTGAGATTGGTTGAATATGGGAGGGAAGCCAGACCATTGCAAATATGTAATGGTAGGAAATCAAAAGAGCCAAGCTATGTTTTGCAAGACCAAACCCTAGGCGAGTGTTAGCTGCCCGGTTAGGAGTTTGGAAGAAAAAAATTGAGAATATCGGCAGGGGAAAGGTGCACTGTATGGAATCCGTATGGTTCCAGGTGGGATAAGGTAAGGTATTTACTTAGTAAAAGGATTGGAGCTTCAATCAGTCCAGTGACAATAGCTTTGAAGGAGGAAATAGTGAAACCCTATATATTAGGTCAATTAGCCTTCCTGTCCAAGATTATAGGAATCACCTGTACGGTATTGACAGGGACTTGAAAACCTATGAAAGATTTAAAAGCCTGAAAAGGGTGTCAGGAAATGTGTTTTTTTTGCTAGGTTGTGTGGAGAATTTGGGCAGAAAAAGCCAAAGAGTGACTGGTAAGGGCTAGTAGAGTTTAGGCCCCATCTAGGCAAGGTCTTGAGATCGGGTAAAGTGAAGACCAAAGGACCTCCAAAATGGATCAATTTAGATGCAAAAAGCATGGAGACAGTATCTTCAACTCCCCTTCAAGCAGTTCTAGCAAGTTGAAGAAGTTGGCACTTAGACCCTTCTAAGTCCAAGGAAGAGTAAGTAAATTGCAAGAAGGTGTTGATCTACCAAAGGTAAAGAACAAGGGGAAACTCTTTGGAGGAGAGTTTGGGCAGGGCTTGGTTGGTCATCCAAGTTCAACAAGAACCATTGATAACAGGTTCAAGGAAGGGGACAGTGAAAAGGTCTCCAATAGACTGTGCAAGCAACCTTTGGAGTCATCATACACCAGGAAACAAGGATAATTTTTACCTAGATGAAACTTAAGTCACTATCAGTGACAAGATAAGGGAAAGGGACTTAGGGATGAGAAACTCTAACGACCTAGCTAAAAGGGAAGGGAATGCTAGTTCAGAGGTAACTTTGATAGCCCAACATGGAAGAGGATGGAGGTAGAGAATGATCTCTAAGAATTCCAATATGACAAAGTATAATGTATTGACCAAAGACATAAGGAGACCCTAACCTTCCCCAACATAAAAATACTTAGGTAGCCTAGAATGAAACCCAAAAGGAGGAAGATGAGGGGCATAGAAAAATAGTTTTTTTTTAAAGAAAACATGACAAGTTTGCCCAACTTTCCTAACCTTAAGAAATTTCAAATTTGGATGCTCAGAACCTAATGTCCTTCCACATGACATCTTCAATAGGAAGTTCTTTCAATAAAACTAGGTACTTGATAAACTCTTGTCTCCTCATCTTTCTTTTCCTTACAAATCCACAATAAAGTCTCAAACCAAAATTATTTTTCCTTCTTCATCAAAAAGGGGAAAATCAATTGATGGAGTAATTTATTTCTTAAGGGCTTATTTGAGATGGGACATATGAAAAATATTGTGAATTTAACTTACCTAAGGAAGCTCCAATATGCTACTTCACGAATTTACTTTGGAATGATCAATAAAAGCATGGTTTGATTTTTTCTATTTTATTTATAGATGATTGCTTATACGGTTGCATCCACACAAACGCCAATTCTCCCACTAAAAAAATCCTCTCTAACCTATAGTGTCCCACATACATTTTTTATTATTTTTGTGCCTATTGGATGTTATCCTTGACCAATTTTAAAAGTTCCTATATTTTCCTAACTACATCACTCACTTAATAACCAATCTTTCTACCAAGATAAGATCAATAAAACCTTTCAAGCCTCGTACCAATACAAGGCCACAAAGAGATTTAATTTCGTGGACATGTGCTAGGTGGTAAATTGTAGTAGTATTATCCCAAATGGAGTGACTTAATCCATACATTTAACTAACTTTCCACATAGTTTTGAAGCTAGCCTTCCACCCATTTATTAACAACATCAATCTATGATATCAAGTTTCCAAAATTCATAAATTTTTTCATTATTATTTATGAATTTTATTGTCTCCTCTAGCTCTATTTTATCCTAATATGAATCACAAAGTGTGATACGAAACATTGATACAATAATTGCACTGCAAATGAATCTATTTGAATAATCATGAATAGTCTCAATTTACCCATTGATTTGGGGATGGCAGCTAATGTCAAGCATGCTCTTAGTCCTTGTCAATCTAAATACTTCTTAACAAATAATACTTAATAAATAATTATCACAATCACTTATTATATTTCTTGAGTGGTCCTTGAATTCTACACACCTACTTGAAGAACATGTCAAACACTTGCTAGGCTTTGAGCACTAAAGAGATGTCAAAGAAGTGTATATTTTTTAGCATGTCTACTACCATGTATATATAGTATTTACCTTGTGTTTTGGGAAGTCTTGTGATAAAATCCATGGAGATACTTTCCCATTTCTACTCAAGAACTAGTAGAGGTTGCAACAATCTTGTTGGAAATGTTCTCTCTATTTTATTTTTTTGATAGACTAGAAACTCCCTCATGTGCTTAAGGAAATCATCTTTAAGTCCCTTCCAAGATAATCTCTCAATAGTTTAAACATATAATTTTTAAAATATCCAAGGTGCCCCACCGAAGGAATATAATGGATAGCCCTTAGAATTTTATTTTCATTTTTTATTTGGCCACCAAATAAATTCTATCTTTATAAAGGACGAGTCTATGGGACACACTAAATCTATCATCTAATATATTTCCTTCCAAACTATTAATGGAAAACTCATCCTTCAAATATTTTCTATAATTTCAGCTTTCCAATGAGTTGAAATATGTGAAAAAGAGTAGAGAGTTGGCTTCCTAAATAAAGCATTGCTGACCATGTTTTTCTTCCCTCTAACAAACTTAGTGTCAAAATTGAAGGCTTGGAGTTTACTCACCCATTTTTTGATGCTCATTCAAGTCCTACTGATTCAAGAAGTATTTTGAGCTATTATGATCAATCTTTACCACAAATAGATTTCCAACCAAAGTATTTTTGAACACTTGAATACATTAAGTAAACAATTTTGAAAAGGAAATAGGCTTGCAGGAAAACTAACTACATGATACTATTGTAACGTCCTTGCTAAAATTAACACTAATACTTTAGGATAGAATTTAAATGTTTTTAAATAAAACCTTAGAAACCCTAAGCATTAAGGAAATTATTTTGGTTATTCAATGTTCAATTTAATTAATCCCAATATTGACCATGAAACCCAAGGTTATAGAGTTATTTGTCTACTACAATTACAACCCAAAAAAATCAAGTCTAACCTAACAAACCCTAAAATCACAAATCCTAAGCTATTCAACTTGACTCAAGAAAAGCCTAGGAAAAATTATTAACAATGATGAAATTAAAAAAGCTCTAATATGGTGCAATAAACTACAAGATACAAGGCAAGTCAAAGCTTCAAATACATTCACCACTATTAGTCGAAATGGATTCAACTTCCATTTGTACATTAACAAAAAAATTAGGATTTTAGTAAGTTATAGTTAATAACCCAACTTAAAAATAGAGATTTGAATTCATTAATACCTATTTAACTTGCTTTACAAATATACAATATTATACTTGGCCATCTTTCATTACAAGGGAATGAAATACACTACTAATGGTGAATTCATAATCTTTATGAACTAAAGAGGTTCAAGTCAGTACACATTATTTTTTTAGTCGATTAGGTTTGTTACTATGGATACCCACCACTATGGAAATACTTGGGGTTACCACTTCTATTGCTACACCTATTAGTGTCATGGTGTCATGTTGTCGCCATTATCAATCACCATTAAGATTGAATATGGCCTTTTAGTGAGGGTCAACTCTTTAGCCAATTGGATTTTCACCCTCAATCACTCACAAATTAGTAATGTTTATATTCTCTAGTTTCTACATATATATGGAGTTTCACCCTTGAATCTATGGATTTGAACTTGAGTGTTTGAGGCAAGCTTTTTAAGGTTTTATGTGAGTGGTCAAATATTCCTCTTTTCTTCAAATACCGACCCAAAATACAAAATACAAACCACCTAGATAATGAAGTTTTCATGGAAAGATGGTTATAACAGTAGTACATAGGTGGGGGAATCTATACCAACCAATAGTTTTTACCCTTTGACTTGTGCCGAAACTATGTTCATATACATAAAAAAGTACTAGTTAGGAATGGAGGATAACTCTCAAACCTACAAAAAATCTTGGGAGTAATGACAAATGGAGAGCATGAGCACAAACCCTAACTACTACATTAATGACAAATAGGGAAACAAAAGCAACTCCAATGATTTCCACCAATAAAATAATATAACAAGAAAAATATAGGCAGCTAGAATTACATGTCTAGAGAGAATAGGATGGCACATAAACACATTGGGAAGTAGGTGGGAAGGACAACAAAAAGTGGTGGGAAATTAGAATTTTTTGGATCAAAGAAGAGGGATGACTCACCAAAATAGTAGGTGGATGAGGAGAATTTTGACTTGGGTGAGTCCTAAGTCACTATTGGTGGCAAGACAAGGAAATGGGCTATAAGGATGGGAAACTTCAACAACTTGACTAAAAGATAAGGGAATGATAAGAGAGGTGACTCCAATAACTCAATAGGGAAGAGAAGAAGGCAAAGAATAGATGCCAAGCATGTTAGTACCAAAAAGTATAACATATTTAACAAGGACATAGAGAGACCCTAACCAACCTCATTGCAAGAAGATTTAGGTAACCTAGAATGACACTTGAAAAGGGGAAGAGTAGGTTTTTGGACAAAAAATAATATTATTATAAAAAGAGGACATGACATCCTCATGTTTATTGCTTCTCCAATTGGATTCCTTCTAGAGCTTCTTAGGGACTTTCTTTAGGCCTCCTTTGAGAATCATAGAGGTTTCCATCATGTGCTTGGATTTTTTTTTATCTCTAGGCTCATGACTTTGGAGTGTTGAGATTGATTTTCACTCAACGACTAGGATTAGCCTTGTGTGCCAAATAAATTATTCAAACCCTTGAGAGAAACACAACCTAGAAAATATTGATGTGGCATTGCATCTCTACATGTGTTCCTTATGGGAGGCAAGCTTAGAAGGGGATTAAAAACAACACCCTTCTTATCATGAAGGAGCTCATCCATTTTTAGGGTATTTTTATGATGAAAAGCATTTGGAAAACCTAGGAAGCCATCTAAACCTATTTGGTTTGGAATGGAAATGATTTTGTATTGGATTTTTTATTAATCAACAACCTCTATGGTGGTTTTCTAATATCTTTTGTCAAGATCATCTTCTAGCTAGTACTTCATGGGTCCATGTTTTGGGGTTTTTCAAGAAGGGAATCAAGAAATTTTTAGATCTTTTTTTCCAAAATGTCCAAAAATTTTCTTACTTGGCTTGAAACCAAATATAAGTTTCATTTGTCCAAATAGAACCTCAAAACCTTTTAGGTTGTTGCTGAATATATGTTAATATAATTCATAAGATTGGGGTTTGTTGTTTCAAGCCTTGGTGGAAAGATTAGAAATGGTATCTTGGCACAATGTTTCACAATTACAAGCCTTCCAAGAGCTACTCTTGGCTCTCTCTACATTTTTCTATGGTGCTTATTTTAAACTAGACACAGTTGTTGCAATCCTCTTTGAGAACTTGGTAGTGTAGGTTTCAAATTGTTTGGTCAACTATTCTAAAGCCAAAGCTTTCTCATTTTCCTAGTCTATTCTTTTCCAAGGAATTCTAGTTGGTTATAGATTAACTCATATTAGGATCATGGTCCTAAATGCCCATTGTATGGTCATTAGGAAACTCTCAAGCACCTTTTGTGGTTTATCCTAGATCTTAGGCTATGTGGACTTAAATTCATGATTTTTTAAATCCTTTAGCCTAAGTTATTCTCAATGCATATGGTTTTACTAAGGGATTGGCCTAGAATCCCTTCTAAATATACCTAGATTTGGAATGCTTTTAGGGTGGAAATTCTTTTTAATATATATGGAAGGATAAGGATTCTATTTTATTTTCCAAAAAATTACTTCATTCTAATTTTTAACTTTACACTAAGGAAATGTTTTTTTCTAATATGTTCATGTAGATCAAGGTGGAAGTGAAGAAGGTTATACTTGAGGTGACACATCTTTAGTGCTCTTGGATCATTGGGGTAATGCCTCATGCACTCTTGCCAAAGTCCCTTTGACTCTTGACCCTAACCAAGGCCATTGTCCACCTAATAGATGAACTGTCGAGGACATAATCAATCTACTTGTGTTGAACATGACACACATTCTCAAGATTTATAATGTCCTATAAGTAGAGCTAGGGACTAGTCTCAAAGAGGATGGTCTTAAACCACCCACCACCTCTCTACTTCTCCCTAGGCTCCTAGCTATGGGTTTAGTGGTTACCCAGACATTAGCAAAATCCTTCACTTTATTGTTTTAATATTGCTTGTTCAAGAGAATTTACCTCTTAGTGAAGAAAAAAAGATGATGATGGTAATGATGGTCGGGAGCCTCCCATCAACACTCTACACATTGCTGATGTATAGGGTAAATTGGATGATCAAGAGCCCCCTCTTCTGACTGGTGCATTAATTCTTGTTGTGTAGCAACTTGTTTTTATGTTTTGTTTTAATTTTGCCTTGTTTATAATTTAGAGGTTTGACTTATTCCACCCACCTTTTTTTATTAATATGTATAATAATGTTATTCTATAAATAGTAAAAAATACTTATTCATTATGTGTGTGTGTGTGTGCGCATGTGTGTGTGACAAATTAATTCTCAATAGCTAAAAATATGATCTAGCATTAGTTTTTTTATGTGATTGTCGTTGTAGATGCAAGTTGTGAGTGTGCACCTAAAAACTATGAAAATAAATAAAAATCATACAACAAAACATAAAACTTTTGAACGATTAGATTTATTTCCATTATTTTTTGTAAAATTATTTTCCACTATCGATTTCAATAATTAATTCATTTTTTCTTTTTGAAAAACATTTTTATATAAAAATTCATATATAGAAAGAAAAAATAATCGAATTATAAAATCTAAAAATCAAACAATTTAAATGTTAAAACATTGTAAGTATGAAATAAACAAAGGTAAACGTAAGAAAATGACACTTTTACTTGCGTTTCTCTAGACAATGATGAGATTCCTTTACGAGTAGACAATTCTTTTTTTATTACAACTCTACAGTACAAGACTGACTTTTGAACAAGGCTTTCGCACAGCGAAGATGTTTATGAACGTGCTTTCGTCCGTAAATAGTCTTTTGACCTTTTCTATTGCGTTTGGAGCATTCAACATGACCCCACTTCCATCGTTCTCATCATTGTATTTTAAAACACAGTAGGTACACTTCCCCACCCTTTCACATGGTTTAGTGGGCAAAGTCGGTGAAAGAGACATAAAGATGCTTATCCATTCCGTCGCTCGCGAGTTTCTTCTTTAATTTAATATACAACTCAATGTTCGCTGCATCATACCACTACCATTTGATTAGCCTTTTCTTTTCAACCATTTCTGCATTAACCCAGATATATCTCCGTCTTCGCTGCATCCTACCACTACCATTAGCTTAGCCTTTTTGTTTTTGAAGCATTTCTGCATTAACCCAGATATATCTATTTTCCTGGTTTCTGTTCGCCTCAATTTATAGCAAACCCTCAGCTAAGCCTGTCAAAGCATATCAAATTCCAAGCCGCTTTTATCAGCATTCTTCTTTGTATCTAATCATAATGGCAGCACCTTCTAACACCGCTGGACAACCCAAGTATGGCCTACGAAATGCTTTTGATGGCCTGAGAATTGTTTTACCTGACCCTGCTGCAATCGGCCAACAAGTGTACCCCAGAAGAAGTGCTTCTGATGCCCTAACAATCGCCCCACCCAGTTCTGATTTTGATGGCCTGACAATCGCCCCGCCTATTTCTGCTTTTGATGGCCTGAGAATCCCCTCACCTTCTCCTGCGTCTACTTCTGCCGAATCCTCCTCCGGAATGAAACACCTGCCCTACGATGTCTTTATAAATCATCACGGGGGAGATGCTAAATATACAGTGGCCAATAGTATGTACAATAAGTTAGATGCGACTGGACTGAGAGTCTTTTTGGACAAAAATGAACTGGAGCTTGGAGATTTTTTCCCTAGAGCTCTAGAAGAAGCAATGCGTAGTGCTTCACTTCATATAGCCATTTTTTCTGAGAATTATGCACACTCCCCTTGGTGTCTGGCTGAGCTGGCATTTATACTGCAACTACCCAACATCAAATTTATCCCCATTTTCTATCATGTTGAGCCGTCTATTTTAAGATGGGCGACTGAAGGAAAAGGAAAATATGCAGAGGCCTTGAGCAAGCATCAAATGAAGAGCAGGTACACCTCTATTACTGTTCCTCTGTATTATCCGCTGGATGCCTGTTTGACCGTAAATATTAATTAAAATAAAATATTATCTGTTATTATTACTATTTTCTCCTTTTTATTTGTCACATATGAGAGTTAAGCTTTTTCTGTTGTGGTTGCATCTTGTTCCACCTGAGCAGATACAGCTCAGAAAAGCTTGAAAGCTGGAAGTTGGCACTCAAAAAAGCTTCCTTCTACACCGGCGAGGGCATTAATAATCAGGGGTAAGTGCAAAATAACCTGTCTCCTTCATTTACCTTACCATATCTTCCTTGCGTGTTTTTTGGGTGAGGGTTCTTTTCCTTTTCCGATAAGTCTGTTCCTTTCAGTTGTAAGATAAAAATAATACCTCACCCCAAATGAATTAGAAAGTCAACGCACCTAATTACTTTGGTTGATTGCTTGTCATGTTCAGAGCAAATTATACGGAACATATAAATTTATGTATGGATATCCACTCGAGTAAATGGAAAATAAAGCCCAGTTCTCAAATTGATTCTGAAATTAAAATACAGTATACGTTTTCTGTCAACTAGATCAATATATAGTATAGGGGTAATAGGGCTTAAATTTGATGGTGGACCGTACATAGAGATTTTTGCCGTAAACTACAATCAAAATTTTAAGAAGATTGTATCAGAGGAAAGGAGAGATTTTGGATAGACTGTCAAAATTTATATAGAATTATAATGATATAAATATTTGATTTATATATAATTTTATTTACACTAAGATATATTATAATGTTTTAAGGGTACCTTTGAATAGATAAGCGTCACTAAAAAAATTGTTGACAGATCAAGGTCGACCGTCAAATTTAAGCCTCGAGGGGTAATTGTCTCACAAAATACGTGGCTCAAATTTTATCCTCTAAGAGTGAGGATAATCCTAGTTAAACAAGCGCGCAGTCTGAATTTTAATTTGTTTGTAGGCATCTTTAAATAGTACCTACAATTATCAATGCATAATTCTGTCAATTTAGTTTGGATTGTAATAATAATTTAATATATTCTGATGAATAAAAAATAAATTGATCGAGAGAATTTTTCAAATTAATTGTATAGAATTTTTTATATTAATATATTAGATCATACTAGTTATAATTCATTATTATTATATTTATCTTAAAATATATATATGGAGATTTTTTTTTGAAAGTGTCTATTTTATTTATATATTACAATTCTTTTGAAAATAGGCATCATGAAAAGAATATCTCTCTATGTCTTTTGAATATTTATAAAAGAAGAAGCTATACTAGTGGTAAATTGTGGGAGTTTGATATTATGAATGATGGCACCTATTACTACATCAATAGAAATATTGGAACCACATTAGCCATATCTATCTATGAATGGATGGTGATATGGCTTTATTAATGATTTATACCTCACTCAACCCAACTGGTCTATCCAAGATAGATAGGGCAAATCAATAGCTCTAGTCTTGTTGGCATTCCCTTGCCCACATCATCATTCTTGAATGTAATATCCCTTGTAGAGCATCAACACAAATCCACAAGTTTTTTTTGTTTGCAATCACTCAACTTCTAATTCTTCTTTTACTGTCAAAGTCCTATTGTTGGCAAGGCAAGAGCATACAGAGACTAGAATGAGGATATGCCATTGAACCCTTTGGCAAGGCAAGAGCATATAGAGACTAGAATGAGGATATGCCACTGAACCCTCTACAAAACACGCAATGCCATTACTCTTGCATGTTTGTATCTATGTCATACCTCCTCACACTAGTTCAATGCCCTTATTGGTTTTGCACTCCCAACTCTCTAGAATGACTTTGTGCTTTATGTGAAATGAAATTTGCACCACTTTTAGGCAGTTCACTTTTATGTTGTGTTCCACGACCTTTTGGGGACGAGGACGGGGGACGTGTTTTCGAGACGTTTCCTAGGGGCCATTTTTAGGGGACGGTAGGGGACAACGACATACAAAATACAATATAATAAATTAATAATTGATAACAACAATATCAATATATAAATAAATCGAGAGAGTAGTAGTATAACAACATAATAAATGTCATTAAAGCATTATAAAATTTATCATAGCAATATCAAACATCAATAAAACCATGGTCTATCAATATCCAAATGTTTCAAACATTCATCCAAAAGTCTCAAAGTTCAAACATGAAAATCAAAATACTAAATACATTGTCCAACAATCTATGAAATTAAGCCTCATTCAGGCTATGAACATCAAAAGACTCATAACTATCTAAGTCACTATCATCCTTTGGCAAGAGTGGATCATCCAATGGTGGCCCGACTAATCCTAGTTGCACCTCATCCTCATCAATTTACCTAACGTCCTCAGGATCAACATCCCATTGTGCTGCTAGAGTATGCCAATACTCAGTAGTCTATCGGTCCTGAAGTCTCAAGGCACTATGAACTGCAACTTATTTCTTAGCTCGTTTTGAAGTAAGCATGTTCCTCTTAATGGAGTGGATGAAGCCATAGGTGGACCAATTCCTCTTTGTAGCAAATGAACTAGCAATTTGTGAGAGAAAACGAATGGAAAGTTTTTTCAAATCCGGTGTTTCCTTCCCATGAAATTTCCACCATCCAATGGGGTTCTTCTATGCAATGGTGGCCCTATCTGTCCTAGCCACTGGTTTGTTGAATGTAGGACCCTGAAGATTAGCAAACATAAGCCACTGCTCTCTAATAATGGTTGCTAACTCATTGGTATACATTTTATGAAGGGTTGTTGTAAGCCCCTCTATCACCTCGTCATCCTCAGAAGGAAGCATCTGGCCAGTTCTAGGTACATACCACTTCAGATTAAGAGCATAGGCAAGCATATGAAGAGGGGTATTCATTGTGTTCCACCTCTTTGTCACAATAGTCCTAATATGGTCCTCATAAAAACTCAACTCAGGTTCCTTTTGACGAATAGCTTGCTTCATTTGGTCAAGCATGCTATCAAAAGTCTCATATATCTCTCCCAAGTTAGGAGAGTCTGTATTTGCATACTGGATTACCCTCATAGCTGGTGATATGAAAGAGAAAATATACCTACAAGCAACAAATTAAATATTAGAACTTTTAAAATACAAACTACAAAGTAAAACAAAGTGTAACAAATTCAAATTTTCAAAAACAATTTAAATTTTCAGATTTCTTACTTGATAGTGGCCCACCAAGTTTCATTAAGCACTCTATCTCTCACTTCCTTGCCTTCATTTGTCTTCGATGGAGTCCACCTTTTCCAATCTGCACTAACAACCATGGCTTGTAGAGCATCTTGGACCCCCAACATCCTCTCCAGCAAAATATAGTAGCTAGCATATCTAGTCTCAACTGGTTTGAGGAATTTTTTTTTGAATAAGATCGGAATAGTGCGTGTGAAGTGTGATGGTTGCATACAAACATTTGTATGCCTCTAGCCTCTGCAACTGTTGCCTTCACCCAATCTATTTCTCCAATGTCTTTCAAAGCATTATTCAAAGCATGTACACAACATGGAGTCCAAAAAATATGTTTGCAAGCATTCTCAATCATCAAACCAGCTAGCTTACAAACACGAGTTGAATCTATCACAACCTGCACAACATTATAAGGCCCAACCTCCTCTACAGCCTCCCTCAAAATGCTAAATTGAAAATCAACATCCTTACGCTTCCTAGAACAATCAACAACTCGAAGAAAGTATGGACCAATAGGGCATATAACAATAACATTAATGAGTGGCCTATATCCACTCTTTTTCCAGTGTTCCTTTGCATATCCAATCTCACAACCCTTCCTTGAGTTGCTCCTTCATTCAATGAACAATGGGGACTCCTCGAGTCAAATTCCTCTTGTATCCCTGATGTGAGCTTATCACACTCCTTGAGTTAGCCCAACATTGTCCCAATACAAATATCTTATATTTGGTCTACTCCATGCCTTGGGATGGCTAGACTCCCTAACCTAGCTTCTTTGTCCATCTCCTCATATATGTCTAGAATGGCTCCACATCTTGTCCCTCATAGCCTTGTTAGTTGATTCTTGACCCTATGCATTCCATTCATTCATAGCGACACCAATTGAGAGCTAGTCCAACCCCTTGGCTCTCATGCACTTATGTTCTCATTTGTGCTTGCCTCACTAAGTTGAGCTTTTTGTCTCTGGCCCATCTAGAGATCATTTGTTCTAGACTCTATATCTAATCTAATGATGCTCCTTAAGATACTAATCTATGAGCCATTCCTCTAAAGGCCTTAACACTCCATACCACTTTATTACAAACTTGTCTCTTGGCTTGAACTCTTAAAGTACACATAAGCTCACCCAAAATCTCTCATATTGGGACCCTATCCTCAAAGCCACTTATATCCCTTACCCATGGGACGAGATCTTGGACATCTTTTGCATCCTCTACATACATATAGGAATCCTTACTTGAGAACCCAACATAGACACCCAACTCTCCATGTACCCCCAAGCTCTGCTCAACACACAAATTGACATTATATGCCCAACTTGACAAGTGCTACATTTGGCATGTTCAACTCACCTAGAAGTCCTTCCACACTAAATGCCTAGATACCCCACTTTATTGGTTCGGGACTATATACCAAAATCCACTAGGAAAGATCATCACTCCTATTTGAGGTGGGATTACTCACCTTCATCACAAGGATCCATGCAAAACACCTAGCTTCTTCCAAACTCAAGTGGTGGGACTACTCTCCTTCCTCCTTGGGGGAAATTTCGTTGACATTGGCATACCTAGCTTGACCTCCTCACATTCAAGAGAGGAAATCTCCCTATACTTTACTTATCATGCTTAGAGATAATTATATTATAGATTTCATATATTAGTTATATTGAACATATAAATTTATGTATGCATAGCCACTCGTATAAATGGAAAGAAAATCCTAGTTCGCAAATTGATTCTCAAATAAAAAAAACTATATGTTTTTTGTCTAGTAGATAATTAAACATGGTAATTGTCTCACAAAATAGTGGTCCAAATTCTATCCACTAACAATGTAATAAAGCCAATCAATATGCATAGTCTAAATCCCAAACTAGTCTTTACGCATCTTTGAATAGTACCTACAATTATCAATGCACAATTTTGTCAACTTAATTTGGATTGTAATACTAATATCAAGTTTATTTTGATTAATTGAAAATAGATTGATTAAGGGTGCTTTTGAATTTAAGAAAGTATACACATTCTTTAATATCAATATTCTCGATAACATTTCATAATTTATAAGTAGCATACTTATCCTTGGAAAAAATATTTAAAAGACATCAAGATTCGATATCCTTTTCAAGGAACCTATTCCATTTATATATCAAAATTTTTCTAAAAAAGAAGCACATCATTGAGAATGACATCTCTTAGCATCTTTAACACATTTTTTCTAAATATAGCTATATGTTAGTGATAAATTATGGAGTGTGATCCTATGATTGATGGCACCTACTACTTCGTCAATAGAGATCTAGGTAATATATTGAGTCATATCTATCTATGAATGAATAGTGATAAATTATGGAGTGTGATCCTATGATTGATGGCACCTACTACTTTGTCAATAGAGATCTAGGAACTATATTGAGTCATATCTATCTATGAATGAATGTTGATATAACTTGATTGATGACTTATACCTCCCCCAACCCAACTACTCTACCCAAGATAGATAGGGCATGCCAATAGCTCTAGCCTAATTGGCTTCCCTTGCCTAAATTGCCCTTCTTGAACCCTCTATAAAACACTCAATGCCATTACTGATGTATTTTTGTTACTTCTTCATGCCTCCCTCACACCAATCCAATGCCCTTATTGATGTACATGCACTCTTGACTCTTTGGAATGAATATGTGCTTATGCAATTTAAAATTTGCACAATTTTTAGGCAATTCAATTTTATGTTACAAACTCTTCTTTTTATAGAGAAAAGAAGTATGATAAATTTGTTCAAAAGAACCAATGCATATTCATTCAAAATTAATAGACAACAAATTAGACTATGTGATATTTCACTTGAGAAAACCTTTATAGATAAATAGTAAAATAATAAAACAATCTATTTATTAGGAAGATGGTCTAATACACAATCTTCATTCTTAAGTGTCATCAATGCAATTTTTTTGTCTTACTACCTAATTTCCTCCAAATTTCTTCCTTCAACCTTCATTCTAAAATCATAAGAAAACTTTATAAATTATGATTTATCTTTCTTTTTCTTACAAATTTTAATTTAATATATTCTTCCTACAATTGGTTTATCCTATTTTGGTTGCTTGTATATGTTAATTATGCCTAGAGGCATTCTACCATCCAAAATACAATTAGCATATATTGAAAAAAGTCTAAAACTACAAAATTAAAAATAGAGCTAACATAGTTAAAAAGTGACATATAATAATATAATTACACTAAGAGGAATAACAATATGAAATCTCATTTCATGATACATAAAAACCCCTCAGCTTAAATTTAACAATTAGTTAACATCAAATAGTTAATATTTAATATTTGACACATATACATATAATTCCCTCCAACCCTTGGTCACTTGAAAATTAGTTTCTTGAAGCCCTCTATGTTGGTGTCGATAGCATCATAAGCATGAGAATGGTTAACAAAGTCGAAGGAGTTGAGGTTTTCCTTGGCCTACAAATTGGTATTAGGGGAAGAAGAAACAAAATGAACACAGTTGGGGACATGCTGTTGCATCCCTTTCACTCTTTGGGTGGCTTTCATGCTAGAGAACCACTTTTCTACTATACATAAGTCATTGGTAATCTCTCACATGTTGTAGAGAAACTGCCATTGGACTTTGGATGCATCCCTACCAGTTTGAGCTCTCCCTTCTAATTCAGAGAAGAGAAGTTGGAAAGATAGATACCTAAATACACACAACGTTGGCCAAAGGCATTGAATACCCAATCATTACTTCATTGATGTGATGAATAATAATTTATATAGTCCACACGACTCCTTTTGATCTATTTAAATGTAAAGTTGTGCAATGGTGAATTTTGTATATTCATGCTAATTCTTAATTATTTTTACAGATATTTTATAGTGATGATATGAAATTTCATATTGTGATTGTGATTGTGATTGTGTGTGTGTGTATATATACATATATGTGTGTATATACACACATATACATACATACAAATATATATATATATATATATATATATATATATATATATATATATATATATATATATATATATATATATGTAAGTACAAAACAAAACAAATAATGAATGATAGTTTTTTCAAAAGTAAATTTAAAGTTTACATACAAAAGCAAAATAACTTTTGCTAATAGTATAATCAAAAATTAAACTTGTATATATATATCTTAAATACATCTTTAACTACTTAATGAGTTATTTTAGTTTAATTTAAAATTATTTAAGAATTTTTTAAAGAGCTATTTTATGTAAGTGCTATTTTATATTATTTACAGTGTTTAACTTGTTTTTAAAACTATAGTGTTATTCATTTTATTACATTGTTTAGGAAGAACTATTTTACTTTTTGTATGCAACTTTAATTTTAATTTTAAGAAATCACCATCCATTATTTCAATAGTTTTTTTCATTATATATTTATGTTAATTTATAATTTATGATTATAATTATAAAATTGGTTCCTAATAATATTTTAATATGTAAATGACTGTCAAATTTTATGTCATTACATTCACCCCTTGTTGTAATTATAGAATGCCTCTAGATAATAATTCTGAAGTAAAAATTAAAATTTATATATCTATATACTAAATAAAATAATTTTTAAGTAAAATAAAATAAAATAGTTCTCATAGATATATTTAAGATATTCATACAAATACTTAGGTAGGGGAGAGAGGCGCATAGTGGAGCGGGGTCCAATAGTGGGGATAGAAGTAGTCTACAGTGGGCCCCATAGTGGAGCACCTTAATATTCAATTGCAAAACACTTTTTATCCATAAAGTATACAAACTGACAAATCATGTAATGCCACATCAACCCACCAATATGACATGACTTAGTGCACCACTATGAGTTGCCAAATAAACTGTTTTACAAAATTGGGAGTGATTTGAAATTTCCACATAAGATTTTGAGAGATGCAAAGTTAGGGTGCTCCCCTATGGGCCCCTCTAATAAATATCATAAATACATCAATCTAAAAAAGGGGAGAGATATAATTTGAATTATTTTATTTTATAAAAAATTATTTACTTTTAATTTATTTTTATTCATGTACCCATAAAATACAAGAAAAAATAAATTTTAATATATAAAAATTATATTATTTTCATTTATTTTAAAAGTTATTAATACATATACATATATACATTTTAATTTTTAAATATATATATTTACTTAAAATTATAAATTAAATCTGCAAGTGAAAAATGACAAGTATGCATGTCTATATTCTCGCTGATGTAATTTGTTTTTTCTGTTCTTTATCCAATAAAAAAAAAGGACGCATGTCTAAGTAAAATTGACAAACGATATTTCTGTGTATCGAGGGCAGCATTTTAATAAAAAGTGACTAAAAAATTTGCTTGACAAGGATTGGGGAGAGTCAAATTAAGAGCTCGCCTCATACTCTCTTTTCAAAATGCATTTCGGTTCGTTTTATTCAGTATATTCCGTTTATTTAATGGTGTTCCCATGTTCATTTTTCAGTGACGAGGAGAACGTGGTGACGAATGTGGTGAATCATGTATTAAAAGAATTGAAGAAGGTGAGGTTAGATGTTGCCAAGCATCCCGTGGGTCTGGATGAAGCTGAACAAGACTTTTATGACAACATTCCACTTCAATCTGGTGGGCCAATACAAATTGTGGGAATCTACGGAATGGGTGGTATGGGCAAAACGACCCTTGCAAAGAGACTATATAACAAAAAGTGCTCGACCATCGGTAAGTCAAGTTTTCTTTCCGATGTTCGTGAAGCTGCAAAGAACAATAGATTGCATAAGAAACAAAAAGAGCTTCTGAAGGACCTGGACCTTGAAAGCGGAGATTTTAAAAATATAGACAAAGGCAAAGAGATTCTAAAAAGCCGCTTGAGATCTGTTTCTGTGCTTATAGTTGTAGATGATGTGGATCACACAGACCAATTAGATGCTCTATTGCCTGCAAGGGAGAGCCTTGGCCACGGAAGTCTCATTATTGTGACCACACGCGAGTTCAGTGTCCTTAGAGCGTGGAACATCTCCGCTTTATATAAAATCAGAACACTCAATCCCGCTCATGCCAAGCAGCTTTTTTGTTGGCATGCATTCGGACAATCCTCTCCATTGTTGGAATTCAAGGCACTTGCTGAAAAGTTCGTAGATGCTTGCGATGGTCTGCCTTTGTCACTCAAGGTCTTAGGGGGTCTGCTCTGTGGGGAGTCCAGTGAGAAATATTGGCAGTCTCAATTAGACAAACTATCCAGAATAGTGCCAGACGACATCAAGTTGAGGCTCAAAATAAGCTACGATGCACTAGATAAAGAAGAGAAGGAGATGTTTTTAGATATAGCGTGTTTCTTCATTGGATGGACAAGCAGTGAGGCCATTGAAGTATGGGACGGATCAGAGTGGAATGGTCTGCACGGTTGGCAAAGGCTAGTGAATAAATGCCTTGTTGAGCTAGACGAGGATAATGAGATCAGAATGCATGATCATTTGAGAGACTTGGGAAGGGAGATTGCAAATCAGCAGTCACCCTATCGTCTTTGGTCTAAAGAGCAGATTATCGAGATTCAGCCTCAACAGGTGAAATCGGCGCTTTCTTTCATGGCTTTAGTAATCATATGCTGTAAACAGTTCTATTCCTTTAAAAAATTTCTTATTTTTTAATTTTGACTACTCAGGAAGCAGTACGAATCCGAGGAATGGCAGACGCATTCGGTGACAATTGTTTCCCCCGGCAAGGAGAGATCATAATACACACAAGCCAAGGACAGCGTATCCTCGCGCCTGGCTCGCTTGGATTGAAGATTTTTCTTATTGATGGAGATTTTATTAATGAGGAATATAGCGAACTATCTAAAGAACTGGTCTTCCTTGGGTGGTATTTATTTGAGCACAAAAATCTTCCATCGTGGCTTTCATTGAAAAAATTAAGAATTTTAGATCTTTTCCACCCTGAGAGATTAGAATGTTTGTGGGAACGTGATGCGGATGTAAGTATATTGCTTTATGGTACTTAAAAAAATGTTCAATGGAAATATTTTTTTAATTTATGCTATGTATGTTAATTGTATCGAAAATTGGCTGCAGGCTCCTTTGCAGTTAAGAGAATTGGTTATTCAGTATTCCAGCAGTTTCCAAGGATTTCCAAGGTCAATAGCACACCTCAAGAATTTGAAAAAGATATCAATAAGTGCCTCAAGGTTTTCCGATGATACATTGAGCAGCCTCCCACAAGAATTTTGTAATCTCCACTTGCTGGAGCACCTGGAGATGAATTGGTGTATAAATCTGTCATACCTGCCAAGTAATTTCGGCAAGTTGACCAATCTGCAACACCTAGATTTGAGTTATTGCACCACGTTGAAGATGTTGCCAGATTCTTGTAAGGAGTTAACACTCCTGGAATATCTCAATTTAAGCTGCTGTTATGAGCTCACCATCAAGTCGGAGTTACACTTACTGGAAAACATGACAAAGCTAGCATATTTGAGTCTTGATGGATGCAGTAAATTGGAAGAGTTGCATCTTCCAGAAGTAGATTCCTTAACAGAGCTCTATTTAGGAGGAACCAGGTTGAAGGATCTGCCAGCTAACATCTTTCACTTAACCAAGTTGACCGAGTTGGTGATAGGGAGTGAGTTCTTAACCACCTTGCCAGCCTGTCTTGGAAATTTGTCCTCGTTAACTACACTAAAAATCAAAGGGTGCAAGAAGTTGGAATCTTTACCGGATTCTCTGGAGCGTCTTAATTTCTTAAGAGATTTAGATATAGTGGAGTCAGGAGTGAAGTATTTACCAAAATCATTCATCCATCTTCAAAGTCTATATATAGACAAGACCCCAATCAGCGAGTTGAGTTATGGGCCAGGGTGCATGCTCAAGACGATAACACTAGAGGCCACGAAAGTGTCCAAGATTTCAATTTGTGGAGATTGTTGTCCCTTCCTTGAGACTCTTAATCTTTCTTTTAATGAGGATTTAAGAGAGATAGAAATCCTGCCGGCAACATTGAAGAGCCTATATGTTTCCAAGTGTAAAGTTCTGAAGGACATAAAGGGTGTCCATGGCCTGAAAAACCTTAAGAATCTGTCTATAAAGGACTGTGAAGAGGTAGACGGGCTTCCATGTTTTTCCGAATCAGCGTCTTTGGAAACTTTAGAATTGAAAGGTAGCAGCAAAGTGAAGAAAATAGCAGGTCTACAAGAGTTGAGATCATTGCGGGAGCTGAGCATAGAGTTAGATGAGCTTCCAAGTCTTGTAGAGTTAACTTCTCTAAGAAAAATTACATTACAAAAGTGCAACAAATGGGAGAAGATAGAAAGATTAGATCATTTGAGAACACTGGAGGAGCTTAAGATAAGTGACTGTCCAGAGTTGGAGGCGCTTCCAAGTCTTCGACTGACATCACTGGAGAAGCTCATGATAGATAACTGTCCAGGATTATATGGGCTTCCAAGTCTTGGCGAATTAACTTCTCTAAAGGAATTTGAATTGATAAAGTGTCACAAATTGGAGAAGATAGAAGGTTTAGAAAGCCTAACGTCACTCGAGATGCTGAGAATAGATGACTGTCCAGAATTAGACGCTCTTTCAAGTCTTGCAGAGTCAACTTTTCTCAAAACAATTGAATTGAAAAAGTGCGACAGATTGGAAAAGATAGAAGGTTTAGAACGTCTCACGTCACTGGAGATGCTCAAGTTGGACTATTGTCCACAATTAGATGGGCTTCTAAGTCTTGCAGGATTAATTTCTTTAAAAGAATTTCAATTGAGAAAATGCCACAAATTAGAGAAGATGGAAGGTTTAGAAAGTCTGATATCCCTGAACAGACTAAGTATAGATGACTGTGCAGAAATTAAGGGGCTTCCCAGTCTTGCAAAATTAACCTCTCTAAACAACTTTGAATTGCTAAAGTGCTACAAATTGGAGAAGATAGAAAGTTTAGAAAGTCTGCAATCACTGAAGAACCTGAAGATAAGTGACTGTCCAGAATTTGATGGGCTTCCAAGTCTTGCAGAATTAACTTCTCTCAAAGAATTTGAATTGGGAAAGTGCCACAAATTGAAGAAGATAGAAGGTTTAGAAAGTTTGCCATCACTAAATAAGCTGAAGATAAGTGACTGTGAAGAATTAGATGGGCTTCCAAATCTTGCAAAATTAATTTCTGTGGAAAGTTTTGAATTGGAAAAGTGCCACAAATTGGAGAAGATAGAAGGTTTAGGAAGTCTGCCATCACTGAAGTACTTGAAGATAATTGACCGTCCAGAATTAGATGGGCTTCCAAGTCTTGCAGAATTAACTTCTCTTAAAGAATTTGAATTGGGAAAGTGCCACAAATTGAAGAAGATAGAAGGTTTAGAAAGTTTGCAATCACTAAAGAAGCTGAAAATAAGTGACTGTCAAGAATTAGATGGGCTTCCAAGTATTGCAAAATTAACCTCTCTAAACAACTTTGAATTGCTTAAGTGCTACAAATTGAAGAAGATAAAAAGTTTAGAAAGTCTGCCATCACTGAAGAACCTGAAGATAAGTGACTGCGGAGAATTAGATGGGCTTCCAAGTCTTGCAAAATTAATTTCTTTGGAAAATTTTGAATTGGAAAAGTGCCACAAATTGGAGAAGATAGAAGGTTTAGGATGTCTGCCATCATTGAAGAACTTGAAGATAATTGACCATCCGGAATTAGATGGGCTTCCAAGCCTTGCAGAATTATCTTCTCTTAAAGAATTTGAATTGGGAAAGTGCCATAAATTGAAGAAGATAGAAGGTTTAGAAAGTTTGCAATCACTAAAGAAGCTGAAGATAAGTGAGTGTCAAGAATTAGATGGGCTTCCAAGTCTCACAAAATTAATTTCTCTGGAAAATTTTGAATTGGAAAAGTGCCACAAATTGAAGAAAATAGAAGGTTTAGGAAGTCTGCCATCACTGAAGAACTTGAAGATAGTTGACAGTCCAGAATTAGACGGGCTTCCAAGTCTTGTAGAATTAATTTTTCTACAAAAATTGGAATTGGAAAAGTGCCACAAATTGAAGAAGATAGAAGGTTCAGAAAGTTTGCAATCACTAAATAAGTTGAAGATAAGTGACTGTCAAGAATTAGATGGGCTTCCAAGTCTTGCAAAATTAATTTCTCTTGAAAATTTTGAATTGGGAAGGTGCCACAAGTTGAAGAAGATAGAAGATTTAGGTAATCTGCCATCACTGAAGAACCTCAAAATAATTGACTGTCCAGAGTTGGAGGCGCTTCCAAGTCTTGGAGAGTTAACTTCTCTCAAAGAATTTGAATTGGGAAAGTGCCACAAATTGAAGAAGATACAAGGTTTAGAAAGTTTGCAATCGCTAAAGAAGCTGAAGGTAAGTGACTGTCAAGAATTAGATGGGCTTCCATGTCTTATAGAATTAACTTCCCTTAAAAATTTTAATTTGAGAATGTGCCACAAATTAGAGAAGATAGAAGGTCTAGAATTATTGGAGAATTTGGAAGTACATGCTCGCTCGAATGCGCCGTGTATGATCGGCTTGGAGCATTGTGAGAGATTGAAGTCGCTGGTTGTCGTGGCAAATGACATACCAGTTGTTGAGCCATTCATCGGTAACATACAGGTAATAGAAAATAATTAAATTAGAAATATAAAAGTCTTTTTTTATTATGAGGCATCTGATTTTGTACTGCCTGTGCCTTTTTGCAAACAATGTGCAGAAATGGCCAAGAGAAGTGATAATATGCACAAGGGCAGCGATTGATGCAGGCTCGCTGCAAAACTTCTTTACCCCTTTTCCTCTGAAAAATGTGGTCGAGTTTGGGTTATGCGGAGGCTTAAAATTGAGTAGGCCGGAGTGTTCTGCCAACGCCAATGCCATTCTGATATGTTTTATTATGGATTATGTTTATCCCGAATTGCTCTTCCATATTTTTACAGACAGAGGCAATCGTTTTTATACTAAATTGGCTAATGGAATATGGGTATGGATGGGCGTCTTCCCACAAGGTTCAGATTGGCTTCAGTCAAACCGATACGAAATTTGGGCATCCAAGGAGGATAAAGATGTAAAAGTGAAAGAGGCGTGGTTCGTGATGGGCGAAGAGGGGAGCATAGTCGAGGCTTTCCATCAGCTTTCCCAAAGGTAACGAGTGCTGAACCAGTTTTACATGTATAAAATGGCAGAGGGAAAATTCAGCCTCAACAATTTATCTTAGAAAATTCACTGTCATGACAAATTTACCTTAAGAAAAATTCACCACCAGCAATTCACTGGGGGAGAAAATTAATAGCAAACTTTTAATGCTGTGAATTTATCATGACCGTGAATTTTCCCTCGGTGAATTGTTAACCCTAAATTTTCCCTTTAGTATAAAATAATTGTATATCTTTTTATCAAAAATAATATTATAAGTTTTGATCTGTCTATGGCTGTATATTTGTGATAAATTCTGGGTTACGAAAGATAGATGCAATAAGGGCACAATTTAAATTAGAAGTATCTAAGGGCACAATTTAATGATTTAATTTAGAAGTATCTAAGGGCACAATTTAATGTAGAAGTATATATGTCGGTTGGAAAAGGATAAATCAAGGCAATGAATAATAGAAAGTATAATTAAATTATAAATAGTAATAAATGTATGATATATCATTTAGTTTTATAATTTTTTTTTTTTTTTTGATAATAATGAATATTTTGTATATTTTAAGGATTGTAATTATATTAGATAGTTTTGTGTATAATATTGGTTTTAAAAATGATTATCTATAATTCCATCCCAAATCAAAGGTTGGGGGTGAATGCCAATTTATGATAATGAGACAAAGTCACAATTAGTCATGGGCAGGTAAGGACCAATGCTTGAGATAGGGTGGCCCTTCTTCATTTTAGACTATACTAGGTCTAGAAGGATAATATGTAAGGTTCTTATAAGATAGTTAAAGATAAATAAGAAAAACACAATTGACCTTGAAAGAAAACCCACCTTGTGCACATAAAACTCCTAAAGATTTATCACTAGAGCTTCAATATGTAGGTTTGTAGACTCAAAACCTAAGAACCTCCTTTATGCATATAATACCATACTTGCATATGCAACTAAAGATGGAAACAAATCTATATCTCTTTGTATGAATTCCCTTATGATTTGCATGTAGGGCATTTATAATCTACAACTACACAAACACAGTTATCTTGATTTAAATCATCTTGAGCTCACAAAGATTTGATATAGGTTATAGAACTGAATCATGAAATTTTCATGATTTTATCTTCTTCTAGGTTATTAAGGAACAAATAAAGTTATTTAAATGAGAAAGTTTGGTCGTCAATCCAAAAGGACTAGTGCTTATTTATTGAGAAATAAAGTCATAATTAGGAGAGGGGCGTATTCTTATGAGTTCATGATAAAGAACTAGACTTGCATACATATGAAAATCAAAGATAGTAAAAATAATGCATAGTTAAACATACTTCAAAATCTCCATTTTCAATCAAGAACATCCCATTTGTATTAAAGAAAAAATTACAAAATCTTTTATAATATTTTGTAGCATTGTCATGCCAACTAAAAATAATCAAACCAATAAATATGATTAAATAGATTTTATGACACACTCATAAAACCCCCTCATACATTTTGATTATGGAAACATTCACCTATTTAAACATATTTCAAACATAACAATGCCTACTCAAAATCATAAAAAACCTTACAAACAATAACATATAGTCATTGATTCCTAGAATAAACTTAAGGCTAAATTATATCATATTGGTTCAATGACCATCTCTTATTACATTAGAAAATATACAATAAGAAAATAATGTATACATACTTAATAGGTTCACGCTATAATTCAAGATGATGGCACATGTAATATTTTCGAGGCTTCACGAAGGACAATTACTTTCTACTCATATATTAAATTCACTCTAGTCACAAGAAAGAATCAAACATGATCTTATATAAACAATCTTCCTTGGTTCTAGTATCATGTTGAAAATAGGGGAAGAAAATTCCTTTAATCATGCAAATCAGCTATCCACATGTGTACTCTTTACAATCTACATTTACTGCTGAAATGGTGACCTATACATACAAGAGATCGGATTTAACTTGACTATCACTCATGCTATAGGTACTTGTCATGTTCTGAACTTGATTCTGTAGCTCCACCTATTACACAAGGTATAGGCATCATAAATTTATTCACAGTAGAAGTGGCAACCTTTGCAATAGAGTGGTCAGGCAAAGAAAGCAACCCCTACGAGTCATCTAATAGTGTGTTTAGGGCTTGAAAACCCCAAAACCTAACATAGTAGAACAAGGGACGAGCGTAAGAAAAGCGATAGCCATAGAAGGCCTCAAATGCACCACCAAGTCCTTGTTCAGGAGCTGGACAAGTAGACCAGGGATGGGTGGGAAACATCCATTTGATATAGTGGGAGAGAGCGGGAGAAAACCATTTTGTCTAAAATAATTATAATCTTATATAAAGATACATTGCTTAATATAAAATTAAGTCATTACTTGCAAATAATTATTTGTATAAATTAATTAAATACATTGTCATTTTTTAATATATTTGAATTAAAGTTTCTTAAATTATTTAATTCATATAAATTTAAATTAGTTAAAACATTCAAAGATGTTATTAGATGACCAATAAACATGTATATAATATTTCTATTAACGAAACATTGTAAAAATATTTAAATTACTTTACAAAATTGTTTAATGATATTGAAATTAAAATTTAAACATCGTCTGTATAACTAACATTTTTAATTTTGTTCAGACAACACATCTTGGGCGCAAACTCAATACTTTGAGCTGGAAGCATTTCCATCCTTCGACATTTGTGCATCCTTCCTCCTTCAGGTTGTGGCTCCCACCTTTTTGAAATTTTGCTTGTCTTTGCATTATGTATTGTTCTTACGACTTTTTCTCTCAAAGAGGTTTTTCAATTCAAAAAGCATCCACAATGAATATAGTAGTATGAGTTTCTTTTTCCTTTGAAACATGTGCATATGAAGTGTACGGTACATTTGTTCAAGATGAGACTATTGGATGAGCAGGAAGAAGTGGCAATATGAAGCCATTGTAAAGAAGGTTTCAATCAAGGTTTGAACTCTGATATTTCCATTAATAGAAGGGTCATGTCTAATGATTACTTTTAAATATTGTTCAATTTAATAATTAAAAAAATGATTAATAAAAATAGAATATATATTTATATTTTTAATGTGAATGAGATATAAAATTATTATTAATTATTAAAATATTAGAAAAATTATGTTTAATAGTTATTTTTTAAATATTACTTAATTCAATAATTAAAAATAAATGTTGATTAATAAAATAAAATATATATTCATCATTTTAATATGAATGAATATTCAAATTATTATTAATTATTTAAACATGAAATAAAATAGCATATAAGTAATATTTAAAATTAATTAAGAGAGTCAATACCATTATTAAAAATTATCTTGTAAGCATTAAAACCTGTATCATCAGATTCAACAGAGTTGATAAATTTCAAACATTCATTGTCTTGTTGCAGGGGAAAAAATATAACTTCTTATCATGGGGTTAAATCTTGTATTCAATTTACAAATTGCCTGCAAAATCCTTACGTACTGGTATTTGCTGACATGCTCTTTCTTGAAATAAGTGTAGTCAATAAGCATTTTTTCAGATGTTTAAATCTGTCTATATGGTTTTAGTTTCTAAATTTCTTTTTTAAGACTTATTTTATTAATGAGCAATTGGTTTTCTTGATAACCGATCTATTTTTGGTTAAGATGTGGTTTATTTTCTGACACCCTTCTTGATTTATATTAGAGGTGCTTGAGGATTTTAGTTTGAATTGGGTTTCGTTAATATGTTAAATCTTTTTGTGGGTCAGGTTGGAATCGAACTTAAGATCTTCCATTTATTGTTGATGTGCTCTACCACTAAACTATGACCCTCTTGATGATTGATTCATCTTTGATTCAAATATAACTTATTTTTCAACAATATCAATCATAATAATAGATCTATAAGTTATTGTTGTATAGAAAATGAAGATTACAGTTGTACATTCTGATCATTCAACAATGCTCGTTTATTGTATGCACTGCATAGAATTCTAGACCTTGAAGGAACTGGTTTAATATACCAAGCTTTCATAATAGAAATAGTTGAGGTCTTTATGCTATTTATAGATAATAAAATATCCATTATGTGTAACTTAGCTTTTTGAATGGAAAATCATTAAAGGTTGTTTTTGTGCTTCATAATTTGAATATATAGGTATGCAAGTACAAAATTCTTCTACCAATTTCACTATTAGTGTCATGTAAATTATCAATTAATTTCTAAATCACACAAGACCACTTGTGAATACAATATTTTCATCAGATTACTTGAATATGTAAACAAGAGTTTTGTTATTCGTTCCACTTGTAATGCTATAAGCTATTCTCCTACTAGGATTATTAAATAAATTTTCATTTTTATAGGCCTTTGACTATATCACCATGGACATTTACCCCTATGGCCTATGATTGCAGGGCCCTCAAATATCGATCAACGTCAATTTTTGAACTAAATATTCAACAAAATATAATGTATTTTTTCTTGGCACTGTACTTTTTATCATTTATGACATGGTAATGCAATTGCATGAGAGGAACACATTAATGTTTGGTGGAAAGACGTGTTTAAGATGCACCCAATGATTAGTCCATAGCTTAACAATTTTGAGAAATAGACAATCACAAATAAACATAGAGAATTGATAGGATGGAGTAGTAGCTTATAATTATTTCAATAGTAAACTGCAAATCTAGCCATAACTTTAGAAAACATTGAAGTGTCAGGTTCACAAAATGATTCTACATATCACACTTTGGGCTTGGCAACAAGTACCATATCATGGAGTGAAATATCTCTTCCAACCACTTCATAGGCCCCATCCCATGCCATTTCTACACCAGAGGCAAGTTGATCAATCTTACAATGTTTTCCAATCACTTAGTGGAAAAATTCTTGCTGGTCTCGCTACTTCCAAATCATAGACAACATGATCAGTGGTCTACATCTAGTTAATCATTTACACTAAAATTGTGCTATGTTATCTCCATTTAGCATAACTATACTTGATAGGTTCAATGTTTGTAGTTCATCACAAAGCTTCTCCATCAACTACAAGTTTCTGGTTCACTCTAAGTTCTATCATTATTTGCAGATTTACCTAAAATGTATTGATATGTTATATATTCTTTCACAGTTCCAATCATCCAACTGATGCAACTTCATATATTCTTCATTCAATTGCAGAATCATGTAGATTTCCTCCCTAATTTCTGACCGCGGTGTTTCTTCATAGCTACTCATCACTAACAAATCTTTGATCTCACCTATATAAAGGGAAAGTAATTACTATTGGGTTCAGTGAAGCCCAAATATTCCTTCTAATTATAATGGCAGTTTCTCTCACACTTGAAACAAATGCCTTCTGTAATTGATTTCTTTTTGGCATGTATTTACAAATTTAGAAGTTGATCGTTTTGGTGTATTTTTTCATTTTGGAGATGAGATTGATTTATAAAAGTTGCTACTACTAGAATGCAGATTGTATTGTAATTGCAAATTAATAAAAAGAGATAATGGGCTATTGAAAGTGGATGCAGCATGTGAACCCCAATCCTAAACCTGCACAAACATACCAAATGAACACAAGATTAGATCCATATGAAAATTAGAACTAAGATTCCCCATGAAATTCATCTACAATGCTCAAAATAGGAAATAAATGAAGAACAAAACAAGAAAAGCTTTTAAATCCTATTTAAGCATGTAAACTCTCAATCCCATGGGGGAATTGGTGTCATTTTGATGTGGAAAATGCCCCTTTCCCAATCCCTTGTAAGCTTTGTGATGATTTGATGAAGATAGAGACTCCTTGGTTGAATTCCTACATAACCTAGCTAAGAAATGATAAAAATGGATGAAGAATGGATGGTCTTTGATATGAAGATGATAAATTTGGTTCCAATTCTCCTCCACAAATGAGCATAATGATTTTACATTGATTGTGGCTCTTCAACAAAAGAGAAGGCCTCTATTTATAGAAAGAGGGATGGAGGAGAATGAGGCAAAATGGATAAATGTGGGGTCATTCAACATCCAATGGCCAAGTGCCACTTGTCAAGATGTGAATGGAGGAGGCTTGAGCACGTTTTGGTGAATGAGCCAATAAATAATATTAGGTGGATTTTGAAATTCATGAAATGACTTGTTGGAGAGGGAAAAAAAATGACTTAAATGCCACTTGGCTCAATGCACAAGGACATGTAAGGGGAGATAAATGCCATGTTGGAGGACAAGACCTTTTGGGAGGGAGATTTCAAATTTGAAGAATATTCCATCTTGATGCCCTTTTTGAATGAAAATAGAGATTTATTAATTAATTAAAATGATTTTTATGAGCAAGTCGCAAAAGCTAGAGGGTTTGATGGTTTAAGACTAAGATTAATCAAGATTTTATTAATTTAAAGGAGATTAGTTGATTTGGCCATTTTGATTTAGATTTTTGGATTAATTTTAATCAAAATGAGAAGAAAATGATTTTAGACTTAATTAAATAAGATTTGATTTATTTAATTAAAGAGGATGGTGTTAGCTTTAAATCAAATAAAAATAAATTTATTTAATTTAAATGAGATGACCTTAGAGATTAATTAAATAAAATGAATTATTTAATTAAAAGAGGGACTATAGGATTAATTAAACAAAGTGATTTATTTAATTAATAGGAGATGATGATTCAATAGGATAAAGTTAATTTATTTAATTAAAAGATGGAATATGATGAATTTAATTAAATAAAGATTATATAATTAAATGATTAGCAAATGGAGATGATTCAAGATGAATTGGTGTTAGTAAATTAGGATCAGGTGTATAGGTTCAATTGGTACATTTTACATGTACATTTTGCCCCTCTTTGAAGCAACGTACTCGCTACGTTGGTTCAAATAATAAACTTGCCGAGATCAAAATTAAAAAATTCTCTAATTTTTTCGGATGCCCCACTGCTGCCCTAGCGAAAGAATTATGTCGGTACAATGCCGCTTGAGAGATCGAGCGAAAAGTTCAATTTGAGGGTTGATCTCACGACAAAGAGGTTCAAGATTAGTTTAGCTCGAATGTTTGATGTAGATAGATTTGATGATGTAGACAGTCATCAGCCATGGGTAACCTCATGTCTACTTTGATATATTACATACACTTGATCCTGATTTTGTACCATGACATTTACATTATTGATGATATATATATGGGATGATTATCATGTTTATATGCAATGGATGATATGATGATGCATGGATGATATGGATGCACATGATATGATATGATGATGTTTTTATGATTATGCAGTGGATGATAAATGTATGGTTTATGAGATGCCTAGAATAACAAATCTATATTATGCAATGATGGAGATGCAATGCATGTGGTATGATTAATGCTTTCTATATGATATAATATGCATTATGTAGTATGCTAACGGTTTGTGGATGCAAGATAAATGCAATGGTGATGATTTATGATTAGTTGTCATGGTACCATGTTAGCGCGAAGGGAAGTAAGAAGAAATAAGATAATGACGAGAATCCAACAAGCCAACTTTAATGATGATGATGATGATTTGCTTATTAGGAATTGAGATTTTAAAAGGGCCATTTACCTTATATTTGATAGTTCACACATAGATACGATGCATCAAGGTATAAAGAACCAAGATGGCATTGCACCTAGTGTAATGGACTTTGACTTGATAAACAGATAGGAGTATTCTTGTTCACACTTGACATACAAAAACCTTGCTAGGATGCAGCTAACAAAACAAGTATTCGCCAAGTTATATTACAAGAATGTCCAACAAGCACAACAAAAAAAGAAGATAATGATCAATGCCCCATTCCTTTCTCTCTAAATCGCTTTGATTAGACATCATTGAGAGGTCATTGGAATGAGTGCAATAAGATAAATAAAAAAGAATAGATCAAGTACACAAACAAGCCAATGTTCTTCATACCTCTAGCCAAAGGGATTTGTTTTGATTAGGATAAGAATCCAAAGTGATTTTTCCAAAGATAATGCCCATTGTAGGAAGGATGCATCCTAGGACATGTTAGTGGATGGTGGCAAGTTGATAGGTTATTTTGAAAGGCTATTGATATAATGTTGATTGACATGTTTGTGAATGATCAAGAGTTTGATTTTGCATTTAAAAGTTTGTTGTTTCAATTTTTATTTTATGTTTGAAATTTTCTTTTGTTGATTGTTGTGGTTGTTTCTATCATAATGTGCCATCAATATCTTGCTTGAAGAAGTTTTTTCAAGATATGTGCACTTGAATACAACTTTTGAGATTCCTAACCTGCTTTGCTGATACCAGAGTTAACTTTGTCTCTGTGCGCACATCGTGATAGAGTGCCTTCTGAATCCTCATGATGAAGGGTGGTTGCCAATACATGGTCAATGTGAGAATTAGATATCATGAGTGGAGATGTGGATGGAGTGTGTTTAGGAATAAAAGATGGATTTGTTGACAGCTTGGAACCTTTGACTCTCCAAACTTGGGAAGATGAGAAATGATTGGTAGATATGGAAGTGTGCATGGAATTAGGACCAACTGTTTGACATACTTTGTATGTTGCTTGAAAGGCCTACCTTTACTTTTGTGGACATCGTTGATGGATACTTTTCCCTTTTTTATTTTACCCCATAGTTTCTTTGACTAATGGAGTTTGATAGGGATAACCTTTCTTTGTATTCTTTGGTATCCATGTGTATTTGATTTGTCCATTATGCTTCACAACTTTTTCTTTGATAACGTTCTTTGTGCTTTGATTCAAATCTTTCTTTTGATGTTGGTCCCAATTCGTGGATGGGGTGATGGGTGGATGAAGATTCATGACATTGCTGGTTGTAGTATTGGCATCGGTTTCATCATATGGATTCTTCATGCTCCCTATGTTGATGTTTGCTTGAGACATAGTTTACCCTAGTATGGCGGTAGTAGCACCTTTGTTCCTTGATTCTGCCTATTTTGAGATGTCTTGTTCAGTAAGCATTCTCTGATAAATGACCACTGCAAATGACATTATTTTAATTTGCTGCTCTGCTAATTCTAGAATGTCATGTTCTGTCTGACCTGTTTCTTTGTGTGGATAATGTTGGATATCTTCATACATGATGCCCTTAGTGTGAATTTGGGATATACCTGATCCTGATGTTGACAACTCAATTTGACTATAGGAATCAATAATCTGCTCTTTTTGTGTCATAATGTCAGGAGTAAAAGAATCACGTTCTGAATGAAGATCATCTACATGTCCATCCATAGAAAGCATCTCATGGGTAGATGGAGGAGTATGTGCTATGTGGATATGATCATCTTGTATAAATAGGAGAGTGTCTATTAGATCATTGTACTATCTTGGAGATATGAATTCTTGATCTTGAATGATTTTGGAATTGCTTTTGACATGCTTTGGATCAAGTTCTTGACATGGGTCAGTTTCAAAGGATAGATTGCTTATAAAGGTTTCTTGGATATCTTCATTAGGAATGGGAAGTGGCTCAATATCCTCTTGAGCTTTGAGTGGATTTGGATCAAATGTTGAGTTGAGGATTTCTTCAGTATCTGTAACCATGAGGTCAAAGGATGTTAATATGTCTTGGAAAGGACCATTGCTAGACTTTGGTGAAAGATGTTGATCATGCTTTGGAATAAATCCTTGAGATATGTCCTCTAACTCATTAGGTGATGTAGAGACATTTTCAACATGATCATTGGTTGATGGGTCATGGATTATGTCAATGGGATCAAATAATTCTAACACTCTGTGAAATAGATAACTAAAAAGTGGCTCTTGATGTATGGCGAGTTGGTCATCGGATGAAGTGGAAACATCTTCCATGTTCTCATTGATAGATAAGTCTTGATCATTGTTCTCATCAATTGTGGTGGAGAGGTTGTTAATGCTATTGCTAGTGGTTGAATTCTGATTATTGTCCCCAATAAATATTAGCTTTTGATCAATCAGGCCTTGGATGAGATTTTTGAGTTGAATACAATTTGATGTTGTGTCCCTTTATTTTGTGAAAATCACAAAGGTGATTTTCATTATACCATGGCAATTTCACTAAGGGTTCTTGATAGTTCTCATAGATAGGTATTATAATGAGATTTTCTTGCACCAACTGTTGCATGATTGATTCGATTGGTTTCCCAATTGGTGTGTATTTTTGTTTGTTACCCAGTGAGACTTGTACTTTAAATTGACCTTGTGGTGATTGATCTTCGAGATGTAGAGGTTGGGTTTGTTGTTGATGTTGTTGATCTTGATATCCAACTTCTTGACATTGGAGATATTGTTCTTGATGTGGTTGTTGACACAGCTCAATGCTTTGATGACATGGTTTAACAAATGGAAGAGTATTGATTTTGGGGTGGAGATGTCTCTTGGCGCAATGACTCGACTATTTTGGTAAGTGTAGCAATTTGATCTTGACTCCCTTGATATAATTGATTTGGTTTTTGTTCAAGCAGGTTTGGGATGCATACTTGTAGTGTTTGCATGGGATCATGGGAAAATTGATTTTGGACAATGTTCAATTTCAACCCATAATGCCAAATTTGAACATCATCCCAAATCAGAACATCCAAAATGTGCACAAACATAGTGAACGAACACAAGATTAGATCCATATGCAAGTTATAAATAAGATTCCCCATGAAATTCATCTACAATGCTCAAAATAGGAAAGAAATGAAGAGCAAAACAAGAAAAACTTTTAAATCCTATTTTATGCATGCAAACTCTCAATCCCATGGGGGAATTGGTGCCATTTTGATGTGGAAAATGGCCCTTTCCCAATCCCTTGTAAGCTTTGCGATGATTTGATGAAGATAGAGACTCCTTGGTTGAATTCCTGCATAACCTAGCTAAGAAATGATAAAAATGGATAAAGAATGGATGATCTTTGATATGAAGATGATAACTTTGGTTCCAATTCTCCTCCACAAATGAGCATAATGATTTTACATTGATTGTGGCTCCCTCAACAAATAGAGACGACCTCTATTTATAGAAAGAAGGATGGATGAGAATGAGGCAAAATGGATGAATGTGGGATCATTCAACATCCAATGGCCGAGTGCCACTTGTCAAGATGTGAATGGAGGAGGCTTGAGCACATTTTGGTGAATGAGCCAATAAATGATATTAGGTGGATTTTGAAATTCATGAAATGAATTAAGTTGAAAAGGAAAATAAAATGACTTAAATGCCACTTGGCTCAATGCACAAGGACATGTAAGGGGAGATAAATGCCATGTTGGAGGACAAGACCTTTTGGGAGGGAGATTTCAAATTTGAAGAATATTCCATCTTAATGCCTTTTTTGAATGAAAATAGAGATTTATTAATTGATTAAAATTATTTTCATGAGCAAGTGGCAAAAACTAGAGGATTTGATGGTTTAAGACTAAGATTAATCAAGATTTGATTAATTTAAAGGATATTAGCTGATTTGACCAATTTGACTTAGATTTTTGGATTAATTTAAATTAAAATGAGAAGAAAATGATTTTATACTTAATTAAATAAGATTTGATTTATTTAATTAAAGAGGATAGTTAGCTTTAAATCAAATAAAGATAAATTTATTTAATTTAAATGAGATGACCTTAGAGATTAATTAAATAAAATGAATTATTTAATTAAAAGAGGGACTATAGGATTAATTAAACAAAGTGATTTATTTAATAAATAAGAGATGATGATTTAATAAGATAAAGTTAATTTATTTAATTAAAAGACAGAATATGATGAATTTAATTAATTAAAGATTATTTACTTAAATGACTAGCAAATGGAGATGATTCAAGATGAACTGGTGTTAGTAAATTAGTTTCAGGTGTATAGGTTCAATTGGTACATTTTATGTGTCTACACAACCATTATTGGGTGAACCACTATAAATCTTGTGTTTTTAGATCTTTTAAATTTTATTCTTATTTTCTACAATTTCTTCTTTCATTTTGCTTCTAAAATTTTATCAACAATTGGTATCAAAACCTAGTGGAGAAGCTTGGTGCTGGAAATAGGTGAAGAATTACCAGAGCCATGGATGATGTGGACAAATGGAATATTGAGAAGTTTGTAGGTCAGAACTTCGGTTTGTGGAAGGTGCAGATGAAGTTGTTGCTCATCAAGCAAGATCTCTCAAATGCATTGGTTGGAAAAGCCAAAGTGCAAGGTTATTTATCAGACGAAGATTGGGAGAAATTGGACACGAAAGAAAGAGCAACCATTTTTCTTTCGTTGTTCAACAATGTTTTATTTAATGTTTCAGTTGAGAAGACAACACAAGAGCTGTGGGATAAGCTTTTTTCAATGTACGAGATGGCATCTATTTTGAACAAGGTATTCATTATGAAAAATAATATAATTTGAAAATGAGAGAAGTGTTGGTATGTGGCGATTGATCATGCTATACTATACACTCTTCATGTATCCTCATCGGGGTCCTATTATCTGATGAGCCTATTCCCATTTTCTGTGACAATACAAGTGCTATAAATATTTCAAAGAATCTGGTTATGCATTCAAGAACAAAACACATATCTATCAAATATCATTTCTTGAGAGAAAAGGTGTTGGAGAATGAAGTCAGATTGGAGTATGTGACAACAAAGGAACAAATTGTAGATATATTTACTAAGACTCTTCCGAAGGATACTTTTGAGCATCTTAGGGAGAGGTTGGGGGTCATTGGCCCTCCGAACTACGTGCACATGAAGGTGCATCAATCTAGTGAATTCATAGATTCTTCATTTATCTGGACTGATGAATGGGTCTACTCCATAGGGGAGTAGAAAAGGTTTTCATTGTTGCAACATGAGTTGAATGAGTGCACTCCTAAGGAGGAGTGATTAGAGTTTTTGATTTTTTCCATTGATGTCAAAGGGGGAGAGAAAGTCATGTGAAAAACAGTTGCAGAGGAAGAGAAGGTGTTCTCCTAGAATATTGTGAAGGATGTTGTCTTTGATGGTTTTTCACATCATGTGTTGCCATCAATGACAAAAGGAGAGATTGTTGCAAGTATGAGCAAGTTTGGTGGTATTGTCATTGATGTCAACATAGTTCAGTATGTTGCAGATTGTATATGTACAATTGAGATGTTGAGATGTTGTGAGTACATGGACCTATCTATATAATGTTGCAGATGTGTTGAATGGATGTGTTTCCAAGTGCTTTTGAGAAAATTAATAAAGAAGAGAAGTCAGAGTTATGAATGTGTTCATAATGTGCTCTGGTATGTGCTTCGCGTTTCTCCTGTATTGATCCTATGCTTCTGCAGATCTGAAAGTTTTCTAATGGTGATATCTCCTAAGTTGAAGCTTCTGGTTTGATGGTATGTGAAAGTTACGTTCACCGATGTGTGAACTATTCTGGTAGAGTTGGTCTTCTGTGGACTGGGAGAAATGTTTATGCTCCGCAGTCCTCTGCTGTTCTATTTTAGATCTTGTGGATCTAGCATATGTCTTATAATGATGCTCTCTGGATTCTGGCAAAGTGGTTTGTTGTTTGGTGATCCGAAAGAAGTGTTTCAAATTTGTATGAGTTTGCACAGGCTGGACGGACTGATGGAAGAAGTTCGATGTTCGAAGATTGTTGCACTTGCTATAGATGTATCTGAAGGAATCTTATATGTGTTTTCATGCATAATGAAGTGTGTTGTGTCGTCTGCATGTCATCTTCCTGTTGGGAAGTGTGTACATCAATGTTCATTTGTGTTTTCATTAGGTTTGGCCGACCTGGTGTTTACACTTAATTTGAAGAATTAAAATTTAATTAAGGAAGCGTGTGGTTGATCCAAGACATTATCTTTTGGTCTTGAATAAATGTTTTATTGGTCCACTCTCATTCTTTTCCACTGTGGGAATATTGAGTTGTCGACCTAATTTGAATTTATGAAATGAAGCTTATGTCGTTGACCTTGGAGAAAGTTTCTAAGTTTGAAGATGGTATAAATGCAAGTTGGATTGCGAAGATTTGAAGGTGTGATGAAAAGTGACGAAGTAAGCTACAAATCAAAAGAGAAGAAGTGTGTGAAAGTGAGTTGAGGCAGCAGTACTTCATTGTGTTAGATTCCTGAAGGCAGTGAGCTGAAGGTTTCTACAATTTTCTAATCAAAGTTGTAGATGTGTGTTAATTGCAATGGTAGATCTTTTGTTCTCTTTTGTATCTATAGGCAGTGAGCCTCCATATTGGATAGTGAGTCCTTTCTGTAGGCAGTGAGCCTTTGTATTTGGATATTGAGTCATCTTCTAGGTAGTGAGCCCTTGGCAGTGATCCTCTATATTTGGTTTTATAATCTCTTTATATTGTGAGTTAATCCTCAATGTGGTTTTTTCTCATTGGGTTTTCCACGTAAAAATCTAGTGTTCAATGTGTTGATTTTACTTTCTGTTATTCGTATTTCATGCTCAAATTTAATAACAGAATAGTGTAGTTGTGGAATTGATAAATGTTGAAGTTTTAAGTTTGAATTTTTGTGACAATTGATTCACCCCCCTCTTAGTTGTCCTGCGCCTTTTTAACACTGAAAAAAAAAATTCCCCCATTTTTCGCTTCGTCACTGATAAAAAGAAAAAATTGACTTTGTAGAACCCTAATTCTGGAAGCTTCTAAAAACCTTGTTATAAGCGGTTTGGATGGGGGTTGCAGTATGAAATTATTAGTGAGATTTTAGTATGTTTCACTAGATAATAAAATCATTGGATGGTTGCATTTTTGTGGATGTAGCTCGGATAGGGTGAACCACGTTAAATTTTGTGTTTCCTTATTTCTGCTATAATTTTCTATGCTTTATTTCTCTGATTTAATTATCAAATATGAATTTAACTGTTAAATATCTGCCTTCTAAAACTAACAAGTGGTATTAGAGCAGGGTTGTGTTCAGTTATCATTGTAGGAAAGTCTCATGGTTAAGTGGGAGCAATGGAAGACGTGTGTTAATTGCAGTGGTGGATCTTTTGTTCTCTTTTGTATATGTAGGCAGTGAGCCTCCCTATTGGACAGTGAGTCCTTTCTGTAGGCAATGAGCCTTTGTATTTGGACAATAAGTCCTCTTCTTGACAGTGAGCCTGTATATTTGGTTTTATAATCTCTTTATATTATGATTTAATCCTCACCATGGTTTTTCCTTCATTGGGTTTTCCACATAAAAATCTGGTGTTCATTGCGTTGATTTTACTTTCTGTTATTTGTGTTTCATGCTCAAATTTAATAACAAAATAGCGTGGTTGTGGAATTGATGAGTGTTGAAGTTTTAAGTTTGAATTTTGTGACAACTAATTCACCCCACCTCTCAGTTGTCCCGTGCCTTTTTAACAATTGGTATCAGAGCTTTGGTTCCTTGGTGTAGAGCTTAACCGCTTAAGGAAGATCCGATGGCGCATAAGTTGGGGATCCTTATGTTCGATGGATCTGATTACAGTGATTGGAAAGTGAAAATGAGAGGATATATTGCTTCTCTTGGTTACAAGACTTGGAAGGCTATTGAGACAAAGTATACTACTCCGGCAAGTGGTCGTTCTACTACAGATGAGGTTTCTGCTTATGAGGATAATGAGAAAGCGATGTATGCTATTTATAGTGCTTTATCTAAAATTGAGCGCACTAAGGTTCTTTCTTTGGATATTGCTTATGAAGTCTGGAAGAAGATGGAAGAAATGTATGAAGGAAATGAAAGAGTAAAGTTGACAAAGAAGCTAGCGACAAAGCACATAAATGAGAATTTGAAAATGGAAGAAGGTGAAGAGTTTAAAAGCTATTTCCAGAGGGTTGAGATGATAGCAAATGAAGTTAAGAATCAACTGGGAAAGCTGAACGATGAGGATATTTTCGAGAAGATCCTGATCACCCTAACAAATTGCTACAGTGATAAGATCTCAGTTATTGAAGAGATGTATGATCCTAAGAAGTATACTAAAGAATAGTTATTCGACACCTTGCAAACATTTTAGATGAGAAAGCTCAGGAAAGAAAACAGGAAAGAAGAAAAGATAGAAACAACATTTAAGGAAATGAAGATTGAAGATGATCCAGAGACTGATGGTTCTGATGAGTTGGAAGCGAATTTCACCAGGAAATTGAAGAAAGGTACCAAAAAGTATAACTGTATGTTTCCCATTAAATTTTTTAGCTGTGGTAATATTGGTCATTATGCTTCAAGATGTCCAAATAGAGTTGTACATAAGAAGAACAAGGATTATAAAGATAAGGATAGAAAGGATAAGAAATACAAGAAGTTGTATTATGTTAAAGAAGTTGGAATCTCTGATGATGAATCTGAAAATGAGGTTGATGATAGTGAATGCCTATTTTTAGCTTTGGAAAATAAATATGTATTTGCTAACGTTGGAAAATATGCAAGCAAGAATGATCCAAAGAACAAAAAAAAAAGATAGAAGGCACTTTGGTCACCGTATTTCATGCAAAACAAGATGAAGACTACTAGGTAATTGACAGTGGATGTTCTAATCGCATGAATAGAGATAAGAGTGAAGGTGTGAAGACAAGAAGTAGAGTTGCAGCTGAGGTAAATTTGTGTTTACTTTCTCAAATTGAACCTAAGTCTGTGAGTGAAGCATGTAAAGATGAGAGTTGGATGAAAGTTGTGAAAGAAGAGTTGCAACAAATAGAAAAGAATCAGACATGGGAACTAGTTCCTAGACCTATGAATAAAAATGTAATTGGTTCAAAATGGGTGTTCCGGAATAAGCTAAATGAAAATGGAGAAGTTGTAAGGAATAAGGCAAGACTTGTATGAAAGGGATATTCATAAGTTGGAAGGAATATATTTTGAAGAAACATTTTCTCCTGTGGCCAGAATGGAAGCTATTAGAATATTTTGGCATTTTCTTCCCACAAGGATTTCAAAGTGTATCAGATGGATATCAAGTCAACATTTTTGAATGGTGAATTAGAGGAAGAAGTATACATGGAACAACCTGAAGGGTTTCAATTATCTGACAAACCAGACATGGTTTGTAATTTGAAGAAGTTGTTGTATGGACTAAGCAAGCTCCAAGAGCTTGGTATGCAGGATTGGATAGATACTTAACAAAGCAAGGATTCAATAAAGGATCTACTGACAACAACCTTTACTTCAAAGTGCAAGGTAATAAAATGTTGATAGTAGTTGTATATGTTGATGATATCATCTTTGGTGGAAATGAAGGCATGTGTAAAAGATTTGCTAAAGAAATGTAAAAAGAATTTGAGATGTCCATGATTGGTGAGTTGAATTTCTTTCTTGGTCTTCAAGTGAATCAAAGTGATAAAGGGATATTCATTTCACAATCCAAGTATGTTAAAGAGTTGTTGAAGAAGTTTGGAATGAATGACTCTGAATTGGTTAGTACTCCTATGGTAACCAGATGTAAGCTGAGCAAAGATGATGAATCTGCTAAAACTGATAAGAGAAAATACAGATCTATGATTGGTGGATTGTTGTATCTTATTGTTACCAAACTGAATATTATGCATGCAGTATGTCTAGTTTCCAAATTTCAAGCAGATCCTAAAGAGGCATATGTTACAATTGTAAAGAGGATATCTAGATATCTTAAAGGTACATCGAATTATGGCTTATGGTATCCTAAGGGTGTTGCTTTTACCTTAAGTACTTATACCGATGGAAATTTGGCTAGTTGTGTGGATGACCAGAAGAGTACCAATGGAGGTGCTTTCTTTCTTAGCGGGAGATTGGTTTCTTGGTTGAGTAAGAAAGAAGACTTGGTTTCTTTATCCACAACAGAGGTAGAATATATTACTGCAATATCCTGCTGCACACAGATTTTGTGGATGAAGAAAACTCTAAAAGACATTGGACTAAAATGTGATGAGCCTATTCCTATTTTATGTGACAACACAAGTGCTATAAACATTTCAAAGAATCTGGTTATGCATTCAAGAACAAAACACATATCTATCCAATATCATTTCTTGAGAGAAAAGGTGTTGGAGAATGAAGTCAGATTGGAGTATGTGACAACAAAGGAACAAATTGCAGATATATTTACTAAGGCTCTTCCGAAGGATACTTTTGCGCATCTTAAGGAGAGGTTGGGGGTCACTGGCCCTCCGAACTAGTTGCACATGAAGTTGCATTAGTCCAATGAATTCACAGATTCTTCATTTATTTAGACTGATGAATGGGTGTACTCCACATGGGGAGTAGAAAAGGTTTTCATTGTTGCAATATGAGTTGAATGAGTTCACTCCTAAGGGGGGGTGATTAGAGTTTTGATCTTTTCCATTGATGTCAAAGGGGGAGAGAAATTCATGCGAAAAAAAGTTGCAGAGGAAGAGAAGGTATTCTCCCAGAATATTGTGAAGAATGTTGTCTTTGATGGTTTTTCACATCATGTGTTGCCATCAATGACAAATGGGGAGATTGTTGCAAGTATGAGCAAGTTTGGTGGTGTTTTCATTAATGTTGTCATTGATGTCAACACAATTCAGTATGTTGCAGATTGTACATGTATAATTAAGATGCTATTAAGATGTTGTGAGTACACGGAGTTATCTTTATAATGTTGCAGATGTGCTGAATGGATGTGTTTCCAAGTTTTTTTGAGAAAATTAATAAAGAAGAGAAGTCAGAGTTATGAATGTGTTCAGAATGTGTTCTGGTATGTGCTTCGCGTTTCTCTTGTATTGATCCTATGCTTGTGTGGATCTGAAGGTTTTCTAATGGTGATCTAGTGTTGATATCTCCTGAGTTGAAGCTTATGGTTTGATGGTATGTGAAAGTTATGTTCACTGGTGTGTGAAATGTTTTGGCAGAGTTGGTCTTCTGTGGATTGGGAGAAATTTTTCTGCTCCATAGTCCTCTACTATTCTATTTCAGATCTTGAGGATTTGGCATGTCTTATAATGATGTTTTCTGGGTTCTGGCAAGGAGGTTTTGGGTTTGGTGATCCAGAAGTCATTATTCAGAGTTGTATGATTTTGCACAGTCTGGATGGAATTATGGAAGAAGTTCGGTGTTTGAAGATTGTTGCACTTGCTACGGATGTATATGAAGGAATCTTAGATGCGTTCTCATGCATAATGAAGTGTGTTGTGTCATATGTGTGTCATCTTCTTGTTGGGAAGCATGTACATCAATGTTCATTTGTATTTTCATTAGGTTTGGCCAACCTGGTGTTTACACTTCATTTAAAGAATTAAAATTTAATTAAGGAAGTGTGTGGTTGATCCGAGACATTATATTTTGCTCTTGGATAAATGTTTTATTGGTCCACTCTCATTCTCTTCCACCGCGAGAATGTTGAGTTTCCACCTTAATTTGAATTTATGAAATAAAGCTTATGTGGTCGTCCTTAGAGAAAGTTTCTAAAGTTGAAGATGGTATAAATGCAAGTCGTATTGTGAAGATTTGAAGGTGTGATGCAAAGTGACAAAGTAAGCCACAAATCAAAAGAACAGAAGTGTGTGAAAGTGAGTTGAGGTAGTAGTACTTCATTGTATTAGATTCCTAAAGGCAGTGAGTTGTAGGTTTCTACAATTTTCTGATCAAGATTGCAGATGTGTGTTAATTGCAGTGGTGGATCTTTTGTTCTCTTTTGTATCTATAGGCAGTGAGCCTCCCTATTGGACAGTGGTTTCTTTCTATAGGAAGTGAGCCTTTATATTTGGACAGTGAGTCCTCTTCTGGGCAGTGAGCCCTTGGAAGTGAGCCTCTGTATTTGGTTTTATAATCTCTTTATATTGTGAGTTAATCCTCACTATGGTTTTTCCCTCATTGGGTTTTCCACGTAAAAATTTGGTGTTCATTGTGTTGATTTTACTTTCTGTTATTTGTGTTTCATGCTTAAATTTAATAACAGAATAGTGTGGTTGTGGGATTGATAAGTGTTGAAGTTTTAAGTTTGAATTTTTTGTGACAACTGATTCAACCCCCCTCTTAGTTGTCCTAAGCCTTTTTAACACAGAGAAAAAAAATTTCCCCCATTTTTTGCTTCGTCACCGACAAAAAGGAAAAAATTGACTTTGTAGAACCCTAATTCTGGAAGTTTCTAATAACTTTGTTATAAGTGGTTTGGATGGGGGTTGCATTATGGCATTATTAGCAAGATTGTAATATGTTTCACTGGATAATAAAATCATTGGATGGCTAAGGTTTTGTGGATGTAGCCCAGATTGGTTGAACCACGTTAAATTCTTTGTGTTGTCTTGTTTGTGCTATAATTTTTTGTGTTTTATTTCTCTATTTTATTGATCAAATTTGCATTTAAATGATAGATATATGCCTTCTAACACTAACAAGTGGTATCAGAGCAGGGTTGTGTTCAGTTATCATTTGTAGGAAATTATCGCAGTTGAGTGAGAGTCTCACGGTTAAGTGGGAGCAATGGAAGACGTGTGTTAATTGTAGTGGTGGATCTTTTGTTCTCTTTTGTATCTGTAGGCAGTAAGCCTCCCTGTTGGACAGTGAGTCCTTTCTGTAGGTAGTGAGCCTTTGTATTTGGTTAGTGATTCCTCTTTTGGACAGTGAGCCCTTGGTAGTGAGCCTCTGTATTTGGTTTTATAATCTCTTTATATTGTGAGTTAATCCTCTCTGTGCTTTTTCCCTCATTGGGTTTTCCACGTAAAAATCAGGTGTTCATTGTGTGTATTTTACTTTCAGTTATTTGTGTTTCATGCTCAAATTTAATAACAGAATAGTGTGGTTGTGGAATTGATAAGTGTTGAATTTTTAAGTTTGAATTTTTGTGACAACTGATTCACCCCCCCCTCTTAGTTGTCCTATGCTTTTTTAAAAATTGGTATCAGATCTTTGGTTCCTTGGTGTAGAGCTTAACCACTTAAGGAAGATCTGATGGCGCATAAGTTGGTGATCCCTATGTTTGATGGATCTGATTATAGTGATTGGAAAGTGCAGATGAGAGGATATATTGTTTCTCTTGGTTACAAGACTTGGAAGGCTATTGAGACAAAGTATACTGCTCTGATGAGTGGTCCTTCTACTGCAGATAAGGCTTCTGCTTATGAGGAGAATGAGAAAGTGAGGTATGCTATTTATAGTGCTTTATCTAAAACTAAGCGAACTAATGTTCTTTCTTTGGATACTGCTTATGAAGTCTAGAAGAAGTTGGAAGAACTGTATGAAGGAAATGAAAGAGTAAAGTTGACAAAGAAGCTAGTGGCAAAGTGTAGATATGAGAATTTGAAAATGGAAGAAGGTGAAGAGTTTACAAGCTATTTCCAGAGGGTTGAAATGACAATAAATGAAGTTAAGAATCAAGGGGGAAAGCTGACCGATGAAGATATTATTGAGAAGATCCTGATCACTCTACCATATTGCTATAGTGATAAGATCTTAGTTATTGAAGAGATGTATGATCCTAAGAAGTATACTAAAGAAAAGTTATAATTTGAGATGGGAAAATTTAGGAAAGAAGATAGGAAAGAAGATAGGAAAGAAGAAAAGAGAACCAATATTTAAAGCAATGAAGATTGAAGATGATCTAGAGAGTGATGGTTTTGATGAGTTAGAAGCGAATTTCACCAGGAAGTTGAAGAAAGGTACCGGAAATTATAAAGGTATGTTTCCCTTTAAATGTTTAAGTTGTGGTAATATTGGTTATTATGCTTTAAGATGTCCAAATAGAGTTGTACATAAAAAGAACAAGGATTATAAAGATAAGGATAGAAAGGATAAGAAATAAAAGAAGTTGTATTATGTTAAACAAGAAGCCAAAATCTTTGATGATGAATCTAAAAATGAGGTTGATGACAACGAATGCTTGTTTTTAGCTTTGGAAAACAAATTTGTATCTGCTAACCCTGGAAAATGTGCAAGCAAGAATTCTCTGAAGAACAAAAAGAATAAGATGGAAGGCACTTTGGTAACCGCCTTTCATGCAAGAGAAGATGAAGACTATTGGGTGATTGGCATTGGATGTTCTAATCACATGATTGGAGATAAGAGTGAAGGTGTGAAGACAAGAAGTAGAGTTGCAGTTGAGGTAAATCTGTGTTTACTTTCTAAAATTGAACCTAAGTCTATGAGTGAAGCATGTGAAGATGAGAGATAGATGAAAGCTATGAAAGAAGAGTTGCAGCAAATAGAAAAGAATCAGACATGGGAACTAGTTCCTAGACCTGTGAATAAGAATGTAATTGGTTCAAAATGGATGTTCTAGAATAAGTTGAATGAAAATGGAGAAGTTGTAAGGAATAAGTCAAGACTTGTATACAAGGGATATTCACAAGTTGAAGGCATAGATTTTGAAGAAACATTTGCCACTATGGCCAGAATGGAAGCTATTAGAATGTTTTTGTCATTTTCTGCCTACAAGGATTTCAAAGTGTATCAGATGGATGTCAAATCAACATTTTTGAATGGTGAGTTGGAGGAAGAAATATGCATGGAACAACCTGAAGGGTTTTAGTTATCCAACAAACCGAACATGGTTTGTAAGTTGAAGAAGTTGTATGGACTGAAGCAAGCTCCCAGAGCTTGGTATGCAAGACTAAATAGATACCTGACAAAGCAAGGATTCAACAAAGGCTCTACTGGCAACAACTTTTACTTTAAAGTGCAAGATAACAAAATATTGATAGTAGTTCTATATGTTGATGATATCATCTTTGGTGGAAATGAAGGCATGTGTAAAAGATTTGTTGAAGAAATGCAAAAAGAATTTGAGATGTCCATGATTGGTGAATTGAATTTCTTTCTTGGTCTTCAAGTCAATCAAATTGATAAAGTGACATTCATTTCACAATCTAAGTATGTAAAAGAGTTGTTGAAGAAGTTTGGAATGGATGACTCCAAACTGGTTAGTACTCCTATGGTAACCAGATGTAAGCTGAGCAAAGATGATGAATCTACTAAAACTGATAAGAGTAAATATAGATCTATGATTGGTGGACTATTGTATCTTACTGCTACCAAACTAGATATTATGCATGCAGTATGTCTAGTTTCTAGATTTTAAGAAGATCCTAAAGAGGAACATGTTACAGTTGTAAAGAGGATATTTAGATATCTTAAAGGTACACCGGATTATGGCTTATGGTATCCTAAGGGTGCTGATTTAACCATGAGTGCTTATACCAATGCAGATTGGGCTGGTTGTGTGGATGATCGAAATAGTACTAGTGGAGGTGCTTTCTTTCTTCGCGGGAGATTGGTTTCTTGGTTGAATAAGAAACAAGACTTGGTTTCTTTATCCACTACAGAGGCATAATATATTGCTACAACATCCTACTAAGCATAGGTTTTGTGGATGAAGCAAACTCTGAAAGACATTGGACTAATATGTGATGAGCCTATTCCTATTTTTTGTGACAACACAAGTGCTATAAACATTTCAAATAATCCGGTTATGCATTCAAGAACAAAATAAATATATATCAAATATCATTTCTTGAGAGAAAAGGTGTTGGAGAATGAAGTCAGATTGGAGTATGTGACAACAAAGGAACAAATTGCAGATATATTTACTAAGACTCTTCCGAAGGATACTTTTGAGAATCTTAGGGAGAGGTTGGGGGTCATTGGCCCTCCAAACTAGGTGCACATGCAGTTTCCTCAACCCAGTGAATTCAAAGATTCTTCATTTATCTGGACTAATGAATTGGTCTAGTCCATAGGGGGAGTAGAAAATGTTTTCATTGTTGTAGTATGAGTTGAATGAGTGCACTCCTAAGGGGGAGTGATCAGAGTTTTTGATCTTTTCCATTGATGTCAAAGGGGGGGAGAAATTCATGGGAAAAATAGTGGCAGAGGAAGAGAAGGTGTTATCCCAAAATATTATGAAGGATATTTTCTTTGATGGTTTCTCACATCATGTGTTTCCATCAATGACAAATGCGGAGATTGTTGCAAGTATGAGCAAGTTTGGTGGTGTTGTCATTAATGTTATCATTGATGTCAATACAATTCAGTATGTTGCAGATTGTACATGTATAGTTGAGATGTTGTTAAGATGTTGTGAGTACATGGACCTATCTTTATAATGTTGCAGATGTGCTGAATGGATGTGTTTCCAAGTGCTTTTGAGAAAATTAATAAAGAGAAGTCAGAGTTATGAATGTGTCTAAAATGTGCTTCGATATGTGCTCTGTGTTTCTTTTGTATTGATCCTATGCTTGTGTGGATCTGAAGGTTGCTAATGGTGATCTAGTGGTGATATCTCCTAAGTTGAAGCTTCTGGTTTGATGGTATGTGAAGGTTACCTTCACTGGTGTGTGAACTGTTATGAAAAAGTTGGTCTTTTGTGGACTGGGAGAAATGTTTCTACTCTATAGTCCTCCATTCTATTTCAGATCTTGCAGATCTACCATATATCTTATAATGATGTTCTCTAGGTTCTTGCAAAGAGGTTTGAGGTTTGGTGATCCAAAAGTCATGTAACCGAGTTGTTGTATGAGTTTGCACAATCCGAATGGACTGATGGAAGAAGTTCGATGTTCAAAGATTGTTGCACTTGTTGCGGATGAATCTGAAGGAATCTAAGATGTGTTCTCATGCATAATGAAGCATGTTGCGTCGTTCGTGTGTCATCTTCTTGTTGGGAAGCATGTACATCAATATTCATTTGTGTTTTCATTAGGTTTGGCCGACCTAGTGTTTACACTTCATTTGAAGAATTAAAATTTAATTAAGGAAGCATGTGGTTGATCTGAGACATTATCTTTTGGTCTTGGATAAAATTTTTATTGGTCCACTCTCATTTCTTTCCACCGCGGGAATGTTGAGTTTCTGACCTAATTTGAATTTATGAAATTAAGCTTATGTGGCTGACCTTGGAAAAAGTTTCTATGGTTGAAGATGGTATAATGCAAGCTAGATTGCGAAGATTTGAAGGTGTAATGAAAAGTGACAAAGTAAGCCACAAATCAAAAGAGCAGAAGTGTGTGAAAGTGATTTGAGACAACAATACTTCATTTTGTTAGATTCCTGAAGGCATTGAACTAAAGGTTTCTGCAATTTTTTTATCAAGGCTACGGATGTGCTAATTGTAGTGGTGGATCTTTTGTTCTTTTTTGTATCTATAGGTAGTGAGCCTCTCTGTTGGACAGTGAGTCATTTCTTTAGGTAGTGAGCCTTTGTATTTGGACAGTGAGACCTCTTTTGGGCAATGATCCCTTGGCAGTGAGCCTCTATATTTGGTTTTATAATCTCTTTATGTTGTGAGTTTATCCTCATTGTGGTTTTTCCCTCATTGGGTTTTCCACGTAAAATTCTGATTTGCATTGTGTTGATTTTAGTTTCTATTATTTGTGTTTCATGCTCAAATTTAATAACAGAATAGTGTGGTTGTGGAATTGATAAGTGTTGAAGTTTCAAGTTTGAATTTTTTTGACAACTGATTCCCCCCCCTCTCAATTGTCCTTGCCTTTTTAACACCGTGAAAAAAAATTTCCCCCGTTTTTCGCTTCATCACCGACAAAAAGACAAAACTGACTTTGTAGAAACTTTATTCTAGAAGCTTCTAAAAACCTTGTTATAAGCAGTTTGGATGGGGGTTACAGTATGGCATTATTAGTGAGATTTTAATATGTTTCACTGGATGGTTGTGGTTTTGTGGATGTAACCCTAATTTGGTGAACCACATTAAATTCTTTGTGTTGTCTTGTTTCTGCTATAATTTTGTGTGTGTTTTATTTATCTGTTTTATTGATCAAATCTACATTTAACTGTTAGATATCTGATTCTAACCCTAACAAGTGGTATCTGATTGGGGTTGTGTTCATTTATTGTTTGCAAGAAAGTCTAACGGTTAAGTGGGAGTCTCATGGTTAAGCAGGAGCAATGGCAGATGAGGGTAAATTGAAAGTAGATAAATTCAATGGGAAGAACTATCAATTATGGAAGATGCAAATGGAGGATTATCTTTATCAGAAGTATTTATGGAGGCTGTTGGAAGGAATAGCCAAGAAACAAGCAACAATGAGTGATGAGGATTAGAATCTTCTGGAGAGAAAGACACTGACAACCATTCATTTATTCCTGGCACAATCGGTGGCATTCAATATTACAATAGTAAAGACAACTCAAGAGTTGATGGAAACCCTGGTGAAGTTATATGAAAAGCCTTCTGTTTCAAATAAGGTATTTCTTATGAAGCGTTTATTTGATATGAAAATGGTAGAAGGTGGGTCATTTTCTGATCATTTAAATGAGTTTAATACGGTTATCAATCAATTAAATTTTGTAAATGTAAAATTTGATGAAGTTAGGGCTCTTTTGATTCTATGTTCTTTGCCTGAAAACTGGAATAGCTTGGTAATGACTGTTAGCAATTTTGTTTCTAGTTTGAATATATTGAAATTTGATGATGTTGGTGTTATTTTGAGTGAGAAAATTCGTACAAAAAGCTCAGGTGGAACATCCACATCAGGCAGCGTTTTGAATACAAAAATCAGAGACATAACAAAGAAGAGAGGAAACAATTCTGGAAGTTGTGGGAAGTCAGGAGGAAAATCAAAGGACAAAAGTTCAAAATATAGAGACAAGAGGGATTTCTGGTACTGTGGTAAGCCGGGTCATTTAAAGAAAGATTGTTGGTCTTAGAAAAATAAAGGAGACAAAAAGAAAGGAAATAAAGAGGCAAATGTGGTAAGTAATAAATCTGATGAGGATGTTTTGACTCTTTCCCTTGATAATGCTGATGATTCTTGGGTGTTAGATTCATGGGCTTCATTTCATGCTATGCCCCATAGAAGTTATTTTCTTGATTATGTCCAAGGGGATTTTGGGCTGGTTTATTTGGGAGATAACGAACCCTATCAGATTGTTGGAAAGTGAAGAATCAAGATTAAGTTGCAGAATGAGAATTATTGGCTACTACATGAGGTAAGGCATGGTCCAAAGTTAAAAAGAAATTTTATTTCAGCAAGGCAATTAGACAATGAAGGTTGTGTTACATTTAGTGATAAAAATTTGAAGGTTACAAAAGGTGCTTTAGTGGTAGCAAAAGGTGTGAAAGTAGGCACCTTATATCTTTGTAGAGGTCATACTGTTCCTTCTACTTTAGCTATTGCAGATAAAAATCAACGTTCAAGAACAGTTGTTGCAGTTTAGCAAGCAGAAAATTAGACAGTTGCTATGGATTTTGAATCAACAATGTGGCATAATAGACTGGGGAATATGAGTGCAAAAGGTATGAAATTAATTCATTCAAATAACGTTTTACCAGGTCTGAAATGTGTTAATATGGATTTATGTGAAAGTTGTGTGTATGGCAAACAAAAGAGAGTTTTCTCAAAGATGGGAAGCAAAAGAAAGATGAAAAATTGGAGCTTGTGCATACGGATGTATGGAGACCAGCTCAAGGGTAAGTGCATGGATCTGTAACACAATTTTGGCTCTTAAGATGCCACTTTTTTTCTAAAATCAACAAAATATGATTTGCATGAGAAAATGAAGATAGTTACACTAAAAATTTCAAGATGCAGCAAGAACAAAAGTTGAAGTGCTCCGAGTCTAGTTTATAAGCTACTATTTTTTTTGGAATTATTGAAGATTAAGGGTCTCAAAAAGGGGGGGGGAAACAAGCCCTTTTTTTATCAAAAAAATAGCATAGCGCTTGAGGGCTCCCCCCTTTTTGATTTTTTTTTTTTTAGAATTTCAAAAATCCCAACGGTGAGAATTTAGCTAACACCATGTAGTTTATCCTCGTTCTTTCGGATAATTTTTTTAATGAATATATAATATTTTATGAATATTCAAAGTGGACACATTCTAAAAAGTTGAAATTTGAGCGTGCTCCCACCTAAATTTTTTAAAAACTAATCAAAAATTGATTTTTTTTCATCATGTGTAGAATGGAGTCTAGTTTCAAATAATGTAATTTTTTTCATGTTTCGATGGACGAGTAAAAATCTATCCTAAAAATAGCACATGTTGGTTTTTGACCAAAAACGGAGGCATTTACAATAGAAGCCATGGATCAAAACCTTAACTAAATCAAAATGATTTTTTTTATATATATTTAGATAGCTAAGAGAGAGGTCAATGCTATCACAGTTTTTTTATAAACTTGCATTAAAAGACGTACAAGTGAGATGGGGAACACAGATGAAAATATGAGGCAATTTGGAAAATCCTATCAATTAACACGTCCAAAGCAGGTCATTTGGCGAGTGCCAAATTTGGCGCTCGCCAAATGGCACATCACATTTGGCGAGCACCAAATTTAGCGTACGCCAAATGTGATGTGTCATTTGGAATACAAATTACTTACTAGCCAAATATTTCACTAAACTCTAAATTTTCCCTCTTTAGTCAGCGACACGATAGTATGAAGTGCGATTTATGATGCGTAGATGGATAGTTGAGGGTTTTGCTCGCACTCTCTAACTCATTACCCTAACTGGATAACTCTTTATCCCTCTAAAATCTCTCTCTCTCAGGTCTCACTCCCTCCCATGCGACCTAAACTACTCTCTCTCAGTCCATTCCCCTCTCTGAGGTCTCTTTCCCTCCCACCTAGTGCCTAAATAAATCTATCTCACTCTATTGCTTTCTCCTCTCCCTCTCTCTCTTCCCATTGAATCTTTTGTCTCTCTCTCCATCTCCCTCTCTTGGGTCATTATCTTTCTCTTTTCTCTCTCAAGTCTCTCCCTCTGCCCCTCTCCCTCTCTTAGGTCTCTCCTCCTCCTCTATCTCTACATTCCCTCTCTCTCACCCCTCTATCTCTCTCCCTCTCTCTCTCTCACTCTCTTAGGTATCTCCATCCCTTGCTTTCTATCTCACAAAAAAAAAATCCTCTCTCTCTCCCTCCCTATCTCTCTCCTCTATCTCTCTCCTCTCTCTCTCCCTCTCTCGGGTCTCTCCTCCCACCCTTGTCCCTCTCTCTCTCTCTCAACCATCTCCCTCCTACCTCTCTCTCTCTCTCAGTCTCTCCTTCCAACCCCTCTCTCTCTCTCCCACTCCCTCTCTCTCTCACTCCCTCTATCTCTCTCCCACTTTGTCTCTCTCCCTCTCTCTTAGGTCTCTCCCTCCCACTGCCTCTCCATCTCTCTCTCTCAAGTATCTTTGTCCTACCCCCTCTCCCTCTCTCTTTATCAAGTCTCTGCCTCCTACCCCATCTCCCTCTCACAATCACTCCCTCTATCTCTCTTCCACTCCCTGCCTCTCTCACTCCCTCTATCTCTCTCCCTCTCCCTCTCCCTCTCCCTCTCTCTCAAGTATCTCCATCCCACCACCTCTCCCTCTCTCTCTCAAGTCCCTCTCTTTTCATTCCCTCTATCTCTCTCCCACTCTCTCTCCCTCTCCCTCTCTCTCAAGTCTCTCCCTCACACCCCCTCTCCCTCCTCTCTCTCTCAAGTCTCTCCCTCCCTCCCATCTATCTCTCTCCCTCTGCCAAGTCTCTCTTTGTCTCTCTCACTCACCACCTCTATCTCTCTCCCTCACCCTCTCTCTCTCTCACTCCCTCTATCTCTCTCCCTCTCTCTCTCCCTCTCTCTAAAGTATCTCCTTGACACCCCCTCCT